>CM075856.1:85753890-86278890 GCA_037975125.1 Latrodectus hesperus
ATATATATATATATATATATATATATATATATATATATATATATATATATATATATATATATATATATATATAATAAATGAGGGCATGAGATCCAAATCATATGTCCCTGTTAGGTTGTCAGCTTAACACAAAGCCCCAGTGTTTAGTTTCAAAACATGCTTGAACATGCTCAGTTTTTTCACTGACTGAAGGGATGAAAGACTGAAAAGATCTTGTCTAGTCCAGGGACAAACCCTGGACTCTTGACTCTGGAGAATAACCAACTGCCTCTCTTTCTTTTTTATGTGTGTGTGTGTGTGTGTGTGTGTGTGTGTGTGTGTGTGTGTGTGTGTGTGTGTGTGTGTGTGTGTGTGTGTGTGTGTGTGTGTGTGTGTGTGTGTGTGTGTGTGTGTGTGTGTGTGTGTGTGTGTGTGTGTGTGTGTGTGTGTGTGTGTGTGTGTGTGCGTATTTATGGTTTTACATAAATATGTACTTATATACGTATATGTATATGCAAAAAATGTGAGACAATACCGGTTATTTACCGAATTTAATTATTTATGAAAAACAAAGTCTAAAATCTGTAAAGTAAGCCTATTGTACAATATAGTACATTTATCAGTTCTTTTGCTTATAGCCAAAAAAATACAATAAATGTAATTTCACTTCATTCAAGTTAAAATTTTCTCAGAAGGAAACAATATTTCTATTATATCTGTATTAATCTGTTATATCTGTTTTAATAAAACCTCTTGCTCTTTTGCATTTAGAAACAATATATTTCTTCTTTTAAACAGAAAATGTATTTTTTTTTCTCGTTATCATAATTTCTCTATCCAAAAAAATTTATGTAAGAACCAAAGAGATCCAAAACTATTCTAGTTGAAAGAATTAAATTTTTCTAAGCATTTTTATCTCACGACACAAAAATAAATTACCCAGAATTATTTGTAAAATAAATATAATTGTTTCTTATTTTTAAACATAATAAGTCATAAGTAAATAAAAATGTTATTAATTTGTTTTAGGTTCTTATGAAAAATATATATTAGGAACACGTAATTCAACAATAATGTCAAAACATTTTGGGTAAATATTGGTCTTAATTCATCGAGTAACTTATTTATTACTTTCTGAGATTTCTTCTTTACTTTATTGAAAACAATATAAGATTTTGCGCATCTTCTAAAGTTTAATAAAACCTTATAACTTTTTAAACTAAATAGAGAAATGATAAGATTACTTCTGAAATCAGTTTTAATATCTTGATCATAAATATTTAATAAGCGCATGAATGGTCACATTGAATTTAATAAGTTAAATATTAAAAATTTAATAAAACAGCCTCTTGAGTTAATATCGAGTTGAAATCTACAAATGAATATTTTTTTTGTTTTTCTTGTATTTTGTAATATTTTTCATTGTAAATCATTTTTAAATAAAAAATCATAATTTTTTTTTTACTTGTCACTCTCACTACTCAATTATTTTTTAAATATTTACTTATAAAGACGTTTATTCAGAAAATTTTGCAAGAGCTCCAAAATATTTTTTCAAGATATTTCTTTCTCAGATCCAATGATAATTTAAGAACTTAGCACACAAATATTTGTATCATTTAATTTCTTTGAGAAAAAAAGCTTTTTCTTTCATCTTTTCATACTTATTCGTGCCTTTGCATCATTATTTATAGTTAACATACCTTAAGAAATATTTCGAGTCTGCTTTAATTGATTTAAGTCTGTGCTAATATGTCTGCAATTGCATTATAAGAAGTTTTCCTGTTCTAATTGTCAAATAATTAGCAGCATCAATTCATTGGGTAATTGTTTACTTCTAACTTTAAATAAAAGTATTTTTGTAAATACGTAACACTTTAGGGTATCCAGTGCGGTATCGAAAACAAAATTTTCTGAATTATTTTCTGATGTAGTTAAAAGTAAGTAAAATGTTTCCAATTATTGCTCCATCTGACTTGAATAGATTTTATGTAATTCTCAATGCATGCTTAAAATATTCGAACATTCATTTAAAAAACGAAAATGCTAAGTTAACAAATTTTTCAAATTATACTGAAATAATATACTATAGTATATATATATATATATATATATATATATATATATATATATATATATATATATATATATATATATATATATATATATATATATATATATATATATATATATTATATATATATATATATATATATACATATATATATATGTATATATATATATGAATATGTATATATATATATATATGTATATATATATGTATATATATATATATATATATACATATATATATATATATATATATATATATACATATATGTATATATATATATATATATATATATATATATATATATATATATATATATATATATATATATATATATATATATATATATATATATATATATATATATATATATATATATATATATATATATATATATATATATATATATATATATATATATATATATATATATATATATATATATATATATATATATATATATATATATATATATATGTATATATATATATGAATATATATATATATATGTATATATATATATATATATATATATATATATATATATATATATATATATATATATATATATATATATATATATATATATATATATATATATATATATATATGTATATATATATATATATATATATATATATATATATATATATATATATACATATATATATATGTATATATATATATATATATATATATATATATATATATATATATATATATATATATATATATATATATATATATATATATATATATATATATATATATGTATATATATATATATATATGTATATATATATATATATATGTATATATATATATATATATGTATATATATATATATATATGTATATATATATATATATATATATATATATATATATATATATATATATATATATATATATATATATATATATATATATATATATATATATATATATATATATATATATATATATATATATATATATATATATATATATATATACATATATATATATATATATATATATATATATATATATATATATATATATATATATATATATATATATATATATATATATATATATATATATGCAATCTCCAAATTTTAATTTCTCTTTCAAATAAAATATTTTGTCATTGAATAGAATGCAACATAATTTTTTCCCCAACTATTAACAAGAATTAAAAAAGCAAGTTATTTAATTAATCAATATAAATTTATGTGGAAGAAAATACTGTGATAAATTCTCTCATTAAAGAATACTCTATTACTATTTAAAAATATTTACATCGTAACATTTAAACGTAACATCCCGCAGAATATATTTACTTAAAAACAATGACAATTTTATCTTAATTGGAGATTTTCCATTAAGTAAATGTAAGCATAAAATTGTAAAATATATTTAAATTATTTAAAAAATTTTATTCTAAAATATATTTAAATATATTTAAAAAATATTTAATGTGACAGTAATTTTACTTTAGCTTTTGTACAAAGTTGTATTTTTATGAGAGAATAAATATATTTTTAACTTCAAAAGTGCTTAAGTTAGATGTTTCTATGTATTTGAGATCAAAAAATGCAAAAATTACATAGCGCTTTAAAAATAAAAAGATTTATGAGCAAATTGAATGCACTAATTACTATTGTATAACAATTTTATGAATTGGGCTTACACTTTATCTCCGAGTTGAAATTAAATATTTGAGCTTCAGAAATTTAATTTTAAGTAAATTACATAGTATTTTGTTCGTGATAAATGTTATGATATATAAAAGATAATTGTTATTTTCATCCATATATTTAAATATTATTAAAATCAGTATAAAATTATATATTATTATAATATTTATGAGCACAATAGATTTTGCTTTAACATTCATAGCTTTCAAATCAAAATTCTCATTTTTAATTGAAAATTTTATAAATTTCATGGGAAGATAGTTTCTTAAGCGATATTTTTAGTCTAAAGTATGATAAATACATTTTTGACATCTCATCATGAAGTTATAAACAGTGAGTTTTCTTTTAGTTTCAGTGAGTTTTCTTTTAGTTTAAAATGTTTAGTAAAAAATAATAAAGAAAAGAATTGAGAAAACAATGCGTAAAAATGAATTAAAGTACAAAATTCCGAGGAATATAATATTAAAAAAATCGGACAAATGGTATTTTTCAATTATTATTTTTATGCATTGCTTTCTTAGCTACACTACTGGCCATTAAAATTGCTATACCAAGAAGGAATGCAAATAACTGAACGATATTTAGTGGACACATACATTATAGTGGAAAGAACAAGTGATTAGATTTACAAGAAATTAGGATGTATAGATCTTGAGCAATCAGTACCCGGAGCAGCTACCTCTGGCTGCAATAACAGCATTTATCCGCCTAGGCATGGAGTCAAACAGAGATTGTATGGCATGTACGGGGATCTCAGTCCATGCAGCTTCAACACTATGCCACCGTTCATCGACAGTAGTAGATGGTGAGTGATGGCGTGCCAATCGCTCGGCAACCATTCACCACACATTCTCACTTGGAGACAGATCAGGAGAACGTGCTGGCCAGGGTAACAATCGAACCTGTTCTGTATCAAGGAAGTTCAGATCAGTATGGGAAACATGTGGTACTGCATTATCCTGTTGAAAGAAAGCATTAGGGAGGCCTCGAAGATAGGGCAGAGCCACGGGCCTTAACACATCAGAAATGTAACGGTTGCTGTTCAAAGATCGGTAATGCGAACAAGAGGAGATAGAGATGTGTATCCAATGGCACCCCATACCATCACTCCAGCAGATAGGCCAGTATGGCGATGTCCAATGCAAGCTGGCAATGCGCGTTCTCCACGATGCCTCCAAACACGGATGCTGCCATCATGGTCCTGTATACAGAACCGAGATTCATCTGTAAAGATGACGTGATGCCATTCCCGCGTCCAGGTTCGTCGCTGATCACACCATTGAAGGCGCTCCTGTCTGTGACGCAGCGTCGATGGTAGCCGAAGCCATGGTCGCCGTACAGACAATCCATGTTGCTGCAAACGTCGTCGAACTGTTCGTGCATAAACTTGTTGCCTTGCGAAGGACACCATTTCTCGACTCAGGGTTCGTGACGTGGCTGTACGATCCCTTGTGACCACGCGGATAAGATGTCTGTCTTCTCTGCTGTTAGTGATTGGGGGGTCGCTGAGATCCTGCACGACGCTCCGTATGATTGTCCTGAACCCATCGATTCCATATTCTGCTAACAGTCATGGGGTCTCGACCGACGCGAGCAGCAATATTGCGGTACGATAAACCGCAATCCCGGTAGGCTAATAATCCTTCCTCGATCAAAGTCAGACACGGGCTGATAGGCATTTCTTCTTCTTACACGAGGCATAACAACAACTTTCTTTGCCGAAAACAACGTTGAAACGGAAATTGAGTATGGAAAAACTGCTGTCAAATCTCTGGTTTTATACACATTGTAAATGTCGCTATTGTCACCTGCTTTGTATGAAAGCGCTGAAAATTTAATCATTTGCATATCACAATAAGTTCTATCTGACATGCAAATTTCACGTCTGTGGTGTGCCGCTTTCCTGGTGTAACAATTTTAATGGCCAGTAATGTACATATTTACTAATATCTTGAGTCCAGTTTGAAATTGAACAGTTAGCAGTGTAACCCTCTGTTCAACAGTTCTAATGTTCAATTTCCCATTTAAGCGTGATCATTGTAGTGAGTCGAAATCCATACTAAAAAGTTTGGTTTTGATCGAATTAGGGTACAGTTTACAATCAGGTACTCCTTGATTTTTTGGCGATATTTTTCAAGCCAAGATATGACTAACAAGATGACTTCTACTCGAAAGCTAAACTTATATCAATTAAATTTTTCGCCAAACCAAGGGGTTACCGACGATTCATCGAACCCCGAATTAAGACTCATGTGAAAAACGGACCATATAAGGATATGTATAATCTAAAAGTTCCAGGATCCCGAAAATACTGTGTTGAAGTTTGTTTTAGTTATTAAATATGTTACACAAATGACATTTACCATTTGAAGTATGTCTCTTTGTATGAGAAAACAATTATCTTCAAACATATATAAATGTGTATTTCTCGATGCTGAAAAATATCATCAAAAAATATCATATAAAAGATCTCTACTTTTAAACATTTGGTTCTTTAGGGTAATTTAACACCAAAAAATTTTAATTGAAATTACTAAGCTTATGTAAAACTGCTTATGATTTAAGTTTAACTTACGGAACACAATAATTTATTTATGTAAAATGAAGTAGAAAGATTACGAATTCTCTATTTTATCAGGCTTTATAAATTTAAATACACTCCATTAGTTTTTACAAATGCGTTTGATAATTGTTATTTTTAAAACATTAAAAAATTTTCACTTAATAACAAATGATTTTAGTTCTGCAAGATAACTTCAATTTTGAGGATAATTTTAATTTAAATTTATGAAATTAAAGTTTTACATTATTTAAAGTAGTATCCATCATAAAAAAATAATTTATTGTAAATATATACAAACATATCTTTTTGTGGATATATAGTTTTCATTCTATATTTAGTTTTTTGAGCACAAATAGTAATCAAAGTAATTCCAGAATCTAATTTTTGATTGTTTTTCTATTGAATAAAAGCTTACATAAATCAGTATCCTTAACTAGAAAAATTAGAATGAAAATTATTGGTATATTTCTTATAATTTTTGAAAACCCGTATTTACTTAGAATGCAAAATCATAGTAATCCTCTTCTTGGAAAAATGTATTACGCAATTTTTGCTTTCTAGCTTTGTTGTGTCCCATTTAAAGTAAATTCAATATTTGTAAAATGAATTTACTTTAGATGTGACACAACAAAGTAAGTGCTGTAATAGTGTTATAATTCATAGTGAAATTTAATTCCCTTTATTTTATAAAAGGAAAACTGGATGTTTACATGGATAAATGTTTTCCCTTGAAAGACTCCAAATTAACCATCTAATAAATGATTAAAACAAACTGTTAATCGTTATATCTACGGAATGTCCTAAGCTTCTCTCAAGAACTTCTATTATATTCTTATTTATGACTATTGATCGTTGTCTTGCTGGAAAATAATTCCTCAGAGCTCAGCCATGAAATGTAACACACATGGCCGTGGAGCTTACCTATTGTGTAGATGAACAGTATTTTCTTTTCAATCACTGAATGGGTAAATCAAAATTCTAAATAGTTAGAGTTCATTATCAAGCTCACAACATACCACATGTACAATACATGAAAAATAGAATTTATTCAACGATTACGAAATTTCAAAAATACAAAAATTATATCTTAGAATTCAACAAAATATTGAAAGGGAATAGAAGTCTTTGAGATTTCAGATTCAGCTTAACCTCTTAAAAATATTGGTTTGAAGACACAGTGATCAATACACATATTTTTCTATTACTAATCAATATTTAAGATAGTTTTCTATCTTAAAACAGTACATTTAATATCTTTAAAGCCTCAAAACATGTTTCAGCTTCTAAAATACTGGTGTAAAAAATCAATCCATTTGACTTATGAGCATAAACTATTCAGCAGAATCTATAGAATTATCCTGTGATAATATCATCTTATGATTGTTTGTGTTGCGTCACATATAAAGATTTTTGAGAGATACTTTGCAATAAAGCAAAACTATGTTTAACAAAGTGTCAAAGGAATTCTTGAGACAAATTGATGTCTTTCCATAACTGGTTTTATTTCTGAAATTTATCTTCATAAATCTCTTAAGATCAAAGCACAATTCATGAATTGTAAATCATTTCTTAAGCTCATGAATATTTTTCTAGGTTCACGTCAAAAAGCCATTAATATTTGAGTCTTTAACATCTTACATGTTTGCCTGATAATGATACCATATTTATTTGATATCAGAAAAACAATCAATGCTTTCCCATTTAATAATTTATACTACCATTATACACTTCAAAATGCATTAATGATGCAGATGTCATGGTGATATTCCAGGACCATTTCGAAGTGAATATTTCGAAGATAAATTGTCCTTTTAATCTGAAATGTTGATCAATAATACAAATTCGGCGAATAACAAAATAATCAATCAATATTAATTCATTTCCTTGATATTTTAGTTACTATTTTGAAAAACGTATTTTGTTCATAAGAAAGTTATACTTCTCTCGCTTTTATAATAACTTATAAATATAGAAAGCAGGTTTGCTGAATGTTCAATGTTTCGTAATGCTTTTTACAAACGCAAAACATTTTTTGAAAATAAAAATAGAAATATAGTTGTTGTCATTTTTTACTTAATAGCACAGAAATTCAATTTTTTTTCTTAAGACGATTTAAAAAGGGAAAAAATAAAAATAATACTTTTCTGCAGTCGAGATCACCATAATTCTTAATTAATGAATAATACTTTAAGGTTAGAACCTTAAATATTTGTGTAGTTAAATAATCAAACCTCTATTATCTGTTTAAAATTTATTTAAAATTAAAAAATTAAAAGTTTAGATTTTATCATAAAACACACATCTGGTATTTTTAATGAAAAAGCTCACAGCAAATAAAATATAATGAACTTTCCATTTTTTAGGATTTATATCAATATCTATTTTTACTGTACTATAATTTTCCACATTAAATTAAATTTACATTATAAGATTTTAAATTATTACGTAAATTGAAAAAACGTACATGCACCAAGACATTATTAATTATACATTTGAATATTAAAAAAAACTTATTCTAAGAGAACTAAAATATAAATCTAAAATTTCCATATAAAATTACACTTATAATCCAAACGTTTCGGAAGGATTACGAGCTTATTATTTTGATATATAAAGAAAACTTTATATTAACATTACATTGAAAAAATAATAATTTAAATTTCTTTTAATCAAAAATTCAAAAACAATTTTTTAATATTATAAAATAATAATTTTATAATCTATATTCGCTGTAATTTTCTTGACCTTTTTAAATTCCATAAAGAACACAAAATGCTGCATGTATAACAGTCGTAACAGTCATTATCTAAGCAATTTTTATACATTTTCATGAAATACTATTTAATTTCAGTTTCATCTAAAGAAATAAAAAACTCGTAACTAAGCGTAAAAATAATATAATTCTAAAATTTAATTTAAGTTCAAACTTATAAAAAGAAAAATCTTTCTTGCAGAAAAAGAAAAGGGGAGTAATATACATTTTAAGAAATTTAAAAAAAATTTAATGTACTTCTGTTAAAAGATAAAATATTTGAAAAGATGGGGATGTCTCTATTGAATTATATTCTTATAAGGATGCGAAACATAATATATATGAATAAGCTTAACATATCCTCCATATCGGAAGCACAATTCTCTAATATAAATAATAAAAATTCTGACAAATCTTAAGGAATTGATAAATTTTTTTTTAATTTTTAATCGCTATTATTAATTTTCTTCATGGAAATTTTTACAACATCGCATAGAATAATTAGTACAAATAAAAGTAATCCTCACTCTTAATGATTTTAATTAAGTTTTATTTTTAATATTTTTAGTCTCAGATAATTAAAAATTCATGTAAGAATATAAATACATACAAATAGTTTTCAATCTTTTCAAATAAGTTTCTTGATAGAAATAATTACTTTCTCAACAGCTATTTTGTAGATTCATAAAATTAAATCCCTTAGACTAAAAGATATTGAATTTTTCAAATCAGATTTTTCAATTCCATGTTCACTTTTCTATTGATATTTGACATCCTTTTACTCTGTCAAAAATAAAGAATTTGTATTAATTTTATTTTAATATACAATTATTTTTAAAATCATGTAAAACACAATGATTTTTTAATGAATTACATCATTTTTGACTATCAGGCAACAAACATTCTACAATGACAATAATAAAAATGCATGTTTCATAAATTACGCCATAATGCACAAGTATTTTAGAATATTATTATTTCCACTTAAAGTAAAAGGTATTAAAAAAAATTTTTTTCAGTTACATGTCACATTTTTCATATTGTCATAATATGCAAGCATCGTAAGTTTTAAAAAATGTATCAACATTTGAATTCTTCATTGTTCTCATAAGTAATTTGATTTATCATATTAATTTTTATTTACCATAATTCCAAAGGAACGTCTTAAACTTCTCTAAAGATGCAATGATAGGAAATAATGTTAAATAACAGTTTTACACGAACTCATTTATATTTAATCATGATAGCTGTATAGAAAATGAATAAACACATCATTGAATTACGGTCAGAAATAATTTTAAAAGTTTCATTCATTTACTCGAATTCATAATTTTTTGAATATACCAGTAAAAATGCACTAAATCAAAATAACAAAATTATTTGATTTGCATGTGTGTTTGTGTATGTGTGTGCACATGTGAGTTATAGATTTAATAAGTAATATTTGAAGCAAAACATTTATTATGAAGTAAATGTTAGCATTTAAATTAAAAGTTAATGAGTTAACAAGAATTAAAAGTGAAGTTGAGAGATTGTCTAAAATAAGAAAAGCAATAGCTAACCAAAAGTTTTTAGAAAATTTGAACACTATCTAATACGATCGAACAAGCTCATTAATAGCGATTTTGAGGAGAAATATGATTAAAATATACATGTATGTATAGGCATACTTAAATTATACATATATATATATATATATATATATATATATATATATATATATATATATATATATATATATATATATATATATATATATATATATATATATATACAAGGCAATGTGGACGAGTAATTTTCCATATTAAATAAGTTCCAATAAGTTTATATCAATGCCAACGTATGATATTAATAACTTATAAGGATACATCATATATTTATATATATATATATATATATATATATATATATATATATATATATATATATATATATATATATATATATATATATATATATATATATATATATATATATATATATAAGATAGCAAATAAAGAGATGGAGTCAAGACACAAGCAACAGACGAGTAGACATTCAGTACCATGTTTCACCTTGATCAAGATAGAAATAAAAAAAGGGTTTATATAATTGAAGCTATTAAAGCATATGCAGCTAGCATTAAATTATTTGTGGCTACAAAACTACTACGACTTTAACTTCCGCTGTTGTCGCGTGTGGTGAAAAATGTTGTTCTAAAAAAGACCGCTCACGACAGAGAAGAGAGCTGTGATTATGTATTCGTTTTCGATACGTGTATTTCTGTAATTACATTTATGTGTGTGATGTGTGCGAATAAAAATTTATCAAAAATACGAACTTTGTAAGCGTTATTACTTCAGTTAAAATGTGAACTTTGTAAGCTTGATTGCTTCAGTGGTGACCCGGACTCGGAAAAATTACAGGTATCTTGAATTTCCTCTGGTTTAAAGCATATAGAATAAACCAAAGTACTCTCTTTCCTTGGACTCGAAATTCACCCTGCTGGCGAGACGATTCTGAGCTGCAACGTTCGGAATTTTAGTCAACCGGAAAAGTTTTTGATGAGTACTTTTTTTTTTTTTTTTTTGGGGTTCTCGAGAGTGTATCTGCTTTCGTATTGTTTTAATAATAGGTTTAATTTTCCAATATCTCAATTAGGGTACTGAAAATCGCTCATTTTTTTCTTTGAAATATTTTAATCTGAAATTACAAAATGACTACGACCAAAGTTAACGGAATAGGTCTATAACTGCCGCCTTTTTGGAAACAAAATATTCAGTTATGGTTTATACAAGTTGAGAATGCTTTTCAGCTTTCTGGGATTTCTAACGACGTTACTAAATAAGCCAGTTTGGTCGCGTCTATCGATTCCGATACGCTCTCCCACGTTAGTGACGTTATATTTAATCCACCCGACACTGATAAGTACAAAACCTTAAAGGATCGGTTAATCTCAGAATTTGCGGATTCGGAAAACAAACGTATAAAATCGCTACTTAACGACCTTCAGCTTGGGGATAATAAGCCTTCAGGGCTGCTCAGACAAATGCGGCAATTAGCTAATGGGAAATTAAACGACAACTTTCTCAAAAGTTTGTGGTTACAAAGACTGCCTATCAATTTACAATCTATTTTATCGGCATCTACGGAAAAATTATCACAGTTAGCTGTATTGGGCGACAAGATTCACTAGGTTACTTCAGATAATCCGCAGGTTTACACCACTTCTACTACACTTGCTCAAATGAACTCTACATCCGCGGATCATAGTCAGACGCATGCTATTTCCGAAGACTGTCACACCAGCTATGGTTTTGGAATTACAAAAACAAATTGAACATCTTTCATTACAAGTTGACAGGATGTCTCGCGATAGACAACGCGATAATACGCAAACTAGATCACCATCCCGCTACCGCTCCTATTCACGTAGCCGTGATAAATACACTATAAGGTCTGTTTTTCCAAATTTCAGAAATTCTGATCTTTGTTTATTTTCACGCACGTTTCGGTAATGCAGCTCGAAACTGCCGTTTACCTTGTAATTTCGAGAAACAGGGAAACCGTAGACGCTACCACTCCGCCTAGTTTGGGTGGTAGCGAAAAATCAATTTGCAATAGTAATCGCCTGTGTGTTTTTGACCGCAAAACGAATTGTAAATTCCTTGTTGACACTGGCAGTGATGTTTTCTGTATCCCCGCTAAGGGTAACGTTAACAATAAAAAATCTGACCGTATAGAATTATTTGCGGCTAATCAAACTAAGATACGTACTTTCGGCAACAAACTGCTGGAATTAAATCTGGGATTACGAAGAAGTTTCAAATGGCATTTTCTGATCGCCGAGGTCTCCACGCCTATTATTGGCGCAGATTTTCTGCAACATTTCGGCTTATTAGTTGATCTTCGTAAACAAAGGCTACTTGACAGCGTCACAAATTTAACTGCAACTGGACGTTTCGAATCTTTTAAACAACCAGCCGTCAAGATTATTATTGAAAATTCACGTTATCATTCTCTATTACGTCACTTCCCTGAAATTACTAGTCCTACTCCACACTTTATTGAAATTAAGCACTCTACTGTGCACCATATTGAAACCACCGGGGCGCCCATTTACAGCCGTCCTAGACGGTTGCCTCCTCACATCCTGGACGCCGTCAAAAGGGAATTTGAATTCATGGTCGAACAAGGTATTTGTAGGCCTTCAAAAAGTCCATGGGCCTCCCCTTTGCACGTTGTGTCGAAATCCTCCGGAGGTATACGTCCGGTTGGCAACTATCGCCGTTTAAGAGCTAAAACTCTACCTGATCGATACCCAATACCTCATTTACAGGATTTTTCACACTCGCTGCATGAAAAAAACATATTTTCAAAATTAGATATTTTTCGCGCTTATCATGCTATTCCGGTGTTTGAGCAAGATATCCCCAAAACTGCAATTATCACACCTTTCGGCTTATTTGAATTTCCCTTTCTAAATTTTGGCCTTTGTAATGCTGTACAGTCCTTTCAAAGATTCATTAATGAAGTTTTACGCGATTTACCATTCTGCTTTGCATATCTCGACGATATTCTGATTTTCTCACACGATCACGATGAACACGAATCCCACTTGCGCCAGATTTTTCAAAGATTAAGAGATTATGGAATACAATTAAACACCTCAAAATGTGAATTGGGTGTCTCTCAACTTTCATTTCTTGGACATTTAGTCTCTAAAGAAGGAACACAGCCGCTACCCGATAAAGTTAAGGTTATTCTCGATTTTGCAGAACCTAAAAGTGTCAAAGACTTGCGTGCATTTTTAGGCTTAATAAATTTTTACAGGCGTTTCTTGCCTCGGGCAGCTGAGACACAATCAGTCCTTACTCAATATCTCAAAGGTGTACAAAAGAATAATAAACGGTCCATTGCGTTATCTCCGGAAGCCAAAAACGCTTTCCTTGTCTCCAAACAGCAACTTGCTGATGCCGCACTCTTGGCTCATCCTTCCGCTGCAGCAGAGTTGGTATTGTGTGTGGATGCATCTGATTTTGCCATTGGTGGGGCGCTGCACCAAGTTATAGATAATCACCTGCAACCGTTAGGATTTTTCTCACGTAAGCTTTCATCAACAGAGCAGCGGTATAGTGCATATGATAGGGAACTTCTAGCCGTTTACTCGTCTATTAAAAATTTCGATTTTATTCTTGAAGGTAGACAATTTACTGTTTATACAGACCATAAACCATTAATTTTTCGCTTTCCGTCAGAAATCCCATAAGGCTTTTCCACGTCAAAATCGACAGCTAGATTACATTTCTCAGTTTACGACCAATATTCGACATGTTAAAGGCGCCGAAAATATTGTAGCAGATGCACTTTCGAGAATCGAATCAATACGAGTACCATCACCTATCGATTATAACGATCTAGCCAAGTCACAGGACAGTGATGATGAGCTCAACTCCCTTTTCCCTTTTAGAAGGAACCTGCTCTCTCGAGTTACGCAAGATTTCCCTTCCTGACAGTAACGTCATGGTGTATTGTGATGTCTCTACCAACATCGTCCGTCCTTATATTCCTAAAAACTTTCGCTTCCAGGTGTTTCAAACTGTACAAAACCTTTCCCATCCGGGGATACGTACAACCACAAAAATGGTTGCGAACAGATATGTATGGCAAAACATGCACAAAGACTGTACACAATGGGCACGTGCGTGTATTCCATGTCAACGGGCGAAAGTGACTCGTCATGCTGCGAGCCCCATTGGAACATTTATTCCTCCAAGTGAAAGGTTTGAGCACGTGCATTTAGATTTGGTAGGTCCACTGCCTGTTTCCCGTGGTTACTCTTATGCCTTAACGATGATTGACAGATTCTCACGTTGGCCGGAGGTTGTGCCAATCGAAGATATCACAGCCGAAACGGTGGCACGAGCGTTTGCAAATGGGTGGATTTCCCAATTTGGGGTGCCAGCCTGTGTAACCACAGACAGAGGACGACAGTTTGAGTCTCAACTTTTCGCGTCGCTGGCAAAACTTTTAGGAATTTCCAAATTACGCACCACCGCGTACAACCCAAAGGCAAACGGAATGATAGAACGTCTGCACCGTTCCTTGAAAGCCGCCATCCAGTGCCACATGACAGAGCGTTGGGTTGACGTGCTCCCATTTATCCTTTTGGGGTTCCGTTCAGCATTAACGGAAGACATCGGCGCGACATCTTTCGAAATGGTGTACGGCACTAATCCACGACTTCCTGAGGAGCTCTTTGGAGTAAAATCACCAGATGCCACTCCCAGCGCCTTTGTCGAAACTCTGAAGGAAAGCATGCGTCGCTTACAACCGACACAGGCTTCAAGACATGGACAAAAGTCCACTTTCATGCACGCGGACCTTAAGACTTGCTCTCACGCCTTCATTCGAAATGATGCAGTTCGACGCTCACTACAGCCCACATTTGATGGGCCTTTCAAGGTACTGGATAGAAATGCAAAGTACTACACTTTGGAGCGAAAAGGCACTCAGCTTACAGTCTGCATTGACCGGTTAAAACCAGCTTTTGTAGTCAACGATTCGACTCTATCACATCCGACAGAGAACAGTTCTCCACGAACTGAGGCGTCAAAAGAAGAAACCAGAACAAGGTCGGGTCGTCGAGTCCGCTTCCCAGACCGTTTGTCGTGTCTTGTGACACTGGAGGGGGAGTCTGTGGCTACAAAACTACTACGACTTTAACTTCCGCTGTTGTCGCGTGCGGTGAAAAATGTTGTTCTAAAAAAGACCGCTCACGACAAAGAAGAGAGCTGTGATTATGTATTCGTTTTCGATACGTGTATTTCTGTAATTACATTTATGTGTGTGATGTGTGCGAATAAAAATTTATCAAAAATACGAACTTTGTAAGCGTTATTACTTCAGTTAAAATGCGAACTTTGTAAGCGTTATTACTTCAGTTAAAATGTGAACTTTGTAAGCTTGATTGCTTCACATCAAAAGCACTGCAAAGAAATATTCTAACAATATATAGGATATCCTAAGAATCAAACACAATGAGGTTAGAATCTGGTATCATCATTAATATGAAATAATTGAAACTGTTGGATATCGTGTTTCGAGCCATAAACTCAACACACATGTTAATAGAAAACGAAGCACGTGGTTTTTTTCTCCACCATAATTGAAAAGTGTTTTCTTGTGATGATGAAGATCCTCTTTTTAAATAAATTGTTTAATGTATGTTATGCACATTTCCTTGAAGCATCAACCATTTACAATAGTCTTAAATTTTTTAAAATTTAAAGGAATGTGTTTAAGCGATGTCATTCTCCCAGACAATATTAAACTTCTTCACAGAATAGAACATCTTATCATAAAAAGATTGTTTTAGAGCTCAATTAGAGATATAAAAACATCAAAACTTCGATTGACCTTCAAAGTCCTCTGACCTAAATTCCTTGGAATACAAATCATACTTATTAAGGAAATATTTTATAGCAACTCATCATTTTGCCAACAATGATTCTTATAGTTTGATTAGTAATTTAATATGTAAGATAAGCATACCTGACTGCGGATAAGGAGGTCCTGAGTACGAATCCCGCTTCGGGCATGGATGTACTTTCTCTATCTATCTATCCTGTCTTTTTCCTTTCCTTGTGTCAATGGATTGTGAATGGTTGCCTACCCTATAAACGGTACCTATAGCATGTGTGTACTGAAAAAGTCGGACCCCACACCAAAATATGGTTCAGTTGGAAAAGTGGAGTGACGCACCCCTTGTTGCCAGCCTAACTGACACACGACAACAACAACAACAAGTAATATAATATGAATGGGTCACGAGTCTTAACGGATTATAACAGTTGTGACATCAACATGGATCAACTTCATTGAATCCCACAACACTATTGGAAGTTATCATATCTCGTACTAAACTAATGATATCTTTTTCAAAATTGTACCCTTTTATAAACTGAATTCTTGTGTGAAACATTTTTACTCTTACCCTTTAATCTTATATAATTTATAATATGATTTATATTTATCTCTGAAGTATTTTTAGTGATACTTAAAAAGATAGCTCCGATTTTAAAATTTTATATTTTAATCTTCATTTTCAGCTTAAAAAAGACATTTTTGTATGAATTTTCTCACGAAAAGACTTTTATACAAAATAGAGTAACACATTTTTTAATAATAAAAACAGATAAAAACTAAATTATTTTTTATTATTAATATCTATAAATATACTATCAGTTTTTTTAATGTAAGATAAGAAATTAGCAACAACAAAAAATAAATATTTATTGAAGTGAATTATACTCATAATTGTTCATTTTATTCTATAAAATAAATCAATTTCAGTCAAAAAATTAAAATATTAGTAAAATATAAATTCAGCACCAAACATATAGCCAATTTTCAAATATCTTTGGAACTTTATATCTTTGAACTTAATTATCAACCATTCATTTTGTTTCTTTATTTTTCTGTAAACTTTTTGCTATTATCACACTTTTTAACTTCAATGGAAACTCTAAGTTTGAATTTTAGCACTTTCTTCTTAACAAGTTGTGACATGTTTAGCGTTTTCTGATAAGTAAGAAAGAAGTTTTTGTTTTTGATTAACTTATTTTTGCTATTTTGGAAATATTTTGTCCAAACCTTTAGCAAGTTAATGTATTTAGGTGATATTTTTATAAGTTTCCTTTCAAAAAATCAGAAATTTTAGGAAGCTTGTCTTTAATAATGTTAAGACACCAGCGATCAAATTATTTTAGTCTAATGATAATGAAGAAATGTTTAAGAAATAGTTTCAATGATATGTTGGGTGTTTGTTGTATAGATAAATTATTAAATTGTAAAGTTTTGCTTGACTCTCACATACAATACTGTATCACCTCATATATTTAAATTTTCAATAATATTTAACTGAATTTAAAATAAACTATATCTACGTAATAAATATTTAGAAAAAAACTTATTTACTAATCAATAAATATACTAATCTGTTTTATAATCTTTGGGACATTTTTCTTTGCTAATTAAGATGTCAACAATTAAATTATAATAACTGTATACTTTTTTAACATATATCACATTTAATTAATCATTTTCCAAGCAATATTTAGCTATTTCCTTTATATAGTACTATTCATAATTAAAATACCTTCACCAGAAATCTGATAATTGTATGTTGGATATAAATGCAGTTATAAGCAATTGACTAGATTTCTAATCTATTGGCTTACAGCAAAAAAAGACAATTACATGTATAATATGTATAAAAGAAATTTAAAATCAGATTTCTCTTACAGAACTGGCATTTAAAAAATTTTTTCAAGAAATAAATTTGTTAGTAAGGAAGAGAAAAGAAAGAGAAATTCTCTATTAGGAAATGTTTCTATTTGATTCTATATGATTATTTATATTAGGAAATGTTTCTATTTGACTACTTATGACTTACAGAAAATAGGTTTTATTTTACTATCATATTATTTCTCATCTTGGTCGAGAGCCCATAATTGACAACAAAATATAGAATCGATAAGCGCATGAGAATTACATAGAACAATCTGCAGGCTTTCAATGGCCAAAGCGTCATCGCATAAATTCTTAAATAGACTGTTATTGATATGGGTTTTACATTAGTATAGTTCAACTTAGACAACATTTCCAATAATATGACATAAAAACTACCTCTCATCTAAATCAGTAATGATGATGTCCATTTTGATAAATATTTTGCCTGGCCTCTTGAGACTCATTTTAAATTTTATTTACAAGATTCAGGCAATGGTATCATGTTGAAATATCAAATTTTAAGAAATAAGCTTTTAAAAAGATATTTTGTGAGTTAGTTTTTAAAACTCTGTCATAATTTAATAACGATCTACCTAAATGTCTGCCATTTTCATAAAGGAGTAAATTTTTTCTTCCTCAAATGAAAACAGAAAAATAATTTACTTTTATTCAATCAGCCTTCTTAATTATGGAAAAGTAATTCTCAAACTCTTAGTCACTTTAAGAATTTTAGCTATCAAAACGAAATGTGATAAATTCGGAGCTTGACACGTTTCAAAATAATATCACTTTTGAAAATAATTACGCTAAAGTGTTTACATATAAAAAGGCTAAAATAAATGATTAATAAAATCTTATTTGTAAGAATCCATTTTTATTACTATTTCAAGCATTGAATTTTTTTAGCAATTCGAAAACCTATTTCTAGCAATCAAATCCATCTGTTTGTGCAGAAAATGACTATTAAGCTTCAAATCAAAAATGTATCTCTTAAATGTTTCTTTATTAATAAAGTAAATGTTTTGAAAGAATTGTTCAGATAGCATATGTAAGAATATTAATTAGAAAACTATTTAAATAATTGGTGGGAGTGTGTAGTGCTTAAGAGAAGGAAGCTTTAAGCAGATGATTTTATTTATATAATGTTAAGAAATACTAAATAAAAAAAGATTATTATGCAAGGCAAATTCTTATAATAAATGGCATGTATACTTTTGGTAAATTTATGCATTTAACTTTCAGTATTATCCATTAATCTTATAAGCCACGTACACATTAAAGTTATTCCTTTCAGATATTAAGATTAAGATGATAAACACTTTAAGAACAATATTATTCAATACAATAAGTGAATACTAACATCAAAATCCCTGTATTGCTTGGAAATTTTTGTTAATGAGAAAAGCAATTTAATGTTGCGAATAATTGTTTTTTACTGCAAAACTGCAATAGCTTACTTTTCAGTTTCATTATATTATGCAAATTTACAGTCATTATAAAGTCACAAACAATAATAAAAAAATTCTAATTAAAATGCCAATAGAAGTAATTATTGTATTTTTGTTTATTATTAAATCTATGAAAATTTTAAAAAATTTTATTAACTTTTGTATGCAAAAAATTTTATTCCAAGATTATAGATGCTTCTGAAAATATCAGTTATTCCGTTCTAAATTATCTTCTATTGTTTAAAAGTGAAGATTAATTGGACAACCTTTAAAATAAAATTACATATTTGTAATAAATACAAATTTTGCTTTTATTCATAAAATATGTTTATATTTATAAACTTTCTAACCATTTAATTTTTCTAAATTTTCAATTTTTCAAATTATGAAATACCTTGATTTATTTTTATAAATATGAATAAATTACTCTTTTTCATATAAATTTATTTATCTTCTTTAATGATATTCTGCATTGATAAAATAATAAATTTACTTATCAAAACCTGTTTCCTACTGGTTATTACATCCAATCATATTATTTCAACGACGGGCATTTGGGTGACGAACCCTATGCCACTAGGCCAGAAACTGCTACTCATTTGTCGTTACCCAGCGGACACTCGTAAACCAAGTCACGGAGGTGAGTAGCGTTGCCCGCGCCATACTACCACAAACCCGTTTATGGGGTGCGCCACTATCATACATCATCACAGAAGAAAGGACAGAGAAACACAGAGAGAACAGAGAAAGAAAATAATATCCATGCCATAACCGGGATTCGAACCCGTGACTCACAGCTCAGGAGTCAAGAGCGCTAATCATATGTCAACAAGTTTTATACATATTTTGATAAAGTATGCATTTTAAAACATTAAATATAGTGAATGAGAATGTAAACAATAATCATTTTAATACTTATTTTAATCATAATACATTTATTTATAATGTATAATTTATTATTATTTATTATAATTTATTATAATTTATTATTTATTTATAATGTATAATTTATAATGTATAACTTAATAATTTAATTATACATAAAAATCATTTTTATATTTGAGAATTGTAAATTTTATCAGAAAACTGCTTTTTATGAATATAAGGATGTCAAAATTAACATCTAAATTTAAAATCTATCCACACATAAGAGGCTTAATATGGCTCAGGCTCTTTTTACCATTATTTGAAAGAAAAACAATTTGCTTATGAACATTTTCACAACAATATAATTCAATTTTATGAATAAATTTAATTATATCGTTGAGGATATTTAATTTGCTTCAGAGAGATAGCCGTTTTTGCAGTTTTGAAAGCACTTTTTTAATATCAAATGTTGGTTAAAGTATTCTTAGGAAATAATTTTCGTTCAGGAATAGATTTTATACTTTTTTATTTTCTGAGATTTTACACATAAAACCTTGATTGTTTTCAGGATATTTTAAGAGAATTTATTTTATTACTACAGGATATTTCAAGAAAATTTTAAATTCAATGAATTCATCTTAATATTTTTTTTATAGTTTAATCTTTAATACTACAACCTTCTTTGTTTGTCTATGTTCTATTTTCAGTAATTATATATATATATATATATATATATATATATATATATATATATTACGTAAATATATATATATTACGGTATATATATATATATATATATATATATATATATATATATATATATATATATATATATATAACTCCCTATAATTATTAAATTATCAAAAAATGTATTAAAAAACTTTCATTATCTTTATTCTAATTTTCTATTCTAAAAGTTAATTGGAATTCAAATTATTTTGATTTTATTTTCATGAACTAACATCAAATGAAATTATATATTATGAAGATTTTTACACTATGACCGCACGCGCGCGTGCGCGAATTAGGACAGTGATTTCATGTTTTATAAAATAAATTAATATTTTTCTAAAGCTAAAAAAATAACATATTTGTTATAAGAATATTAAAATTGATGAACTATGTAGAATTATTAACAACCTAGCCTTCTGTTTATAAATTCAATTCCTAGCTCAAGTATGAATATTTGAAGTGGTTCCGAATCACTTTTAAACTGGTGGTCCTGGACGTTATACCGTGTGTAAAATATGATAGCAGAATGACAAACAAATCAAATCAATTTTTTTAATTAAAATATCCACAAATAATAAGCAGTCAACTGCAGTAAAAGCATTATATGATTTTATTATAAATAAATAAAAAATAGAATGTATTCAAATTGAACTTCCTTCAAATATTTAAACCTATTATTATAAAGTTACTCACTGTTAACAATAACAAAATTTTTCATCATAAATCTTAATTTAAAAACTATTCCATTTGTTCCATTCTATATTATCATATGCTGCTTCTTAGAAATGATTTTATAATATATGAATTGTTTCAAGTTTATTGTTTATTATGAAGATATTTTTCTATTCAGGTATAAAAGTTTAAAATCTTTAATCAAGATCTAAAATCTCTACGAAAACAAAAACATTTTTATAAATACACTCTTTTTATGAAGTTTTGGTTCGAAATGTAATTTTGAAATACATTTTGGGATATCTATAAACAATTATCAAAGAGAAAGTTATCATTTTATTACTAGTTTTTGACTAATTATCTACTTATTACTAAGCGTAAAGGCCAATTTTTCTTGTAAACTTCTTCTGTACAGTTTAATTTTTCCATTTAGAACAACTAGCATCTTTTAAATATTGATTAAATTAATGTTTTATTTAATTTTAACACTAAATTTTGATTAAAATAAGTCAATTAAGAAAAATATATTATTAATCATTGTAAATATGGAATAACAACAATTAATTATCATAATGTTTATGATAAATAATGACAAATGTCTGTCATTTAATTAGATCCATTAATATTTCAAAGGATAAAAGTATTGTTTTAAATTTACAATGTTATTCCATATTTACAATGATTAATAATATATTTTTCTTAATTGACTCTAAAATAAGTCAATTAAGAAAAATATATTATTAATCATTGTAAATATGGAATAACAACTATTAATTATCATAATGTTTATGATAAATAATGACAAATGTCTGTCATTTAATTAGATCCATTAATATTTCAAAGGATAAAAGTATTATGTTTTAAATAATTTTTCCTTATTCTTTTAGGTATGAAAATTGCAAAATAAAAAAATTAATACCTTTTCTTAATTTCTAATTATAGATAAAAATATTTTATGTAATTTTAGTATTTACGACAGACTTGTGAAATAGATTTATTTATTCAAAAACTAAACAAATATACTTTTGCACTAATTTTTACTCTTAAAATACTATTGTTATTCTAGTTTGGGAATTGCTTTTACTTCGGCTTTTTTGCAGAGAATATATCATAAGGCTTCATTGGTTACTTAAGATTTCTAGCAGTATTACATAATAAGTAATTGAATAGAAAACCTCAGAACTCTTATATAAGAAAATTACTTATGATTCATCGCTCTCCTTTTTCTTGGCACGTAAATCTGACACATCTTTGGGTGTAAAAGTCTGTGTTGTAATTTCATCTTTAATGTATAATACATATTTGTATATATCACATGCTTGCTTGCTTTAGATATTATCTAGTAATATAAATAATAGTCAAATAAATTAAAATTTATTATATGAATGAATTTTTGATGATTTTTTAGAAAATTAAAAATTTTTAAACTAAAGTATGCATAAAATTTAATAAGTAACACAAAAGAGCAAAATTTTGTTGCGAAATGCACTTTTATTTTTATTACATAACAATGACAAATAGAATAATGACAGAAAAATAAAATAAATTATATTTATTTGAATATCATCATATATTATTTAAAAAAGTGAATATTTCTCTAAATAATATAAAAAATAGAAATATGGAAGTAAGAAACTCTTAAACTCTTGAAACCTTACTATTTCCTTCAAAAAATTTTTATTTGCTTAAAAAAGTTTTTAGTATATAAAAGTAAGCTAAACAGAAAGCATATTACTTACCCTGAGAACAAAAAAAACTAAAAAAAATAATATATAGAATCGTATTTTTAGTCGAAAGATTATTCTGTTAAAAATAGTTAGAAGTTTCTTCTGATCCCTCTATAGAAAGAAACTTGTTGAAAAATTCACTGAAGTGTAAAATATTTAAGTATGTTTTATAATTTGGTGTAAAAAAAATATGAGCTTATATATAGTAGGAAAAAACATGAAGTTTTTGAATGCTCTTATCATTAATTTATATTCTAACTAGTGTCGTAAGTACGTTTTTGCTGAAATTTTGTTAAACTTGAAAATAATTTACTTAGCATAAACATATAAAAATTAGTTTCCTTGAAAGCTTTAAAAATTTTTAAATAAAAAATATTTACAAATAGTTTCACTAAGAAATAGTTTAAAAACAATTTTGAGAATATAAATTATTGTAAATTTGAATTTAAATTAAATATGAGTTTTAAATTTTTAAACCTTGACATTAAAATTCTGAATTCTTTCAAAACGTTTTGTGTAAAATAACTCAATTAATAACAGTTGTGAAGAAAAATAGAAAAAAAGCAAAACTCTTAATTTTAAAAAAATTTAAAATTCATAAATTTACCTCGAATTTTTTTATCTTTCGTATCCCGTTTAATTTTTACACTTTCATAGTCGTCAATCGGTAAAAAAAATTTGGTTAATATCCTCTCTTTGTTTTCCTCAAGCAAAATTTTATCTTGATTTTCCATAAACTGGTTTCAATTTAAACATTCTATTTTTCATTTGATTTTATTTAGTTTTTTTGTTGCATTTGATTTCTCTTGATGTTTCTTTGTGAGGAAATTTTCACGCGTTTCAACTTTAATTCAGAGTTTTTTCTTAGTGAGATATTTTACTTTTCTTAATACATAACATTTTTCTCGCTTCATTGCAGCCTGTTTTGCCTCAATCAGATTTTTTACTTTCTGGTGAATATAATTTACTTTTTATATTTAACTTTTATTCTGAACATTGATGCCTCATCAAGGCATTCTTGTCTTTTATACCTTGAAATGCAGAAATTTACATTTTTTAAAACTATAGAGATATGAATCTTAAATAATAACTTTTTATAAAATAAACAGAAGTTACAAAATACTCATCATTCATTAAACTTTTGTGAAATATAAATGTTTATTATTATTTAATGGATTTATATAAATAAATTTGCTTAAATAAATATGTCTCTAAAGTAATATAAGTAAATTTGATTAATATTTGGAAGTAAATATTATGTCATGTAGTTAAACTGAATAAAACATATTGATGAAAATTAATATGTTGACTAAAATAATTACACGAAAAATTATTAAACTAGACCCTGAATTAACTCCAATTTACACTAGAATATTGAAAAACTATACATATGTCATCTGTTTAAAATAATTTTTCTTAAAGTAGAATAAATATCTTACTAAAATATTAAGAATTAAAATAAAATTTTTTATTAAATATTGCCATTTATTGTGCGGGAATTTATCAGCATAAAATTAAAACAAGGAATTATTGCAAGAGAAATCTTATGCTAGTTTAGGGTAAAGGAATAATTTATATTTACCTTTCCTTAAAGTTAATAGAAAATTTTTTATTTTCCCCTAGATAGAAGATTGACTCCCCATTATACCCAAGACATACATGCAAGTATTTTATTCAAAGGGATATATGCATACATATGAATCAATATTGTTAAATTCATGTATAAAATCTCTTATATATTTCTGCATTTTTATCAAATTTGAACTGTCCTAAATCATTTATAAATTATTCAAACTTTGTATATAAGAATATATTTAGAAATATTTTTTGATAATAGATACTGTGTGAATGAAAATATGGTTGGAAAATTACATATTTTTAAACTAGAATTTTATGGTTAACAAAATGAAAAGTAAGCGATAACTTCTCTAACACCATAACGTTGTAAGAAAAGCTGTCGTTATCAGAAGTTAAAGAGTAAATCTGTAGTATCTGACCATTAAATTGAGAAGATCAATGCACATTAAAAGTTGCATAGTAGTACATGATTTAGCGTCATATGCTCAAGTGTTGATATTACTAATTCACAGTAGTTCAAAATTATAAGACGATTAGCTCCCTATTTTTGGCATCGTAGCTGATAAGGCCGACAAAAAAAAGCCCCCGGAAAATGTATATCCCACTAGTCTAACTTATAACATATTAGTAAAGTTCGGAACTTGGTAATACCTTCAACTACCTACATACTCCATAGTGATGCATTGATTAAATGAAAAAAAATTACCAACATGGGTTATGCGTTTTCTTAAATTTCAGTTATTTAAATTCCTTAGCGTTTTAAAATTTATTACAATTATCTTTAGTCTTAATATCTCTACCACTCTAATGAAATACTAAATATAAATATTGTTATCAATATCAGTAGAATCTTTGCCATAGACCTTACCAGAATAAATACCTTATCAGAGAGAATAAATATAATAAACGGTATGGTTAATACTTTTGTTTTACATGAAGACAATCCCATGCATGAATCACAGAGGCGTAGTGGAAGCTTTTCACGCTCCCAAGGCACAGGTCCGATGTTCATTCCGTAGTCGACTCAACCTTTCATCCTTACTGTGGATCTATAAAAATGGGTAGCAAGCATGCTCGGGAATTCTTTAGGAGTTATGCACTTGGTTGACCACCTAACTAGGACATGAGCTTTTCACCCCCATGGCACTCGGTCAAAATAAAGTAAAAATAGGCCCTGCAGGCCTAAACCTTTTAGGAGATGTCTTGCATCTGAATTTAGCTTAGTTTTACAATCTCAAGCTTATAAAATTAAAATAATATAAAGATAAGTAAAATACAAAATAAGATCTTTTTAGATTTATTTACCAGTAGACGTGAATATAGTTTCAAGAAGTATTTAAGTAATTAATTACCAATAGTTCCATTTAGTTAGTATATAAATTTAAAATGCCATAAAAATTAACTTTAATTGATATTAATGAATTTCACAAGCAACACAATATCTATTTAGCATGATTATAAATACAACTTTTGAGCAGTTAACATGGGTGTAATGGTCTGGAGAAAATTTCCTCCCCCTCCAGACCAATGTCAAAATTGAAGGAGTGGATCCTCTGGTGGTGCCATCTATTGGAGGAGCTTAGAACAAAATCGTACTTTCACCTTCGGGGTGCTCTGGTTAAACGAAAGACGCACCTTACTGACTTAAATTTGCATAGCCAACGGCATTGCAAGTTTGGCTTGTCCAAGTCTCGTAACTAACAACAACATAAATAAATAAATAAAATTTAAATACTGAAAAACATTCAGATTTATTTTTTAAATATATTTTTCTTATTTCTTATACTTTAAATGTAACATTGGTTTTATGACAATTAAAACACGCTTATTTAAAATCTAAAACATAGTTTTGTATTGTTTAAAGAGTTAATAATTTTAAAGTGATAAATATATATAATGGCATAAAAAGTAAGAAGTATTTCATTTTTTAAACAAAATATATTTATATGCTGCTCATCAAAGGTAATTTTTTTTCACAATTAACACATTTTAAATAGAATTATTGAATAATAAAACATTCTGAGTCATCAGACTTTCATAGAAAAAATGAGCCACAAAATCGATTGATATTTTTATATAAACATCATATATTTACAAGGCAAAATATTAAGCATTAAGTACTAAATTACTTCAATTATATTTGCCTATTGCACTGGTTCTTTGTAATTTTACTCACATTTTATAAATCAAATCTCTTGTGAAGCTTCCAATTTAAGCAGGAAGGAAGAAAGAAAGTGAAGAACAATATTACTGCATACTTAGAAATGCAGGCGTGATTTCCCTTGACACTTTCCTCATCCGATTGCTTCTCATTCAAAATTTAGCAGGCCAGAATAATTTTATTCATGAATAGTTAAGTCTAGCTATTAATTTCGTCATATAAGACGTATCTAAAAAAATACTAGATATTATCGATAACCAGATAATATCTGGTTTTAGTTTACATAACCAGATATATAATATTGGCTTAGATTATGTATTACCAGGGATAATAAATTATTTATGCCAATTTTCTAAATTAACATCAAGTGATGGATGACGCTAAATGTTTCCTCAAAACTTAAATATTTATTAAATATTTTCTATTGACATTAAATAAAATCAAAAGCTTCAACTTTTTTCATAAACTTTCATAGTTCTACTAATTTACTATATTATTGTTTATGAATGTAATTTTGTACTCACTACTTTTGTAATAAAAGATATATTGCTCTAGAGCAGGGCTTCTTAAACTATGGGTCGCGACCCCATTTGGGGTCGCGTAGCAAAATTCTGGGGTCGCGAGAGATAAAAATACAATTTAATAGAAAATGCTTTTTAACTTGTAAAATTATTGTTATAAAGATAAAATAACAATTATCGTAGATAAATATAACATAAAATCTTCTAGTTCGGAAAGATTGTTTGTACCTGCATTTCTATTAAGTACCTGCATTATAATTTATGCCTATTTGTACCTGCATTATAATACTCTTAATAGAAATGCAGGTACAAACCGAAAAACCGAAATGATCCTGAGAAATATTATCAACAAAATTTCTAGGTATTATTGCTGAAGAAACTATATAAGCATTTCGTTTTATTCTCATTTAGCCATTGTTTGATTGTGAACGAAGTGCATGTTATTCCGAATTTGTCAGTTTAAAATTTTTTTTTCATTTCTACTCGTATATTGTTGGATCTACCACCAGCCAGTAAATTGAATTAATTTTTTTATCAGAGAAAGTAGTAGTGTTAAGAAAATACAAGTTGCTAAGGCATTTACAAATTATTTTAAGATTTTAAATTTATTATTGTGTTTTTAATAAATAGTTTTAAATATTTCACAAGTTTTTATAATAATTATCTACAACTACATAATTGTTCCTGTAGGATATAACAACCAGGTATGTAGTATTAAATTATTGCTCCAAAAAGGGTTTCATATTCTTAACTTTCTTTTGCTGGAGTTTTATTTAATTGTTGTTTGAAAAAAATAATACCATCAAGTGAATACTCATAAACATTTATTATAAAAAATATTTCCAGATTAGAATGAAAGACAACATAGCTATTTTATTTCAAATGTTTTAATTAAAGTTGAAGAAAAGATTTATTTTTATATGTATATGTATATTGTTACCTAATAAATAAATCATCAAAAAATATTAATTTATTTTTCTTTTATATTTCTCAGAATCATAACTCGGAATCATAAACGGGGTCGTGAATTACAAAAGTTTAAGAAGCCCTGCTCTAGAGGATAGGTTCCCAAACTTTTTTTCTCATTGACCACTTTCAAAGTTTTACTATTTTCGGTAGACCCCTGCTGCTACATTTCTACTGTATTCTCAAAACTCCTAAAAAATATCACCCTCAATTGGGAGTGCTAAGAAAAAAAAGTAGCACATTTTCTTGTGTCCTATTTATTAAAATAATACCTGTGGTTATACAAAATTATAAAACTTTATTATTAAAAACAATCAACAATTGAAAAAAAAATCAACAATGAAGTCTGAAATTTAAACCAACAATAAAAATAGTCACTGTAAAACAGTTTGTGTTTCTGAGGCGATTTTACCAGAATATGGCTATTATAGCAAAACAGAGTAGAATTATTGCAATAAGAAAAACAAAATGTTCGTGGAAACACCGCTCTATTAATGAATTGCCGTCGTTCCATAAATAAATCTTTTAAAATAAAAAAGTACCTAAGTACCTAAAGTTTAATCTTCCTTGGCTTTTTGTTCTTTTATAAAAGTTTTGAATAGTCTCTAGTATTTAATTTTTACTACATAACTACCTAATGCTCTCAAATAGTAAAAAAATATATAATATGATTGATAAACTACCAAATACAGTAGAAATATGTATAGCAAATAGGCAGATACTTACTTTTTCCGGCACTGCAAACACTGACATGGATTCACTTTTATGTTCGAAATCCCGAAAACAAATGTATAACGTTTTGTTCTTGGCATTCGTATGTATACTAATGTAGATTGCAAGCACAGCGTAAGCCGCATTTCATCCCTTTGCAGGTCCAAACAAGCATCCCAGACGAGTTGGCGCACGGGTGGCACTTAGCAAGTCTCGACATGTAGTGTACACTTGCACTATTATCTATTGTTCTATTCAATTCTGTGTTTGAACTAAGTCTTGAATATTTTTGAGTTATTACCTATTGAATGATGCGACCTGCCTACGTTGATTGGCAAATCCAAGCCAAAATTTTTGTTCTTTATTATGAAAACCAGAAAATGTTTCGTGGGCCCCCACTTACAACTTGGGAACCCCTGTTTTCTTTTCACGTCTACGTGGACCCCTGGGATTCACCTGGACCACTTTGGGAACCTATGCTTTAGCGAGTATAGTTCATCCTAACATTAAAATCAAATATTATAATCCTGTTTATTAATAATATTAATATTTTCATGAGTTCTATCCATCATTTATGTTGAACATTGGTATACAAATAATTTAGATTTTTCAAACAAATATTAATTATCAATGTAATTTTAAATACAAAAAAAAATTTGTTAAAAAATATTTTGTTTTGAAAATAACTATGAATAAGAGTAAAATACCAAATATTCCTCCGTTAATAATAAGTGTAGAGAAATTGCAATAAAATTAGATTGATCACACTAATGTTGATATTTATGATGGATTTATTTGGATCTTATTATTTTTTACTTTTTGCTATTTTTGATAACTAATTTAACGCATTTCTTAGCAAAAATATTTAATCCATCATTATAAGGACATTAATTTCAGAAAATGAATACATAAGCAAACAAGGATAGTTCAATCCAACCTGACATGTTGTAAAAGAAAACAAATATCAAGATTATTTTAAGATGAAGAAATTCATCCCCTTATAGCACATTAGATTCTAAACATAATCCTGCAGTTTTTAAGCACATTTATGAAGCATAAAAGGAAACTTAAAAACTAAAATTTTCAGATGTTCTGAGTGTGAAAAAAAGTATTGTAGGACTTTCTTTTATTGAAAAACGGATGGCCAACATATAGCATACTAGATTCTATAGAATATTGTAGTATTCTATTTCGTACTTGATATGAAAAGAAGTTCAAAAAATTAAACTATTGAAGACTATGTAAGTAAAAGAAATATAATCATGCCTATATTATAGAATGAATGTCTTTTTTGCAAAACACTATATTCTATAGACTATATTATAGTATTCTAGATAATATTTAAAATATTAAAGGAGTAAAGAAAAGTAAGAACATTCTGCTATAAATTATGATGTTTTGTAAGCTTTTTTAATAGTATTTCTTTTCCAAGTGTGTCGAATCAGTTTTTCATAAGAAATATGCATATAAGACATGTTGGATACTGAATCTAGATGTCACTTAGAAAGTTCAAATTTTGTGCATGCATGCATGCATGATTTTGAATTTTTTTAACTTGTTTTTTACATATTACTGTTATATTTATTTGTTGTTATATTATTATGACTTAATATTAAAATTATGTGCTTTCCTTATCCGTATTTTGTACATTGCACATTGTACTCATGTACTGCAACTTTATTAAAATTAAGCCAATAATATATTTTGTATGCTCATTTTCCATGTGATTTTTATATGATTTATTTGGTAAGATTTTTTATTTTACAGTACATACATTATAGCATTTTTTTCATTATAACACCATTGTAATACTAAATTATCAAACCTCAAACAAATAAGTTAGACAGTATTTTGTAAAATTACCAATTATTAGAATAAATTTAAACGGTTACTATGTTCTTAGACCATTGACTAATAAGGCAATATAAATTTGAATAGTTTAATTAACGACACAAAGTTATACAGTTAAAGTTAGCAACTGGTCTCTTCTAACAACTGTCAGGAAAAAATTCGAATTGCCTTGCAGGTGGTTCCATCTGGGGACAACAATGAGAGTTCCCCACATTTGTTACCATTTTAATGAACTTTTTTATACATATTAACGTTAGACAACAAATTATTAGTTTTATTAATGAATTAGTAATTACGTATTAACAAATTAATTATAAAACACAAAATTCAGTTTTATTATCTTTTGCTTATTCTTTCTCTTTTTATGCTTTTATTTTTTCTTATATTTTAAAATAGTTTCTTTCATAGATGATATGAAATAAGTTTTCTTTTGAGATTATTACCCATTAAGATAACCATATCCCCTGAAAACTAATAGATAAATAATCTTGACCAATTTTTAGATGATTGTCATTTTGTTAAGAATAATATTTTTCCTTATACTTAACAAAACAGTAAAGACCACAGAAAATGGAAAATCAATGATAATTTCACGCAATGATCTTTTCTAAGTTTCTTAATATGTTATTTTTTAAGAAAAAACTAATTTAGAAATATTTCAAAATATTTTTTTTTCCATTTTTTATAAAATACTAAACACACTCATTTGGAAAAAAACCAGAACAAATTATTTTTTAATTGATTCTTATTCCTGCGTCTTTAGGCATTGCCATTAATACAGTCAAACATTTAAGTAAATAATGGTGTTATTATCATGTTTAATCTTGACTTCACATTAAATTTGAAAAAATAAATAAATAAAATTCTTGTATATTTTTATAAGAAATTTTTGCACGTTTTTATGTATAGAGACTATTGAAAATAATATTAAAAGAGTTACTACTCTCTGTTTAATTAATATAAAAAAGTTTAAAAAAGTCCTTAAAATAGATTTAGGTTCATGTTTTAGAAGCATATACCACATACATGTAACAGTCTTTCATATGTTTTCAAAATATGATATTTTGTAATTTGAATTATTTCAAATAAACTGCAAAATTAATTTGTTAATTTAAAATAATTTGACATGTTATAGATACTTAGTACTGGAAAAATCTAATAACACCTATACTATCCCTAACTTTATTTAACTAATAGCTATAGTCATGACAGAGGATGGTAATTTACAATAATATTGTTATACCCAACAAGATCAAAATAAATACAGTACTCTTTATGATAAAATGAAAGAGTTACAGTACCTGTCTCAGAAACTAACATATTGTTACAAAAATATGAATAATGATTGTATTTGTCTTAAAATATCTCAGACAGATCGGAAATTCTCGTATTTTGGGCAAAAATTGCGGTACTTAGACGTGTTGTAGTTTAAAAGCGGATTTCCTAATGATTTGACGACTTGGCGACAGTTGGCGAGATTTTTGGCGACTTTGTGACTATTGGCAAGATTCTTAGCAGCTTGGCAAGAAATAGATACTTCTGGAAACATCCATTAACTAAGCTCTAGGACCAACATTTTTCGACATAGCCTAGAAGCTTCCAGAGCCTTGGCGAAATTGGTAGATTTCTCCGCCAAGTCAGGTATAAATACCGCAGCCCGACATGGAGTGAAGACAGTCAGTGAGTGAAGACGATTAGTTGTGACTGCTAGTTGTTCTCTGTCTGAGGTATTTGAGACCTGTGATTGGAAGCTGTTTTTTATTATATCTGACGAATTGTAGCTGTATAATTGTGATTGTTACAGCGGGAATGTCGTATATCTAGTGAAGTTTTTACGAATAAAAGTCTTGTGTTCATTAAGTGGTTCCTTTATTCAACTCTCAATCGACACGTACCCGTGAAGCTCGGTACAATATAAAGAGAAAAAAATTTTAAGTTACAGAGCAGCAGCAGTTTAATACCAAATAACACTTTGCACACTGTCTTGTGGTGAAAAGAAAACATACAACATATATTGATTTGTACAATCTTTCCTCTATGGTTACATCATGAAAATTAAAGAAAGGAGTAACTAACATCCATTAATCATTTTTATTCATCGCATAAGAGGTGTGCTCATTACCATTGTGCTAGGAGTTATACGAGTGTTCTAAACGATCAAGTCTATCTTTCTGGCGTTATGTGACGTAATAGGATTAGAACAAGCGCAAAAGCAAATGCACGTTGTGCGTGCTCTTTTCTTAGCATGCTTGTGCACAAGGAGTTACATATTTCAAGATAGAAAGTATTTTGCCTAATTTTACGGCTAGAAGACCAACAATCTAATCTTGTAGTTCATAGCAACTTCCATATACATCGACATAATTTTTTATAGCCATAGTTGTCAACTTCTAAAGTGTAAAGGACGAAACAGGATTAACCACTATCAGGCTGCATTATAAAATATTTTAGGTTGGTCACACACAATCCATAGTTAGTATCTAATTTCAAACTTTTAAAATATGGAACATTCATAAAAATATTAAAATATTTTAAGGGAACTTACATTTGACTTAACAAAAAAATGAAAGACATAATGTTATGATTTACAAATCAAATGTGAATTTTAAATTATACTCAACCATGCAACATTCAGTTCTTCTATTCCACAGTCAATAAAATTTTTTAAACATTCAAAGATCAAAAATATTCTTAATAATTTTATTTATATATAAAAAATATTTATTTTAGATTTAGTAAGAAGGAATATACTAAAATCTTCAAATTTAAAGATTGATGATGTTCTAAAATCAACTCTTAAGTTTATTTTTCTCAAAAAAAATTGTTTTCATATTTTAATTTAAATTGTATTTTTTAAAACTATTGCTATTACGGCTAAGTCTTATTTTATTTAGATTTTATGAAAACGAATAATGCACTAGATTGACATAAAAAAGTTTTTGTTAATATTAAATTCGAACATATGTATGAAATCTTAAATAATATTGTACTTTGGGTCATATCAGATCATTATTTTATACTTAAACTGAAATTTTTCATTGTTTTTAAATAATTAAATTGATTTGTGATGTGTGCCATATTTACTAGAGATAATTTAAGTATGTTTCAATAAATAAATTATTATTAATAATATGTATATAATTTATCGCTTGAATATCAGACACATTTTTTTAGTAAAAAATTAGATAAATATTCTTTTGAAGCTCATTTGCATCTCATTAAAGAAAACAAGCCAACTTAAAAAATGTGTTTTCATTTATGTATGCAAATAATATTGAGGAAAAAGGTAAAATCAGTCCACTGAGATAAGAAAAATACAAAATTTTCTTATATGTATAAGAAGATTATTTTAAAACGAAACTATATTCAATCTTTAATCCTTTTTTCCGGGTTCTTAATGCGAAATCTTCAGATGTAGCTTCAAAGGATTTAAATAGTTTTGCATGATTTATTTAAAATATTAGCTTTTGCAAAATAAAAATTGAGAAAAATTGTTTACCTTATTAATATGTATTTTGAGGAAGTTTTTTTTTTTATCTTCCTTAAATTATCTTCATTTAAATTAATTTACGATGAAGAAATGTAAGTGAGTAAAAGAGGCCAAATATTAGATAAACAAAATGAATTACAGTAATAATTTTTCTTCAAAAAATCTCTTAAACTACTGGTATTATAATAAACACCAAATCTGAATGCAATAAATTAAAATAAATATAAAATTAGAAACTTTTTGAATAAGAAAATTTGCTTAACCAAATTCAATTTACATAACCAAATGAATCTGTAAAACAATTTAGCACAACTTTTTAAAAATTTTACATGTTAAAATAAACAGTTATAATAGACTTTTATGATAATGTTAAACATATTTTTTCAAATATTTAGAATGACACACAGTCACAATGAATAGAGATATATATTATAGTGGTCAATTATTCAAAAATATAAAAAGAAACTCCAAAACATTTTCACTTACATCGTAAAAATGAGAAATCCACAGCAACTATAACAATATAATCCTTCTATATATTATCGTAAGTTTAAAATTGGAGCAAAACATAGTACAGTTTAGTTTTCTGGCTCGATCTAATCTATAATTCCCAAAGAAGCAAAAGTTTATAAACGGTATCTCTTGCATCTGGAGAATTTCAGAAAAATATTGAAATATGAGTCAAAAAAGTTTTCCAAAAAATATAATCTGCCTTAATTTTGTCACCAAATGCGCGATTTTCCATTAAATACTGCAACTGCGTCTTTTCCAGGGTTGCCACATTTGTATATGACGTTAAGTTCAATTCTATATATTTCCTCAAGACCCCCGTAAAAAAAGTAAACCTTACGACAACTTATGTCAGGCTCTATTTCAAAACAAACTTGTTCATCTTTTTAATTCAAAATGAATAGTTGAAAACAGAGAGTAATTCAAGTAGTAGCAACAGAAATAAATTTAAATTATTGTTTATATAACATAAATCAAACAATTTTTGCAAAATACTAATTTCATTTATAAAAGTATAGAATTATAAAATTTACTTGTTCAGGTTACTTTTATTTCGACAATTTTATGAATTGTCGATGAATAATTTAAAGTATTTTCCATTATCATTTTTTAAATTTGAATAAAAATAAACTTTTATTGTATTTATTATTAATCAATAATATTTTTAAAATACCATATATTAATGCGCGGATACAATTCAATCATTTTTAAATTTAATACAATAATACAATGATCATTTTATTTTCTTAAAATGAGTTTAATCTTTGTCAGATAATTTTGATTGTTATAGAATTCGTTATAAATTTTGGAAAAAAAATATATATATATATATATTTATATATTAATGTATATTAATTTATACGTAACTTTTAAACCCTCATTTCTTTGATTAAGTTTGCAAATAAACAAATTTTATAGTTTAATTACTTAGAATTCTTCTGTGTGTCTAACGTTGCTTAACGTTGAATAAATATCTACACTTTATGAACTTAAGAAAATTAAAGTTTCCTGGGGCCTGAGCAGCTACCAGGTGCGTCGGCAGGTGGTGGATCGCCGAACGTTCTGTAGGAATGACAGGATAGCCTTGAATATAGAATCAGAGGCCACGAACCAGCTCCCATAAACCCTGGTGTTATGCGACCAATGCCTAAATGGTAACAGTTTCAAGCTTATTTATTTTCCCGCTGCCATTTTTTTGAAGATAGTATCGATAATAAATCAAAAACAAGTGTTAAATATTTTGTTGTAAATGGATTGCACAATTTATATCGACTTATTTACGGAGAGCGTAAATTTGGCCCATCTCAAAGCAAGCAATCTCCTTTACTATGCAAAACACTGCTGAGCAAATTTACTGGAAGCAATCAAGTTGTAGACTCATAGATTTTATTGTTAAAATGAAGACTCTAGAAAGTAAATATAAAAAAATATGAAACAAAATCGAATGATCCCAGGAGAATGCTCCAATGGTATCACACTTTTAATATGAATACGTAATGCCCGGGTACTTCCTACATTTGACACACTTCATGGTATACATCCTAACAATCGAAGATTATTGTAAAATATTTTATTATCTATCGGTTTTCCTGCCTTCGGGCCAGCATTTTTTGTGAAAGTGTCCCTGCTTATGCATTGCAAAGGGAAAAAACCCGTAAATTCCCAAGGATCAAATTCAAAAAACTTGCATGTAAAAAACAGAAAAGTAACATCCGTCTTTTGTTGCTCAAAAATAGTTGGAAGGTTGGAATATAATCTAAAATATTATTCCAATGTTCTAAAGCACCAGAATCATGATATTTTCCTTATTGTCAGAATAGATTCGTCAGTATGAATATCAGAGTTTATAGGATATAACAGCACATATTATCAGTATTTTTAACTGCAAAATGCATTAATTTCATTGTCATTGTTGAATTCATTATATCGGCTGAAACTTATATATTGGAAATACATGTCTTGGTCAGATGAATATAGAATTGATAATTAAAACCTGATGTCTGACATCCTGCTAGGCCTGGATTACAAGTTAACAAGGCACAGGGCCAAGTAGAAACGTCTAGAAAATTAAATGGTCCACTACTCCATGACTTGTTCAAAATTAATTGAAACATTCTCAGTGAACCAATCATTTGTTGATGGTTCACTAAGGCACTGGGAGAAATTAACAACAGTTCGTGTTCTACAACAGTTATAGATTTTTTCAAAATATAAATTTACCATGTCATCAGGCCAGAATCATTTTTGATTATTTGAGAAATATTCTGGATAATTTTTAAAAAAAAATCATTTGGTGACATATATAACTATGCATGAACATCATCAAACGGACAATCTTACTCAGATATTCAAAATAAAATTTATTAAAAAAAATCTTATTTTGAAAGAATGAATTTGCACTTGAAGCATTTTTGAAATTATAAACTGCCATAACTTAATGATTTCAGGAAAAAAAAGCAAATTCTAAAAATTTAATAATAAGATTTTGATAATTAAAAATTTTTTTATTGTTTAAATTTCATAGCTTTAATATATTCTTAATACATCATCAAATGTCTTATGATGTGTTCAACTTTAGTTAACACGGAACTTCCTTAACGTCCTGAATAGTATGGGCTCTCTGAACTGACCAAACTCACGCCTACACCTCGCAACGATACACCTTCTGGGTATCGAAACAACAATAGCATTAGAAACAACCCTTTCATCTCTAATGCGAATGCTTGTAGTTGCTAAGAATAAACATTTAATTATTGGTCCCAATCGAGTTATTTCTGATGCAGAAACGACAGAGAAGTGATAAATAAACAATTTTTTTGCGTCAATTGCTTTAATGAGAATTAATGCGAGTCGGACAGAGAATGAACTCTTTTTCCATGTGTGGGATATATGAAACTGAAAGTTAGATACATAGATAAATACAAATTATAAATCGGATAATATGAGTAAACATTTCGATAGTTTCATAAATCCTAATTTTTTCTGGTTAAGTTAAAATGGAGAAATATTTTTTTCTTTATAATTCGATTTTCACAAATGTATTTATGATTAAATTTCAATGTGAAGATTTGAACTCAAATATTTCTTCTTTTTTTTTTTAATGCTTTTTGTACTTTACATCCTATTAAGTTGTTTTGATTAATTTTCTATTTGCTTTGCACAATATTTTACTTTACATTTTGTGTTTTTGTATTTAAATTGAAAAATTATTATTAATTAATTTATCTCTACCATGCTTGATTTGTGTCGACAAAACTCAAGTACATTTACTTGATCTTACTACCCGAGTCTGTTACATGACCCGTTATCAATATTATTATGATTTTTGTGATATAAATCTTACTAAGAAAAGTGCGCATTTATATTTACTTTGTACTTTTATAAGCAACTGTGTACTTTTCTATGCCTTAAGAAGGATATGAATGATATATGAACTGATCTCTTCAAATAAAATCTCTCTAGTCTAAAATCATTTTCACATAAACTTTTCTTTTGATGTATAAGAGCTAAAAAAATTTTATTTTCTTTCACTATTCTATTACAAATTTAATATTCGAAGATATATTTTGAAATCTTTCTTTCTTTATAAACTTTCTACTTTACATGAAGTACTATATAGAATTCCTTAAAATATACACATGTTTTCTATGCAAATTAGTCTGATATTTATAACAGTTCTTTTTATATGTGTAGTATAACAGAACTATTATGAATATTAGTTTATATGTGTAGTATATACTAGGGACATGGTAGTCTAGTGGTTAGGACATCGGCCTTCCGTCCGGAAAGGCTGGGTTCAATTCCCAATGCTGCCAAAGACCCATTGAGTACGTGCTGTATACTTGCTTGTTAAATTTGTAGAATTGAATGTCCTGTGGTCAGTCGCTGAGTAGTAATTGTGGGTGTAATGGTCTGGAAAAAAATTACTTTCACCTCCAGGTCAAATTCAAAATTGAGGCAGTGGATCCTCTGGTGGTGGCATCTATCGGAGGAGTCTTAGGGCAAAGTCGTACTTTCCCCTTCTTGGTGATCTAATTAAATGAAAGATCCCAGCCTTTTGACTTAATTTCGCATAGCCTTTGACTAGTGAGCTTGGCTTGTCCAAGAGTCACAAATAACAACAACAGTATAATGTGCATTAGGATAGATTACAATAATTGAGAATACAATGCATATTTTAATATTTTTAATACTAATATCACCAAATTTAAATATAAAAATAAACTATGATAAAAGTATGAAATTTTTTGTCTTTGATCAAAAGTAAAACTGCAAATATATTCTGATGTTTCAATTTCGATAAATGGAAAATATACTGCTTAAAGAATTTGCTAGGGTAACTAAACTTTTAAAAATGTGCAATGATAAAGCAATAAAAACATTTTGAAAAATTTAGTTTAGGAACTTTTAATTTCACATGTGACAAAAGTTTTTATAATTGGAAAAACAACTACTTGTGAATGTTTTCTAAACTTAATAAAGAAAGATATATTTTTATGCACTCATATACCCTTTGACTTTTTGCCTATAATTTTTGATGAAAGTATATTTGAGAATATAGAATTTTCACAAATATTTCATAGAAGAACTTTTAAAAAAATATGTGTTTTAAATTTTTTATTTATCTGTACATAAATGTAATGAAGCTAGTGTTGCATGAGTATTTTCAAATATATTTTTAAATACTTAATTTGAATAATTATGATTATATAAATTATTCGTTATATAAAACACTAAATTTACATGATAAGGTGTTTTTATCAATGTAGTCTTATTTTAAAATTGAAGAGAAATGTTTTAAAATAGTATTTCTCACCATAAATTATTTTGAAGATATGGTAATATATACTTGTCATAGCGTCACTTGAGGAATTCAAAATTCTTAAACCATACTTTCATTGCATTTGCATAGTAAGCAAAGAAATAATAATTCTATGTTTGCAAGCATTGTGCTTAGCAATATATCAGAATTATAACTTACTATTATCAGTTATCATTAACTGTTAATAAGAAACAAATTAATATAGTGGAAGTTTAGCTTTTTATTGAAAAATAAACCTGAAGTATTTTTCGCATTTTAAAAATCGAATTTTAAAATGTGTAAAAATATTTTATTGAAGATTTTTGGTGTTTCAACAATGGAAGGTGATTCATGATCTTTTATCTTAAGTGTTAAAAGGAATTATTTTACAAAATATTTAAAAATTTGGAAGATATTGTATAAAACTTTAACTGTAATGTATTTTACAAATATCTGATGACAAAAATTTCATAAAAATATATTATAAATAATGTATTTATAAATTTTACTGTCGTTATTTCTGACATTCAGTTAAGTAAAAATAAATCTTTATTTCAAAATTTTATTTTACTTCCAGACAAATGAATGCTTTGAAATATTGATTTGTAAACCTCTTTTGATAAGATAAAATCTTAAAATCTAAAATGTAACTTATTGTGATCAGGATAAAGAAACATTACCTTTCATATTTGTACAAAATGAATGAGTAAATTGGAATTTGTAATTATGGCATAAACTATTTATATTTAAAAAAAGATGAGTTACTTATATTGAAAAAAAACATGACTTTAAAAACAATAACATATATTGTTTCATGATTTTATTTTATTTAGATCACGTCTTTTATGGATCTTATTCCATTTTATAAATTTTCCAAGATTTATAGTTCATTATTCTCAAATTTTTTTTAAATATATTAAGAGTGTAAGATAGATTTATCGTTAAATTTTTAAAATAAAAGCAAAATCTTTTAAATTATCGAAAGTGCTTTTACCCCAAAAAAATTTTATTTTTCAATAACTATTAATCTATTTATATCACTAAATAATTTGATCTCCTTTTATGATAAAAGATGAAAGCAAAAAGCCCCATAATAGAATCTTTATACCTCGTTTGTTTCAATATTCGTTACTTAGGAAAATGAATACGTGTTATGCATGAGACAGAAAGAGATAATCATATCTTTTTTACGATATAAGATAGTAAATAGTTCACTGAATGGAAAACACTTTTTACGACTCTTTTAACGGCTACCTTTACGAAGGATACATTTTACGAGTCCTTTTCTTCTAATACGAATCTTTTTAATGACTTTAAAATATATTTATGCTTTCTCAGAAAATTGAGAGATTCTTTATTAATATATTGATCTTAAGAAATGTAATTTCAAAACATAATAACCTATAAGAAAAGGAAATATAAAGTTTGTCTATTTGTTGATGAAAAGAATTTCTGAATTATTTGAAAGCTAAGTTTTAAAAAAAATATTAGTTAACAAACTCATAGATTGAGAATGTCGTATTATTAAGAAATACTCAAATATGCTTTAAAAAAATAAAGGACATTTAAGACAATCGTATTGTTAAATAATTTTTTTAATATTTTATGAATTAATTACACAATAGAACTCTTATTCAAATCACTTTCTGAATTTCAGAAAAGTAAATTAGAGTGAAGATGAGAAGAAAAATTAGAAGAAGGAAAAAGCTCAAGAAAAATAAAAGTAAAAGAAAAGAAAAGATGAGACTGACGCGTCACTTGAAGAATTCAAAATCATTCTTTTGAAATTCTTGGATGTTCAGAAGTTATTGTGAAAATATAGCAGAATGGATTATCAATGAGATCCTAGATTTCAAATTAGAAATGATGGTAAACTTATTGGAAATGAATATTAAAAAGTTGGCCTTAATGTCCAAGTTGAAGCAGACACCAGATTCATTATCAAAGGACGCATTTGTCGGTTTTGAAACTGTTTTGAAGTGGATGGAGTATCATCTGACTTCAAAGCTTTGATTAAAGCGAATGTGACCGTATGCAAATTCTTATTATCATGGGGATGTGCAACTTGGCTGCCCGAAAAGAGGAGGGTAGTGAAACAGATTGCTCTGACAGAAATATTCTGCAAGCAATGACTTTCATTTACAGCACTGTACGATATTAATTTGCAATACTTGTAATTTACATTATCGTGTGAAATTGTTGCATTTTTATTTAATTGATTAAAAGTTCTTTATTTCTTAAAAAAATATGTCCTTTTTCTTACTATTTTCAAAGTATAATTATTAATTAAAACAGGTCCTTTTTTCGAAAAATATCCAGTTATGTGAATTTTTGATTATCAGAATGGGGTCCAATGCCAAATAATTCAGATAATTGGAGTTCTACTCTATTGTTAGATTTAGCTTCATAAAGGAATGAAGAAACTGAAAACATCTTTGGATGTTTGATTTCTCAAACTTTAGATTATCTCAGAGTTATAAAAATTGTATTTTAATACCAGACGTACATAAAGTCATTTGTTTATTTTTTATATAACATCGAAATATGCTGTCAGCATAACATGAACGTACATTAAACACTAAAAATTGCAGCCTAATTCCATGGTTTGATTGTGATTTTGTATGTTTGTTATATAGCGGAAGATTTTATTTACTATACAGCGCAAAATTTTCAAGTAATCAAAATCTTAGCTTTCAAATTTAAATACCAAAATTAATGTTTTACTAATAATGATAAACATAAGACTTATATTTGCTTTTATATTTCATTGAAATGTTCGAAAATTACCAAGAAATAATTACGATTCCTTAATGTAAATGCAAAATAACGTGTTGCATACGAAAGTTTGATGAAACTTTGCATTCTTCTAAACTAGCGTTTGGATAAATTCATTTTCTGTGAGCTGAGAGTTTGTGACATAAATATTGTACCGCATGGTTAATACATTAATTGCGAACAATGCGTATAATTGTTCTTTCCATGTCAGAATTGACAGTTAAATTATCCTCAGGAATTAATTCGGTATTCGAAAATCGTAATTCTGGAAGAGTTGCTGATTCTCTGGGATCGTAGCAGTAATTATATTTTCTTATGCAGAAGCGGGGATATCAATTAAAATATCTATTAGCACCCTAAATGCTAAATGCATTGCTTTGAACATTCGCTTAATGAGATAAAATATTCCAAACATGATTACTTAAAATTTAATTGCATATTGAAATCACTCATAAAGCTCTATTTCGGAAATTTATGACTGATGTTGGTATCTATAATTATATAATTAAGAACAGATTATTATAAGAATATATTTTCAAGATATTAAATTAATACCTTATATATATATAACATTAAATATTATAATTAAAATATTATTTTAAAAAGATAGAATTTTATGATTCACAATTTTTTCTAAAAATTTAGGTTATGAATTAAATAAGTTTGATTATTATTTATACAGAATTTAAATAAAATGCATATTATTTTATAATATTCACTCTATTCAAACTTTAATACCGTAATCTGCTTAAATGTAATTAGATAAATGAATATTTTTCAAATATAAAACTAACTATGATAATTATTTCAAATGAAACTAATAATGAGCTTCAAAACTAATTACGATGTAGTTTTCTCAATAGCATTTCTGAAAAGATATTTATCAATCTCAATAGCATTATGAAAAGAATTTTGACTAAATCAATGTAAGTTGCGACAAGCTTTTACTTTTATTTTACAAGCTTTTACTTTTTAACAAGCTTTTACTTTTATTAAATTGCTAAGTTAATCTTCATTTTTTTATTTATATATTCTGTCTTAGTTTTCTAATCAAATAATATTTTACCTTTAAATTTGACATTTTTTAATAATTTTGTTAAATAAATAATGGTTGGGTGTAAGAAAACCATGCATAAAGAAATATGAAATATTTTATTACAAAATAATTATACATGAAAAATTAAAAAAATATTTTATTCAATAAAATATTATAAAAAATAAATCAAATTTTATGAAATAATTTAAAATAATACAAAATGAAATATTGAAGTTTATGATATCTGTATACAAGAAAATGTTTAAGAAATGAATAAAATGTGTGTAAATATGTATTGTAATTGTTAGTTTTATCAAATGAACATTTCGATGAATTTTACAAAACTTTACTTTTTTATTTTTTTTTAGCTATATGATAAGATATGATTTAAGCTATATGATAAGAATCGTCATAGATTTAATGTTCAATAATGAATGAAGACTGACGAGTTTAGTTGTTTTCTCCCTTCAAATTTTTTCTGATATATCAAAAACACAAAGTTGCCTTTTAAACAAAAACTTTTATTTTTACAATTCTGCTTATCATAGATAATAAAATATAAATTATCTTTATAATTATAACTGAAAATAAATATGCATCTTTTTTTAAAAAACTTATCTTATTTACTTTGTTACACAGTGAATTTTTGACATCAGTTAATTACTCATGATCATATTTTAAAGGTCTTTTTTGCATGATCTTGCATACATTTTAAAAAACAAGTCAAATTTATTTAAGAAAGACTATATATATATATATATATATATATATATATATATATATATATATATATATATATATATATATATATATATATATATATATATATGTATATATATATATAATATATATATAAATTATATATATATTTATATTATATATACAAATATATATATATATATATATATATATATATATATATATATATATATATATATATATATATATATATATATATATATATATATATATCAGAAGAATTTTTTGCAATATGATTTTCCATTTTATATATCATTCATGGCATTATGCTATATTTAATGATGCACTTTTAGATGCATTAATTTCTAAGGAGATGCTGAAATTCAATAAATGATACCATTGAAATAATTATATCAACAAAATTCTCAAACGTTAAACTAATGGGAAATTCTGACTAAAATTCAAATTTAATTATTTAGTAGAATTATCTCACATATGTTCTCCAAACCAATCAATCAGTTTGCCATAAATGGCTTAGTTTTGATTCAAATATGTAAAGCAATGCTTGTTAGCGTATGCATATGCCATAACAATCATAACCGATTTTGAAATTGAAATATCCTTCAGATGTAAATTTCAGCCATGATTTAGAATTTAAACTTTACGTTTGAATTAAATTAAAATATATATAATCTACTTTATAGGATAGATAATTAAGTTTATATTGTGAAAATAAGTATTTTTTAATTTATTTTTTGCAACAGAATAAAAATTCCTTGTCTTTTTATTTTACAAAATTATAGATTTTTTATAATCTACAATGCTTAATATTACTTGTGTTGTTATTATTAACCATAAAGTGGTTGTTTCTTTTGTTCTAGTTCAGATCATGAGTACGTTTTACTACAATTTTCATTGGTTTAAAATATCCATGACGTCAGATAACATTTCATCTACATCACACATACGACATCACATTGAGACGGAGTCGTAAATCTGACTTAAAATGAATTTGCTGCCTCCCTTCAAATCCTATTCTTCGAGCGGCAGCAAACAAAGCGGAAGTTTACCATCAAATGTCTGAGAATATTTTTGAAGTTGATTTTATTAATAAAAAGGTTTCTTATATACGGAGCAAAGCATCGGTATGAGAAGCAGGTTTCCATTGATTCAAGCCATTAACACGGACAATAGAATAGCAGAAAAAGCAGAATGAAAAATACATAACAAAACATCCTCTTTATAGTTTGATTAAATTGGTAAGGAAGATTCAAATTTTTAAAAATTTCCTAAATTAATAATTGCACTATTTGTAAACAATCTCTTTTGAATCTTGGGACAATTTTTTTTAATATTTCTTCAGGCAAACTTTTAAATTAATTTTAGATAATCTTATTGTAGCTTAGTTATAAGATTCAATTAAGATCAGATTATTATTAGAATATGTTTGTAAAATAAGGAATTTTTTTATTTTTAAATGTTAAAGTGTATATTTTATTTTTGAAAATAGTTTAAACTTCATTCATCCGGTTTAAATTCTTTTATTTGTAAATGTTTTAGATAATTAGCATTAGCATTCATATTTTATACACAACTTAAATTATTTAATTATTTATTTTGTGAATGTATATATATTGTATTTTCAAATTATACTTTAAAATGTGAATTATTTACTATATTCAGAGTTAAATGATTCAAATAAATATTAGAGTTTTGAGGATATTGAATTTACTTATGTTTATGGCAAACTTTTTATAGAGTAAACTCTCAAAGATAATTATTAATCTCAGTTTCTCTTTCAAATATTTGTTTTCCATAAAAATGTTAACTATTTTACTAAACATTAGAAGATTACAAAACTAAGTGTGAATAAAGATTCATGGTTTTCATTTATTAATAAATATTAAAAAATTAAATAAAAACAAGAAAAACAGCACCTACTGAAATATAAACATGGATAAAATCTCACGTTAAGAACTTATTTAAATACCGATAAAAATAAATGTATATTTACTATAAATATTAACTTTTTTAAACATATTTCCATTAATCTTATAAAACTTCATTTTAAAAGATTTTGGCAACATGTTGATGAATCAGATTATGAATACAGCAGTAAATAAAGTCAGATTTCGAGAAATTTTCTTTTTTAAATCTTTCTGACTTGGCAAAAGTTTTTAATAACTTTTGTTTACCAAAATAATTAAATTTTAGTGTCATGTTTTTTACTCCTTAGTATAAATAATAAAATGCGAGACATGTTCACACACACACTTAAGTAATTAAAAATAAACATTCATATTTGCTTTTTTACTTTGGTATGTCAAAAACCAGGTTCAGAGAAATTTTATTCGTCTGAATTTATTTTAGTTTTAATACTTAGTGTAAATAATAAAAATAGCACATTTATTTCAGCAACTAAAAGTTAATTTTTATATTTACATTTTCTTAATTCAATATATATATAATAAAGTATTAATTTCAGTTAATTGATGAATTTAAAATGTGTAAATAGTTAATAACTGCAATTTTCACATGTGTTCAAGTGAGTCTTATAAAATTAAATGCCTCATATTTTCTGTAAATAAACATCAATGTCTTAAAATGCTTCATATATTCTTTTATAATGCTTAGTGTTGTTTTGTTATTTTAGCTTAGTATTTGTTAATAATTGCAAAATTAATTAAGTAAATAGTTTTCTAGTTTATCATGCATGCATACTATAATATGCTCTAAGAAGTCTTATTTTATTACGAACCAGTCTAATTTTAATTCGAACACATAAAATAACATTTTTTATCTCATATATCATGTAAATTGTAAACATTTCTAAACTTAAAATATGTTTTAAGTGTAAATTTTGGTAACCATATTATTTTGCAAATTTTTAAAATTTGAATTAGATTTAAATTTAATCCGTGGTGTATGATAAAAATAAAATTATTAAAAGCATTATATTTAATGAATTAAAATATTTTCTAAATTTTTTTCAGAATAATATTTTAGGGATAAATATATTGTTTACCATCAAATGATGACTGCTTTTTAACTCATTTATTTAATATTTTTATATTCTTGGCATATTCTTGCTACAATTAATATTCATTCATCATGTCGATAGATTTGCTAAAGCGGGATCTCTCATTTCACCACTTGACCTTTTTCCCCTCTGCGTAACATCAAAAGAATTATTTAGAATAAATTAAAAAAAGTAATAGTCTCTAAGTATAATAATGTTGCTGAGGTAAGAGATGGAGCGTCTTCAACAAAAGGAGTAGGATCCCCAGTTTCCTGCCTCAATGTGTTAAAGTTGCATACTTTTGGCTGCTTACTATACATGGCTGTTTGCAGAAACATTTGCATCATATTGGAGTCAAAGATTGAGCTTGTTGCTCTCAATGCCAACAGGGAGATATGCATGGTGACACTTCAGCCATTGCCACATTATTTTAAAATTACATGAAGGCAACTCTGCGGATGCAAAATGTAATTTTTTTTGTACTTTCTTTTCCCTTTATTGAGCTGCTCATGAACTAATTGTAGAGATGCCGAAGACGGGCGTAGGGTTAAAAAAACAACTAAGAGTGATTCACAAGCTATGTATAACTCATTAATAATGAATCTCTTAAACAAGTGATGGTGCTCTGCTACTTGAAATAGAAAGCCCCGAATTGAGTGAATTCGATCCTAACCATTACTGGACCATGGAAGATGAGCAGTTTCTGTTTACACTTCTGTTCAGATTGAATGCTAAAGGGTTTTCTGGAAAATTTCCCTTGAGATGAAAGCAATCCATTATCTAAGAAATGCTCTCGCAAAAATCAAATTGTAACTGCTGTATAAATGTTTTTCAGTGACTTTTAAATACTGCTACTTTGAATGCCTGCTGCGCAATATCATATATACATTTATGCTAGAGCTCACCATATCATAATTGTACGACAGGAATGGTAGATCCTAAGTCTAGCATTCCTGATAAGACTACACTGATAATATCTGGATACTTAGCAATTAAGTATACCCTATGCAAAGTATAAGTACTCCAGCATGATGAAGTTCTTTATGAGTATAATCAATGACTCTTCTTACAATTGGATGATCTGGTAGAATAATGGGTCTAACAAAGTCCTCTGGATCTTGTCCAAGTATTAGTCTTGATCGAACCTTCAAAACGTTATTTTCTTCGTAAAATTGAATTGTTTTGGTATATTTCTCCCGTTTATCTGATGGCCATTCTGATTGGATTATTCGTATCAGAACTTCTTCGGCTCTTTCTATTTCTTCATACGACAGTTACTTTGTCAACTTGTAAGAATTTACTCTGATATTCTGGCAAAATCTCAATATCCAAGCAGTCATGCGAATGATCCTGGGATAACTGGAAAAGTATAAAAATCTTCCTCTAAAATTTTCTTTGGGTTCTACGTTCAGGTTCACGACAACAGTCTTTCAACGTTCTACCATTGACTCTTCAGGTAAGATTATTTCTTTGTATGGCTAAGCGTCTGGGCCTTCATAGTGCCATTTTGGACCCTCCCACCATCAACTCTGTAAAGGTCCAGACCAATTACACAAGCGTAAAGCTAAATCTGCTGGATTTATATCTCCAGGGACAAATCACCAATCTTTTAGATTTGTCAGTTTTCGTATTTCTTTAATCCTGTTACCCATAAATGTATTCCAGGGTTCTGAGTTATCAATACATGCTAAGACTATCATTGAATCGGTCCAAAAATATGTCTTCAAAGGCAAATTCAAAGCTTCTAGTACTGTCTAATGTAATTCTAGCTCCAGTGGCAGCTCCTAAAACCTCCAAACGTGGAATTGTAGGCCTCTTAACGGGAGCTACTCTAGTTTTTGCTGGAACCAATGACACTCTCACTTCCTGGTCCAATTCGCATCGAAGGAAAGCACAGCAGGCATACCCATATGCCGAAGCATCTGTAAATATGTACATAGTAGCATTTTCTACACTTCCACTCAGTATTCTACGAGGAATTCTACATTTATCAATGAGATCTAAATGTCTAGCCCAACGCCGATAGCTTAATAGCATATATGATGGTAATTCATCGTCCCAAACTAATTTATTGCACCAGGCGTTTTGGAGTAGAAGTTTTGGTAAGAGTGTCGCAGGTGAAGTGAAACCAATAGGATCATAAATACTATTAACTATAGAAAGTATTTTCTCTTTGAAACAATTTCATTGCATCCAGTGTCAGTTTGATGATTCACGCAATATAGCTCATCAGTTTCTGTATCCCACTAAATACCAAGAACGCTTTGACTTTCCTGATCTTCAATTCCATTGTGAGCCCAACATCTTAATTCAAAAGATGCTGCATTCATTATTTCCATAGCTTGTTTCTTGAATTGTTCTAGTTCTTCTTGGCTTTCAACACTGATTGTTAAATTATCAACATAGAAACCTTGATTAAGTTTCTCCACAGTCCTTTGAAGATATTCAAGTTGGTACTCAGGTGAACTATGGTGACGAATGCTGGCACTCAAGAGAAATGGACTCGAAGTTACTCCGAAGACAACTCGACAATGTCTGAAGAACTCTAATTTTGATCAATCCTCAATATTCCACCACAAGAATCTCAAATAATCACGATCCTCAGGTCGGACACTCAACTGTAAGAAAGCTTATTTTATATCAGCTATAACTCCTATTGCTCCAGTACGAAACCTTAAAAGGAGGGGATAAATCTGCTCTGAAAGACTTGGTCCAACACGAAAACATTCATTTAAAGATGCGTAACCTGATCATTTGAAGGAAGCATAAAATACGGGACGAGCTTTGGTTGTAGTACTTAATGGTTTAATGACTGGCATATAGAGAAGGTAATGGCCAGGTTTCGAAATTTCATTATCTGGTATAGATTCTATAATGCCATCCCTTTGCCATTGTCTCAAAACATCATCGTAAGCCTCGAAAATATTTTCTTTTAGTAAACATTTTGTTACAGAGCGCAATCTCGATTCAGCAACATCATACATATTATACACAGGTGGATGACCAGTCAACCAAGGTAAGGCAACTTCGTATCTGTGATCCTTTCTCTTAACTGTTTCTTGAAAATGGACTAAAGTCTCATCTTCCAACAACTTCGCAACTTTATGTTCTGTGGGTTCAACAATACCTAAATTTTCTAATTCCCAAATCTTAGGTATTTCAAAATTTTGTAAACAAAAGGTTACCATGTTTACTGTAGTTGTCTTCTTCTCACTTCCCAGAACACTCCATCCAAGACTAGTTTCAATAGCAGATATACCTGATTTTAGCACTTTGATTCTTCCGGTTAGTATTCTTCCAAGTACATCAGCCCCAAGTAGCAATCTTATAGGAGGATCTTCTCTAATATCATTTAAGACAATGCCATGATTTTCTAGTTCAGCTAGCAAATGCTTATCACGTATTCTTGGCAGCATTTGTGCAAATTTTTGGCTGATCAGGCACTGACACTTGGCAAGAAAACTCTTTATTGATTCTCTCAAGGTTGATTAAATAGCGATAATGATCAGCTTCAGGAGTTTGTCCTCCTCCAAATAAACCTTGGGATAAAACTTCCTTCCCTGTAGGTGAAAGTCTAAGTTCTCTTGCTAAGTCCTTTTCTATGTAAGAAAGATGAGAACCGTCGTCCAATGAAGCTCGTACATACTGACTTCTTTCTCCATTTTTTAATCGTAAAACAAGAGTTTTCAAATAGATCGGTTTTGTAAAGGAAGGAATCGTAAAGAGTGTGGTTATAGTTTCTTATTACTTCTAGAGTTAGGCAAATCAGGATATATGATTGCATAGTGTCTCTTTGAACAAATGACTCACCGTACATTACTATGACATTTTTTAGCCATGTACCCTTGTTTTAGGAAAACTAAACAAAGTCCCTTACGTAAGACACTTGACTTCTTTTCATCTATAGTCATCGTACCAGATTTACCACAATCACGACTTAAGTGAAAATTTTTACAAAATACACATGGAATTTTTCCTTGTATAGCAGATATAAGAGCAGAAGCAGAAGGAATTTCAGGCTTTTCTGAATTAACTACTTCTTTTTTAATCTTACTTTGGCACCCAAATCCAGGTCTTGCCAAATTAATCATTTCTTCACCATTAACTTCCTGCTTTAAGAAAGCCATAAGATTTTCCAACGATCTTTGACTGTTTTCTGGAAGCCTCTGAGTCTTTATTCAAAATGCTGGATGTTCTATACCTCTCCCAAGCTCTTCACACATCCTCAGGAAGGCAAGATTCTACTAGAGGCGATACAAAATCTGCAAACTTATCTTTAGATCTACCCAACGTGTCTAACGCTCGTACATGAGACTCTAGTTGAACATATAAAGTCTTTAAATCAACACACTTCCGTCCACTAACGGCATTTTTCATAACCATCTCTTAAGTAATTCTCTTACTTAAACTTGAACTAGTAGATCTTTTCTTCCAAATCGTTCCTTGAGTAACTCAATCGCTTCAGGATAATTTTCAACCGTAGCCAGTTTAGTGGGAAACTCCCTATTAAACTGGCAGCTCTAGTTCCAGGAACAATCGCCGAGATCAAATATTGGAATTTGTCTTCAGGTGGCATGTCTTCATCTTCGTGAGTTCTAGAAAACTGACTCCAGAATCCCAAGAAAGGTTTTATATCCCCATCAAATTTCTTTAATTCTAACTTAGGCAAGCGATATTTTCGATCACAAGATGATTTGACCGATTGTGAATCAGTATCATTTTCGAAATTTTCAATCTTCGATCCTAAAGATAAATACCGATCCTTATAAATTTCGGCCTCACTAAAAAATCTTTAGAATACATATCTTCTTTGTTTTCACTAAGCAACAGATCAGAAATAGATTCCTGTGTCGTATCTCTAAGCGTTGAAATTTATCAGTCAGTTGCGTACTTAATTCACGAAGTCGTGTCCACGGACGCCAGATGTCACAAATCGTAATACTTTTTAAAGTTTTAATCCTTTATTTGAAGCACAACATTGAATTTCACTGCACAAGCACAAATAACTATTTACAAGAAATATTTAAAACGGCAGACATAGCCAGAAAAACGTAACATATTTTTTAAATCCGTAACTAAAACTGATGTAGTAAATAGAATGAAGAAGTTGCCAAACCCAAAATTATAATTATAATAATTACCAAATTTATAACCCAAAATTATAATTAATAGAAATACGAGCATATAAAACACTAACAGGAAGTTGACAATACAATGACAGTGGCAACAACCATTATGAAAGTAAAAAAACAAACGAAATCCCTCTTTAGTGCACTGAAAAGCTACTGTAATAGAGATAGCTGAATCACTTTGATTGACTGCACAAAAGCAAATATTAAGGCAAAACAAAGGATATATTGCTTAATATGGTTTATGCCATACATTCACTTTACAATCGATATCATTTCAGATAACATTTTTCCTCATCTCGACGATCCATTGCTGATGTTTGCAAGACCAGGAATGTCAACACTTTCCACAGACTTTGCACCCTTATAAGCTTCCGAACTGCTTGCAAATTTAATCATTTTTCTTCAAATCATACTGTTTAAAACCAATGAAAAACTTTTTCTATATGCCTTTCTTCTGGGTATTGCGATTTTAATGGACAGCAATGTATATTTTTTAACATCGGTATAAATAGGTAAAACCAAAATGTTTTTAATACTTAAAATATATTTGTTGTGAATCGCCGAAATTTTTCTTTTGGCTAAAAACCTATCGTAAATAATGAAACTTTAATTAAAAAATATTGGGTTTCCTAATGTAAAATACCTCTAATTTTGAATAGGTTTCACTAATAATGAAGTTCTAAGTTAGTTTATCCTTAAAACTCCAATGGAAAAAATATTTTACCTATGATCACACTGGAGGTTAAAATCTATCTGCAGTATTAAAATTTGGCCAATTTTATCACCAACTATTTAATGACTGATGTTTAGAAGGGCGCAGATGCCATATAATCCAGGATGTCAAATTCTGAATTTTTTTGGTGATGAAGAAACGTTGTCAAAATGACGTATTGTGACGCGTGCGATGACGTTAATACTAGGGTTGCCAAAATAAAATTCTAGTTCTTATTGGTCTCCACATTATGACGTAATAAAAACCAAATTGACACATATATAAGAAAATGCGTTAAAAAATTCGTCAAACTCAGAATTTTGAATTCTGGATTATACGGCATATGTGTCGTTAAAAGATTTGTTTTCTGATGACTTTATTGCAATAGGGGAAATACTAAAATGTTCAACTTGCAGATTTACTTCGCAATGATACTGCTGTATCTGACACATTTAATTAATATACATTCATATACATATTTATAAATATATATTATTTGATTTTATTAAATAGATTCATGCATGTTTCTTAAATTCTTATAGAAGTAATTTGTATTAAAATAAATCCATTCAATATTGATTTTTAAGATTTTGGACTAACAACATAAATTTTCATATTATTTGCAGTAATTTCTCTATATATTTTTTAAAATTTGGAAAATTCTATGTTATTTTATATAAGCATCATCAAAGACCTTCGCATTTATAATCAAGAACTAATAACTACATATAAATAATTATCAATAATAATCATATCACTTGTGAAATTTTATTAACGCTACTAAATAATTTCATTACGGAACTAGTAGGATATCTCCCCTATAAGTGAATACTGAGACTTTTTACCGTCACCAAGTAAAGCGCATGTTTTTAATGCGGAAATTTTCCCTGAGTTCCAAAAATACGCATTTTAGAAAATTTTAAATCACATAATGGTATACAAAATCTAAAAAAGTATTACTAAAAAATGAATAAAAACTTCTTTCGTTGGGCTTGCCTTCTCTTCAAAACAACCATTAAAAGAGATAAGAAAATAACAATGACTCACTTGATATGACGTCAAGCTAACATGTCGAATGTGCTCGGTGATATAATGGAAAAATATATCAGAAAAAAATAATAAATATACAAAAATACATAAGAATAAGATACTAATAAGTAAACAAAAAAATTGGAAAAAAAAGAACAGCTTATGACGTTGAAAATATAAAAGAAAAATATAATAATAAATTTCAAAATAAATGTATATAAGAAAAATGTATATAAACAAAATGAAAAAGATACAAATAATAAATAAACAAAAGAAAATTAAGAAAAGAACAATTTACACTGTTTGGATGCTGGCGACAACGAAACACAACTACAAACGTAGAACAAAAAGTACGAATTGAAAGTAAAACGAAAACTTCAAATGCTGTTGCCACTGAAAAGAACCATATATATGACGTAAAAATGATGTAAAACACGAGCAAAACCTAATCTGGTAACAAAAAAATCTGATAAATAACAAAAAACTTAAATTGGCAACAGGATAATCAAAATAAAGGACCCTAGGTTTGGCAAGAAGGCACTTAAGGGGAGATGCATTACACCATTATTACTGTTAAATAAGTATACAGTAACAGATTTTAAATGTTAAAATAAAACAAAAAAATAGCTGTAAATTTGTCAGGACTGTTTCAACCTTTTTATTATTTACTGATACACACCATTTTGTCTAAAAAAGTAAGAATAGAAAAATTTATTTCCTTTTGTGGTACTACAAATTATCATCTCCTGTAGTTGCATAATAATTAATTACAGGAGACACTGATAAGTTTGAATCGGCTTACGACTGCAAGACACCATGGCAACAGTAAGCAGTTACATTATTCCTCCTGACTTCGTGGTGTAGATCTGTAATTATTAAATGTGAATATTCTCATGCATGAACTTTAATCTACCATGATCGCTTGATTTCAGATTCTAATCACAAATACTGCTGATGTGAAAGCATTTATTTTAATTAAATTGAGAAGTTCTCTTAAATGTTGTTGCGTAAAATGCTACAATAAATTAATCTTATTCCTGATATAATTCTCCTTATAGTAATAAAAAACATACACAAATCTTCTTTCAAAGATCTTTGAGAAATTAAAATCAAAATAACTTTTACACACATTTCCAGGGTATTAAAATAGCACATAAGCACACTAAAACTCATACACTGTTAAAGTTTAGTATGGAGCTGTAATTTCACAATTAACAGACTATTAAGTATTTTTAAATTTGTCTCAGATAAAAAATCTTTGTTTGTTAATCCACAAGCAAAATTTTTGGTGCGGAGCAAATATTGTATCAAACAAAAAAAATCTCCTTTATCAGCAAAGAAACTTGAAATAATTTATTCTGGTGTTTACAAAAAATAGAAAAAGTTCTATTAAACATATTTAGAAACAATATAAATATAACTGCTATAAAGAAAGAAAATATTTTACTGAATTAATAAAACATTTAGAATTACATTCAATATTTTTTCATTAAAAGCAAACATACATACTGAACTAACAATTAAAACAAAAAGTGAAACTTTTACACAGAATTTCTTATTTATTTTGCTCTTAAGTATACTTTCAATATTTTATAAAATATAGATGAATATTTTGCATAAAAAAACTTTCTTTTTATTTCATTTTCTAACACTACACTTTCAGGAAATTTGTAAAGAAAATATTTTATTTTCTATTATTTATGGTTAAATTCTTTAAAACAGAAATTGTTTGCGCACCCACCACATTTGTGGATTTGATTAATTATTAATGCATAAAAGAATTTTCTAAAGTTTGAAACTAAAAAATAATTTCAGTTGATAATGAAAATAAAACAAAATATAAATTTCGCAACTTTTTATAGATCAAATAGTAAATTAAGCATTTATTTTAGTCTGGAATATGTGTATACTTTTTATAAAATAAAAAAACATTCAAGTATTTGGTTCGAGAAAATTTTCAAAAGAAAAAGTAATTTTATAGAATTTATGCGATTACAATCTTTAAGAAGCAAACAGCTTGTAAATATTATTTCCATCTGAATATTTTCCAAGAATTACTGTCCTTTTAGCAATCTAATTTAATAACATTTTAGAAAAAGCATGTAAATATTTGAAATATACTTTTTTATATTTGGATATTCAGATATAATAATCAAATCATATATGTGAATATCCAATATATGATAATCACTCCGAGAAAAAAACAGTATTCAGATATTTCAAGAAGATAATCGAGCAAATATTAAATCAATTAAATTATTTGAAAGAGTGATGGGTAAAACTTTCAAAATATTGTTTTCAATGGCATTTTTAATTATTTTTCATTTTAATTAATTGACTACGATTTTAATAACTTAATTTGATTCTTAATAGACAACGAAGATTTTCTGTCTATAGTGAAAAACTAAAGCAACTAATTAATGACTATGAAACTTAGAATAATTTCACCAAAGGAAAGAAAAGATTGCAAATTTGAAATGGAAAAAAAAACGTTATTGACTAGTAATAACAAAAACATGATTAATTTCAGTAGCTTTCCTATAGGCTTTTAAATAGCTGGATAAGTTATTATTCAATGACGAAAAACATATCAAATAAGTGATGTTTTTTTCAGTAGGTTCTTTTTTAATTTTATTACTAACTAATCTTTAGATAGAATTTTAGATGAAGTTTTATTCTCAATATGACACAAACTTCATATATTGAAACAAAATTAGATAATTTGACAAACTATAAATGAATAAACATGCATAAGGGCTATGCTGATTGTAACAGAATTTATCTCTTTAATACATAATATTTAGATGTTTTGATAACACATGAAAAGATTATCAGCTACACTTAAAATATTATCAATTCAGCTATAAACAGTTAAAATAGTAGCATCTTTCAGCTAGACCAATAGGGATCAGCTAAGCCAAGAGACCTAATCCAGACTGTCACTTAATATTACTGCTATATACTGCCAGATTAACAAAATGCAAAAATAAATTATAATCTCTGCATATATGTACACAATAGAGCAGTACCTCCAATGGGTCCTCTCGCATGTTGGTCTGTCTGGGAATGAAGTAGCCGACGACCTTGCAAAGGATGCCGCCAGTAATCCTTTGAACCCTGAAGATCGCATGGCACTAAACCATCAGATATCTCTTCCATTACTAAACAATTTACTTCTAAAACCTGGGTTGACCCTCCTGCTCACCCTTGGTACTTCCAGTGACATCCTGGAGCCGCCACAACATTTAAGGGCTCCAGAGTACATCAGACGACACTGTCTTGATTTTCTGTTGGCCACTTGAAGTGTATGATCTTTGAGAACGGTGAAAGAAAATACCCATCATGCCCAAGTGCTACAATGCTCCGTTTTGCCCGAAACACATCTTGAAGTGCTTGAGGTTTTCTCGTGAAGAGGCTGTGAAAAGTTCACATCTGCTTTTGGACTTTTTGGCTATCTATGATTTCATGGATCTAGTCTAGTTCCACTAGACTAGATGGGGATTAGTCCCATCACCATAGAGCAGTGGCTTCTAAAAAATTTTATCCTACCACCCCTTTCCAGAAAAACATTCCCTGGAAATTATTTCTTTAATGTTAAATTGTAGTTAATGGGAAATATATTTTTAATTTTTCTACCTTTTTCGTAAAATATAATAAAGAAAAATGTGAATTAGAAATATTGAACTTTGAAATAAGGAAACCATTTTTGAATTTAGAAATAGAATGCAATACAAAAAAGTTAAAATTTTCGAAAATCTAGTAATGAGAAGGAGTAACCTGGTGCACTGCTACTAATTTAGTATAATCATTAGCTTCTCTATTTTCCTCAGCAGTAACCTTAAATCCCCGTGATTGACTACTTGCAATTGATTTCTTCTTTTTTTTAATAAATTGATTACCGAACTGAAATCTCGTTCAACTTAATGTGATAAAGGAAATGCAACTAAGAACTCTTGAATTATAGCCCATATTTTAGGATAAGTGTCATAAATTTCCTTTTGCAGTCAGAATCGGGGGTAGCCGCGCTTTTGAATTAAAATTTCAATTCACCATTTGTAGTTATTCCATCATTTCTTCTTCTAACAGCGGAAATTCTTCTGTGTTTACACTTAAAAAGGGATCTAAATTCCAATCATATTTGTTAATTTTCAAAATATCATCAAATCTTTGAATAAAATCTGAAGGAAGAGCATCCAAGTGTTCACAATTTAAGAAAGTATGTCTTTTATTTTCTATCTTTGATAAATTTGAGTACTTACTGAATTCCCCCGTTCAAAGTTTCATTTGTACAGAAGTTTTTTTTCACATATGCAGAAAAAAAACAGATTTAAATTTTGTTAAATTTAATTCGTCATCTTGTAACTTAAGATTGCTTTCATTAAATTTTTTAACTCTGTCAGTTAAGCAATATCTCTTTTGGATTGAATTAAATTGGATAGTAAAATATCATTTTTATCTTTCAAGAACTCCAGCACCGAGCTAAACAGCTTGTAAAACCCATCTTAGACAGCAGCCTTTGACAACCAACGAAACTTTGTAGAATGTAGCAAACGTTAACTTCTTCCCCGTTTTCAATGCAAATCTGCTTAAATTATCTGTGTCATTCAATTATTTGCTTTTGATTATGTTGAAAGCTTTAATTGCATATTGTAATGAATGAGGTAGACGTATCTAAATCTTATTTTCTTTCTTTTATATTATTACCCTTACAATTATCCATCGCCCCCCAAATGCACCTGTGGCCATCACCGCAATCTTAAATCGCTGCAGCATTCACCAAGGGATGGTGGCGCCAACTTTTGGAAACACTACGGCAGCCATTAATACTGAGAGAAAAACAGGATTGATGGCTGATGGTCACACTACTCTAAGTAAACCTTTTCACTTTGACTAAGATTAACACCAATCCAAATGTCACTGTCTATCGTGAGGGTTTAATACCAACCTTCTTGTCTATGTTAAGAAATGATACTGAAATCTCAAAAACATCTATATGTAAACCTTGATGTTCCTAGATCCATAGCAATTAACTGATGGTATCATACATATAATAGATATTATTAATGCAAACGTAGTTGATTTCTAAACTACTCGATTTTTCTGGTACATTTTTCAAATGTTTGCACTTGAACCAATTATTACCTGAGAAGAGTCATTTTCAAACACTACTGTTCAGTGAGTGGCAATGTTTTTATTGTTCCACTGCTGTTTGTGTGTGCACAGACATACTTCAATGTTCCCACTCAGGAATTGGGCCTTAGCAATTAGGTGAATGCTGTTATATGGGAGTCTTCGTAATTTGGAAGCAGGAACCAAGATGAAAACTCCCAATAGCTGAGCAATCCACTACTGTCAAAATTGTGCAACTGTCACAGCGCTCAAGCTAATATGCTAACTGATAATTCTGTTGGATTAATCTACTTCTCTGAGACCAATGATGCAATTTCTTTTTCAGAGTCAAACGAGTGTTCACACCTTCATCAAGTATACTTTAAAGTAATCCTCCTTTAAAATCCCGTTTATAAAAGAAGGTTCGTTTCTTTTAGTTATCCTCAAATTTGAGTGCCGACATTTTTAAATATCCCTTACTAGCGTTTTAAATTTTATTTTTATATTGTTATTGGTGCTAAATACTTCATAGTTCTTCCAAATACATTAATATACCAGATTTAGTAAATTGAGCCCAATTTTCCATGTTTGGATACATTTTTTTGTAACAGAGTACATTACATTAGTTGATTCCTTAAAGTGTGATAAACTAATGAATATCGAGTTATAATGAAAGTTTTTCCACGCAGCTAAATATATCCTGTGTGCAGTTTACATTGGTATGTTCGTTTACATTTATTCCAAATGGCTTTTTGTTTTTGAAAAAATGCTGTACATCACTCTGTGGTGAGCGCTGTAAATTACATCATTATCATTAAGGTGTCTGAAATAGAATTATTACACTACCAAATTTAAACATTCATTTTTTCCAGTTTTGTTGCAAAAAGTCAGCAACAGAATGTCGCGTGTACAATTTTAGATATTGTTGTATCATATGATTCTGTGATGGTTTGGTACCTAAAATACTAAAACAAGGATTATGATATTCAAGAATCAGAACATCCTGTGTGGCCTACTGATGTTGACGCGATTCACTTGCGAGATCTTGTGGAAGAAAATCAATATTCAACTATTCCAGAGCTAGCAAATGAGTTGAACGTTAGTGCTATCTCAATAAGTCCTGTTATATATCGGATAAACTTGACGTATAAGTTCAATCGCTGTGTACGTCATGAGCTGTTTCAAGCAGATAAGAACAGGCGTTTTCATGACTACACTAATCTACTCGAATATCAACTGCAAAACAAAATTCTGGATTGAATCGTCACTTTTGATGAAAAGTGTATTTATTTCAATAGCCCAGGATTAAAAGGAAGTTTGCCTGTGATCTCGTTGAGAGAATCGCAAAGCGCAATTTGAATAATAAAAAGATCATGCTTTGTTTTTGGTGGGATTGTCATGGTATTAACCCCAAAAAGTGTCTGGAAGAAAGTAAAACAATCGACAGTAAGGTGAACAGCGAGTTGCAGGTCTGTGTTGACACTGTTATCGAATCCAAACGTCGAAATGAGTTCCGGCACAAGGAGGTATTGTTCCATCAAAATAATAAAAACCTCATGTGCTTTCATTCACTGGTTGGATTCTGTACAGACTCGAATGGTGACTTTACCACACCCTTCATATAGTCCCGACATAGCTTCTTCAGACTTCTACATTTTTTACACCTGCCATTACATCGTACTGGTGAGACAGTGGGGGTCTGGTTGGTTAGGTCATCTTTATCATTATAAGAAGGTAATGCGTTCGAATCCCGGTTTAACCGAAGATCCGTCGTGTTCGCTAATGGGGGCTGAGGGACGTTAAAACTGGGACTGATCCCAATGTCCTCCAAGGGAAATGATATCTCTGGGGATGTTAGGATAAGTATTAAGGATATTTCGCTTGGTCCCTGCTTCAAAATCACAAAAACTGCACCCGGCTGCTTCTATCTAACTGTTAGAACCCAACTCGGGACTAGGTACAGGGAAGCATGCTAGTGCAACAACAATATCTTACTAGTGCGATCTTCGATTCTAAGCAGAACGTCCGCAATGAGGTTGATCTGTTTATAGACTCGCGGACTGTGCCGAAGGCTTGGATAAACTAGTAAACTTTTAATAAAAGATCATAGATTTGGATAGTGATTACTCTCCGCACTAAAGGTACTGTTTCTACTGTTTGCTTATTACGAACACATTTTATGGTGAAAAACTTCAGATGCAACCCCAGCAGGTAATTACTTTTGATTAGTAAAACGCAATTACACATCATTTGGATAAAATTTTCATACTAATCAAATAATTATCCTGAATGTAATAACGAATTAATTAAACTTTATAAAAATCATGGAAGCAAGAAAGCAATTTAATTTGTATATATATTTTAATTTGTTTTTATAAAATCATTTATTGATGGTTCAATTGTGATTTTTGGTTTAATGAATTATAACTTTATGAAAATTTTATTCGTATTCCTGCACGGATTGAATTTTTCTTGTTTTTGAGTAGACGATGTTGAGTTTTATTTTCGAGATAATGTTTGAATTCGAGATAACGCTCGAAATTTATTAATAATAAAATTTCTTAAAACCACATATTAGATATCATTTGGAATAATAATACTTTATTAAGCAGAAAATATTCATTTATTTAATAGCTCATTATTTTGACTGATTTAATAGTAAATTCAACCAATTAAAACGTACGTTTTAAAAACAATAACAAATTTTTTTCCTAATTTAATGCCCTATAAATATTTGACTGTTTGCTAACTATTATAGAAATAAAACCCACGCAAATACTTACTCGTAATTATCTTTAATTCAAGAATTTCGCTTTGAATCAACTAAACATTTTTCCAGAATTTTAAATTAAAATTTCCAAGAATTGGAAACCGTTTCTAATGAACTCAATTCCAAATTTTCTTCTCAAATGAATTCGAAACGAAGAATTAAGATTGTTGTTTTTGTATGTATTTATTTAAATATTTAAGTATTTATAAGGTAAGCTTTGTGCAATTCAATAAATCTTATAATTGGGATACTTATACATACATTATTTTATCTATAATACTTGAATAAATATCAGTTAATATACTATATTATGTATTTATTTAAATATTTAAGTATTTAAGGTAAGCTTTTTAATTCAATAAATCTTATAATTGGGATACTTATACATACATACATTATTTTATATATAATACTTCAATAAATATCAATTAACATATACACTGCTCAAAACAATTAAAGGATATTGTAAGTTTTACATAAAATAAAGATATAAACGAAATTTTTTTGCTGAAAATGGAAGAAGAGAATCACAAATGAAAATTTTTCTGATTTTCAAACTGTGGAGTATGCTAATTTTGAGTTCGACGTCAAAAACGTCACTTCAGCGGCAGTGAATGAAATTTGACTTTCAACTGAATAAAAGACAATGAATACAAGGATGATCGGTATTCAGTGACTGCTTTGTTTCGATGAGTACGATGTCTCAGCGAAGTCATTTAACCGATTCAGAAGCTTGGAGAGTTGTTGGTAGGTTAGAAGGGGGCCAAACTCAAGCCGGAGTAGCGCAAGCCATTGGAGTGTCACAAAGTGTGATTTCCAGGATCTGGAACCGTTTTTTGGAGACTGGAAGTGCAGGCCGAAGACCAGGGCAAGGTCGTAGACGGGCAACAACGCCCAATGAAGATCGTTATTTAGTGTTAACGGCTCGGAGACACCGAAATATGAACGCTACTCTTCTCCAACAACAGTTTCGCTCGGCTACTGACACCACGGTTTCAACTCAGACTGTCCGAAACCGGCTCCATGGTGTATGTCTGTATGCTCGCCGACCGATGGTATGTGTTAAACTAACATCAAGGCATCGTCGCGACCGCAGGGAGTGGGCAGTAGAGCATGTGAACTGGAGGAAAAATGAATGGAGCAATGTTCTTTTTACTGACGAATCCCGTTTTTCTGTTCATCCTGATAGTAGGCGTATTTTCATCTGGAGGGACCTTGGCAGTAGGAATAATCCAGCGTTCGTGCACGAAAGTGTCAGATTTGGTGGTGAGGGAGTGTTAGTGTATGGTGGCATCTCCATTGACGCTGGCGCACAGACCTCTATATCATTCGAGATGGACCTCTGACTGGTCGCCGATATAGGGATGAGATCCTCAGATCTATTGTAGTCCCTTACGCTGCAGCAATCGGAGATGACTTCATTTTAATGGACGATAACTGCAGGGGACATCGTGCTAGCCTGGTGGAGAATTTCCTTTTCAAGGAAGGAATCGTACGAATGGAATGGCCACCGTGTTCTCCAAACATGAAACCATTAGAGCAAGTTTGGGACGCTCTAGAAAGACGAGTTGCTAGCCACCAACCACCCCACAATTTCTCCAAGAACTGGAAAGGGCTCTTCTGGAAGAGTGGGACAGAATACCCCAACTCGTGATTAATAGCCTCATTGACTCCATGCCTCAAAGGGGCTCAACGTTGCTGGCCGTCCGTGAAAACCATACTCCCTACTGAAAATGACTTCCTTTGAAGACAACACCTTTTCTTATTCTTTTTTTTTCTCATATGCACAAATTGTATTTTTTTCCTTTATGCACAAATGCGCAATAAAATGCATTTTTTTCTGCCAAACATGCGTAATTTATTCTCATATAACCTACTACGTCTGTCGACCACGTATCAATCAGCTGAAAAGTTTCATAGCCACAAGATCCACCTAAAACCGCAATATCCTTTAATTGTTTTGAGCAGTGTATATTAGGTATATATTCATGTGTATGTGAAAGAGATAAAGACAGAGGCAGACAGAAAATGGGATAAAAATCTTATAGCATTAGTTACTTTTTGAAGGCTGAGAAATCTACTTTTAACCTTCTAATGAAAAAAATGAAGTATTATCATAGGCAAAAGACGTCTCGAAGTTTCAAAGGACTTATCTTGAAATTTATTGAACAAAACTCATTGCACTTAAAAAACCTTTCCTTTAAATGTTTGTCTGATATTTTAACAACTATTATTTATTGATATATATGACATTTAATATATCATTAATTTATTACAAAATAACATTTACTGATATTTCCTTTCTTTATGTTCATTTTAACTTTGTTTCTTTATGTTCGTTTTAAAGATAACTTTCATTCAACAGTATAAAATTTCTTATATTTTATAAATAGTTAATCATAATCAAAAATAATTTATTAAATGATAATATAAATAAATAGGTTTCATAATATATTCGCAATAATAAAATAACTACTAGGCAATTCATTTCTTAGAATTGAACTTTAATTTAAAATTTATTTCAAACATTTTATTATTGAACAATATTTTCAAAATTAAACAATTAATGATTAAAAATAATATTCCTCATTTTTTCAAAACCAGAAATTGGATACTTCAAAGGTTTTGAGGAAAACTCTTTAATATTTTATTTAAAAATGGAATATTAAAGAGTTTTTCTTAAGCCTTTGAACCACAACGCCTTATGAGTGACTGCAGAGCTAATTTTAGATTTAATTATTTTTCACTAATTAAAGGGCTTTTTGGATCTTTGAAGATAAATGAACTATTATTATCGAATAGAATTAAGAATTTTCTGTGTGGAATTAACCTTTATTTTGTTTCCATCCTTATTTAACTAAATTAATGTCAGAATCATTTGTTTCTGGCTTTGTTTCAAATAACTAACTGATTTAACAGTTATTGTCTGACTTACAAATTAGTTTAAAAGGGAATGCTTACTTCATTAAATGCCATAAATGGTAATAGCTTTAAACGTTGAATATCTGTATACATGTATAATATATATATATATATATATATATATATATATATATATATATATATATATATATATATATATATATATATATATATATATATATATATATATATATATATATAATATATATAATAATATATATAATATATATATATATATATATATATATATATATATATATATATATATATATATATATATATATATATATATATATATATATATATACGCGGTTAAAGTAAAGTTTGAATAATAATTAGATTAATATAGAAACAAAGTAAAATCTTTTAGAAAAGTTTAAAGTAAAAAAAGCTATTTCAATTGTTCGAATCAGAAAAGCTTTTTAAGAAGTTATAAAAAGGTTTCTGATAAGAACAAAAAATATTTAGAAAACAAAAGAAAAAATTCGACTAATAATAAAAAAGTAATGTATAAAGTGTCTGCCTGCCTGCCTTTTTAGGCATTAATATAGAGATTCACTTTTATTAAATAATATTTTTTATCCTACTCGGCATCTCAGCCATTAACCGACAAGCAGCAAAATAAAAAGATGAACAAGTATAAAAACAAGAATAAAGTCCTTTAGTAACCTCAAAAGAGTTGTCAGTCATAAAATTTAAAACTTTAGGGCAGTTTTTGAGGTGAGCAGCATCCATATGATGATTGCACAATGGACAACGAGTGGAATCCAATACACATATTCGATGCAGATAACTGAACATAACTTTGTAAATAGTCATGTCCAGTTATCACTATATACAAAGTAAAATATACAAAATAAAAACGTATGCGTATATATACAGAATAAAAAATTATACGTATATATACAAAATAAAAAAATTTACGTATATATACAAAATAAAAAGGTAAATTATTTTTAATCTCGTTTTTTTATTTTTTTAAGAGATTGGTATTCTTGTAATCAATGACTTATATTTAGTGCTTATAAAATTTTTATTTATATTAGTAATTATCATTATTTTGAAAGAAGGAAGAATACGCTGAGGTTATATTAATGCCTATTGTTTATATCACAAGCTAATATAATATTCATGTGTCTTATCATTATTATTATTTTATTTCTCTTACTTTTTTCTGAGTGTAAGTAATTCTGACCGATATTTAAAATTTTTATGCTAAGCAAAGTTATAATTATGAGATTTAGTTAGTATCTTTTAATTAGCAATGAACTCCTAATCGAATTATAACCTAAATCAATTATTAGTCTATTTACATTACCTTCATTAGAATATTGATTGCAAATGATTATCCAAACGCATAGAAATAAACGCAATATGTGAATTAGTGCAAGGATAATCTCTGAGAAATTTTAAGTCCAATGAATATTCCTTCATATAGAAAGCATTCTTCCATTCTCTTTACAATATTTAATCGTTTTTAACTTACCCCACGTTTTATTATTAGAGAAATTCATATTAAATTCATATTAGCGATTATATCAATACATAAAAAAATACTATTTATACTTTCAGTAGATATTGATGTAAATTGTAATTTAAGAATGTTCTGCAAGTAGCAGTAATCCAATGTCTATAAACATATGGTATTTAACAATGTGTTTAATTGTAGAAGTAATCGAAGACATTTATAATATTTGTTTGTATAATTAGAACCACTCCGAACACTGATCACACGCAGGAAAATCCAATTGCATATACAATTTCATATAAGATGTAGGATGTTCTTCATTTACTTTTCTAAACACTATCAATACACTATATTTTCAATCCTAATGCTGAAGTGGCGTGGATCTCAAAAGCAGAATGCCAACTCACCAGACCATGATTCAAAATTACGAATTGTTTGGTTATTGGCGAGTATTCCAAACCTTTTAATGTTAAGCTACAGACTTACCTGCACGGCTATTTATGTACGCATAATATTAGTTTGGTGCATATGAAATGTCGGATTCTCTTTACATGCGGACGTTTTCCTCCCTGTTTTCGTTATACTTTTGTATTTGGCATAACCTCATTCATACTCGTATTGTCCATTGCCAGAGACTCATTTCAGCAAAATAGGTTTTCTCGAAGGTCTTCCCTTTTTTATTTCTTTTGAGTTTATTGCCGATATGAATTCTGCCGACATTCGCGTCATTTTCTTATATGAGTACAAACTTGGTAATAGTGCTGCAAAAGCTGCACGCAACATAAACCAACCGTTTGGGGAGAATACGGTTAACGATCGGAAAGTGCAGCGTTGGTTCGAAAAATTTTCGGACTGGCGATTTTTCACTGCAAAATGAGCCGCGCGGAAGACCCAAAACGTCTGTGAAGCATGATGACCTGAAGGCTCTAGTGGAAGCGGATCCAGCCGTATCCACGAGGGAACTTGCTATCAGGATGAAAGTTGACCATAAAACGATATTGAGACACCTTTCTGAGATTGGCAAGGTTAAGAAGATGGACAAGTGGGTACCGCACGCACTGACAGAGCGAAATAAGCTGGATCGGTTAAGCGTATGCTCATCATTGCAGCATCCACCATATTCACCGGATCTCTCGCCGACCGATTTTCATTTTTTCAAGCATTTAGAGCTGTTTTTAAGGGGCAAACACTATGAAAATGAAGACAGTCTAAAAAACTCGATATCAGAGTTTATTAATTCTAAAGACCAAAATTTTTTTAAGACAGGCATCTACGCTTTAAAATCTCGTTGGGAGAAGTGTATTGAAGCGAATGGAGCATACTTTGATTGAATAAACAGCTTTTGAAGAAAGATATGCAGTTTTATACAATCACTTAAGAATCCGACATTTCATACGCACCAACCTAATAGTTATCAAATCATCTTTTTGTTACTTATGACACTTGGACAAGACAAGCTCACTATGCCGTTGACTATGCAAATTTAAGTAAGTAAGGTGAGTCTTTCGTTTAACCGGAGCACCAAAAAGTACATCTTTGCTCTAAGCTCCTCCGATAGATAGCACCATGAGGGGATCCACTCCCTCAATTTTGACATTGATTCGGAGGGGAAGGAAATTTTCTCCAGACCATTACACCCATGGTAACTGTTTAACGACCAACCACATTACTTTCGATTCCCCAAATTTAATGAGCACATATATCGCATGTACTCGGTAGGTCTTTGGCGGCATTGGGAATCGAACCCCACCCTTTCGGATGAATGGCAAATCCCTAACCACTAAGCCCTTAAGTCATTGTAAATCCAATTATGAAAAAAAATCACTTTGCTTTAACAACATAAATAGATCATTAAGCATTTTGTTAACGCTTAATGATCTTAACTATCATTGATGACACTTAATGAACTTAACTGTTATTAATGATTAGCATCAATGTTTCAATTCACAATGAAAAAATCATCATTATTTCTTATAATAACTTTTCTGCAGAAAATTTCAGTTTTCAAATTATCACAGTACTATTAAGAATTTTTTTAACACATTTCAAAGTATTATATTCAATAAAGAAAGTAGTATTTATTCAATAAAACTATTTATTGCTTTGGAAAAAACATTTAAAATGAATTTTAATAAAATATCTAGTATTTTATCAGGATTTACACCATTTTTTATTTAAAGATATGTTAGTTTTTAATATTTTGATGTTATGATATTGTGCAAAATATTTAATTATCTAATTCTAATTTAATGCAAACTTAAGACTGCAGAGTTTTCTTATGCACCAACTGAAATCTAACTTTAATTAAATGTTTACTCTAGCATAGTAATTCTTGCAGCATATAAATAGCAGAAAAGTATAATGAATTAGTAGTACGAATATATTTTTATGTATTTAAAATGTCAGCACAAGCACACCTTACATGCATATTACAATTATCAGATTATGATATTTTAAATGCATACATCAAATTTCTTGAAATAAAATATTAATTTTTTCCTTTCTTAGATCCTGTAATTTTTATTGGAATATTCCTGGTTTCATATAACTAAATTTTTATTTATTTATTTATTTTTCAAAAAGAAACATTTTCACAATTTTTATTTCTATATCTTATTCAATTTATAAAAGTCTTAACGATCACTTTCCAAAATGTGCGGGAATGGATAAAATTGCAAAAATCAGTAATAAATGTATTAATAAATAAATCAGCATTCATCATTCATGGCGCGCCAGCCCAGGATGGGCCAAGGCCTTTTGAACAAGTTTCTTCCAGCCACCTCTACTGGCAGCCAAACTCCTCCAATTTTTTTGTTCCAAGGACCCTACAGTCTTCTTCAACTGCATCCACCCATCTCAGCTTTGATCTTCCTCTTCTTCTTACACTGATGGGTTTTTCAAAAAAAATTTTCCTTAGTGTTTTATTGTCCTTCATTCTAATACCATGTCCAACCCAATCAAGACGGCTTACTTTAATGTGATGTACAATGTCTGGCTCCTTGTACATTCGGTAGATTTCTGTATAGTTTCTTCTGCGCCAGACACCTTTTTCCTTCGTACCTCCAAAGATACTTCTTAAAATCCTGCGTTAAAATAGGCCCAACAGCCTCTTCTCTCTTACATTCAAAAGTTTCCGAGGCTTAGGTCAAATCGGGACGGATAAGCGTTCTATAGATCTGTATATTAGTTTTACGTGATAAAAAATTAGTTTTTAATAAATGTCTTAGACTGAAAAAGGTTTTGTTAGCTGCAGTTAAATGTCTTCTTACCTCTGGGAGAATGTCATTATTTTTGTTAAACATTGAGCCAAGATAGATAAATTCATCAACTGTTTCAAATTTATAATCACCAATGAGTAGATGAGTTTGGGTAAATTTGGTTATAGTTACAGGGAAATATTTAGTTTTAACTTGATTAACAACAAGCACTGCTGGTCTGGCTTCCCTCTCAATAGCTTCAAAGGCTTCTATTAAGTAATTTTTACTTCTGGCTACCAGTGCAATATCGTCTGCAAACGCCAGCACTTGAACAGATTTTCCGAAGATACCACCCTGAAGATACACAGGTATTGATACGAGATTTCCTGACGACTCTTTCAAGAATGATTTTAAACAAAAGGCAAGATAGAGCATCCCCCTGCCTTAATCCCTTATCAACGAGAAAGTCTCTAGAGAGTTGTCCCTGGATCAGGACCCTTCAGGAAGTCGAGTTGAGGGTCATTTCCTGCAACTAACTTTAATGAAATACCAAAAACAAGCATAGCCTTAAATAATTCGTTGCGGTCTATAGAATCGTATGCCACCTTGTAGTCAATGAACAAAATATGTAAATCAATATCAAATTCATGATACTTCTCCATGATTTGTCTAAGATCAAATATATGGTCCACTGTGGATTTGCCAGTACAGAATCCACACTGATACTCACCCACAATATTATCTACATACGAGACAAGTCTCTTGTACAATATTTTGGAAAGAACTTTGTAGCAAATGCACAATAAGCTTATTCCTCAATAATTTCCACAAACTAAAGGATCGCCCTTTTTGTAAATTGGACAAAGCAAGTTTGTAAGCCAATCCTCTGGCATCTTCTCGAATGACCTAACATAATGTATTACTCCATGTAAGAGCTCTAACACCTTTGGCCTGTCTTTTTCTACAAGTTCGGCATGTATGAGATCTATTCCAGGCGTTTTATTGTTTTTGAGCTCTTTTATAGCAAGCAATGTTTCCTGCATAGTTGGAAGATCCAGCTCCAAAGGTCCATCTATGATTTCCTTCTGTGTAATCGCAGGAGCAACAGTGTAATCATTAATCTTTAGCAGGTTTACAAAATGCTCAACCCATCTCTCCAAAATTTGAGAGCCTTCACTAAGGATAACGCCAGCCTTATTTCTACAATAGTTGATTTTAGGTTTAAAGTCTCTTCGACAATAACTGACCTCTTGAAAGAATGCACGGCATTCATTGGTTTTCTTGAGGTGTTCCACATCCTTGAATCTATCTTCCTCAAATGCCTTTTTCTTAGCCCTGAAAACCTTCTTCTCATACCTTCGTGCCTTATGATACTCCTCCAACAAACTCCCAATACCATGTTGCAAAGATCTTTTATATGCAATAAGTTTTTGCTCATTTGCATCTTTACATTCTTCTTCAAACCAATCCTTATTTTTCTCCCTAGTGCTGTGGCCCAAAATTTCAGCTGCTGTATCAGAAATGGCCCTCTTAAAATGCTACCATAGTTCTTCAAGATCGGCCACATTGGAGATATCCAATATCACTTCCGAAATTCTCCTTTCTAAAGTCTCTCTATAGTTATTAATCACTGTATCCTCTTTAAGTTTGTTACAATCAAACCTTTTTATTTTTTAACTTCGTTCTTTATTGGCATTGGAGAATTTAACTCTTAGACTATCTAACACTAAATAGTGATCACTGTCAATATTAGCTCCTTTAAAAGTTCTAACATTAATCAAGCTTGTAAAATGCCTATCATCAACAAGAACATGATCAATCTGGTTAAGTGTTACACCGCTTAGACGGCTCTCCTTATCTCAAGAGATTCACTTACAGTGGATCCCTTCCCATGTAGACCTTGCGGGTAACGAATTGGCTGATGCCCTAGCAAAAAGAGGTACTGACGAGCCTTTGCTTACTCCGGCGTCTCTTACCTATACTGAACTATACTCTAGACAGAAAGGCCTTGTTCGGTCTGCATTTGCTATTCCCCTCGTGCACCATTGGTACCAGGGTAATCGTCCAGGCGGCTCTCTATCCCTCCGGTGCAGCAGACTGGAACAAACTACAATAACTCGTTTTCGAAGTGGCCACCTAAGATCATTGGCATTTAACAACAAAGAAAAGGAATTTCCAATTTGCTCTAAGTGTTTCAATAGCCAAGCCACTCCGGATCATATCCTTGAGTGCTTGGGACTCGATAAAGAAGATCTTCTGGAGCGACCATTATTGGTCATTGATTTCCTGAGAGTGTACAATGTCATAGACTTGGTCTAGCGCTGCTAGACAACAGGGATCAGCAACAACAACAAGTGTTACACCATCCGGTGATTTCCAGGTATATTTATGAATATTTTTACGTTCAAAATAGGTACTACCAACTACTAGGTCATGTGCAATAACAAATTCAATGACGCGTATACCATTATCATTTGATTCTTCATGAGCACTATGGCCACTAATAATGGGCCTGTACTCTTTCTCTTTACCTATTTTAGCGTTCAAATCACCCAAAACAAGTTTTATATCATTATGTGAGCAGCTCTTTAAGCACTCAGAGAGCTTTTCATAAAACATTTCCTTCTCTTCGTCCTCTGTAGGAGCATGTACATTAATAATACTATAATTCGCAAGCCTCCTCCTAAAACGTAACTTGCATAATCTTGGCGTAATAGCTCTAAAATCCATAATTAGATGTTTCAACCTCCTATTAACTAAGAAACCAGTTCCCTCTATGTGCTTTTTGTCGTGGCAGCTATAAAGCAATAGATGAGTTCTCTTGTCTAGTGAACCCTGCCCAGTCCACCTCATCTTCTGGACTGCAGCAACATCCACCTTGTAACTATCGAGTTGCTGTATAAGCTCCTGCAGGACTCTAGCATGATAGAGAAAGCGCACATTCTAAGAACCAAAAATCAAGTCCTTATACCTTTTCCGAGTTCGTCTACGAGTTAGGCACATGTCAATTTCCTGTTCAGACTTCGAAACCGAAGGTTTTTTTCCGGGTTGAGGAGGTTAACCTCACACCCAACCCCCAACCTGGAGGACCAATCCCCTGATATAATCCCCAGGGGCAGGGTACCCGGCTATACCACAGGCACTGGGCACTTATTTTTGTAGCCTTTTACGACACGCATAATTTACGTTTGGGACTATTCTTACCCCCAGTCACCACACGGGACTAATAAATAAATAAATATTAATCAATAATAATAAATAATATGTAGGGTGACGAATAACAAAAATTATTTATAAAATGTATTAAAAATCCATGACAAAAATAGAGCAAGATATTTTTTAAAACATTCCTTAGATACATATAAAATTTTCAAATTAAAATTTGCATCAGGATTAGATAAGATGGCACTGATTTTAATTAAATTTTTCCATTTTTAAATTTCACTTAACATTATAGGGAATATTTAAGATTTCAGTTTTAATGTTATTAAAACTTTATTTAACAAATAAATTAATTAATTTCTAAACTAACATAATTGATATTTACAGAAAGTTTTTTAGATCTACGTTCTCTCTGATTAAGATTAGTTTTAAGTAATGTTTAACTATTTTAACCACAGAATAATTGTGGTTACAAATAATTTAGCTATAAATGGTATCGCGGATGTGTCTTACAAGAGTAAATTTTAAACTATTATTGATATTAATAACAAATATTTTTTGCACATTAATGAATATATCAAATAACCGGAAGACATATGCTTCGCGTATAAACATTTTAATGTGTGTGTGTGTGTGATAATTAGAATATATTTCACAATATGAGCATAAATATTAATCTTTTCAAAAAGAATGTAAGCAATCAACTTTACCAATAAATAACCTTCATGAGTAAAAGGGTTTTAAAAATAATTATTCTAAGAAATAAGAAGATCAGTATGACGATTTTAATGTTTTTTTTCTATATTATATCATGAGAATAGTAACTTGATGCTTTATTTCACATATTATAAAAATATTTCTGTCCATGATACATATTTCATTATGTGGGTGTTCTCTTTAATATAACTCCTAAAATAAATAACTTAATAAAAGTTATTAAAAAATCAAAAAAACGGTAATAATAAAAAATATTAGCATTTAAGGAAAAGTTAAATTTGTTTTAAATATTCTATTAAGAATTTCCTGATATAAATAGACGGTTAAAATGTATAATATAAACAGTAAAATTCAAGATAAAATATTGGTTTTTAAGATTCATGTTGTTTTAAATTTTTTCTTACGTTTCAAAGCAATAAGATTTTATGATAGGCAGGAGAAAACACCTTTATTCTCGCCTTCAACTTCCCCTTTCTAGAATTTCACAGAATTAATTAGTGAAGCCATGGAACAAATTAGCATGGGATTAGAATGCTAAGAAACCATGGCAACGATAACTAGAAATATAATTCCTTCTACTTTAACTCAGCTTGAAAGTTTGCGCATGAAAATATCCATGATTGCTAAACCTAGATATTTTCAATGCGCAAACTTTAAGCTGACATGTAACAAACTTACATGAAATTATCATAAATATTAATGACGTTGGCATAATTAATGAATAAATTTACTGAGTAAATTCTTAGGTAAGTGCATTTTAAACCCATTCATTAGTTTAACATATAAAATTTGATTATTTCACTACGATTATTTTTGCACATCAATAATGATTCAGTATGGAATAATAATTTAAAATTGTTTTTGCATCATAAAAGACATCCATACCAGAGTTGAGAATCTAACCTTTTTTATTAATTTTAATTGCTTCCTAGTAAAATTTCAATATAAAAAGCCAATATAATTTTTAAACTTTATTGAATATAAATAATGTATTGAATAAATAATTTTAAAATTTTTTAAAATATAATGGCATTCTTCTTCAATGTAGGAATCAAATGAATTTTACTAAAAGCATTTTTACATATTGTTGTATTAATAAAGAAGAGAAATAGTTTAGTTTGTTGTATAGATCAAGATTTTAATACAATTTGTATGATAAAGGTTATAGCATGTATTTTATCCTATTTTCATATTAAAAGCCATTTGATAAGTTTCACGAGCCACTATTTGTGAATTCCTCACCGATTAATTTATCTTTCAAACAGATACTTTAATCCTAATTTTACATTCAGATTACAAGTATTTTTCTCACTACTATACACTTCGGTTGACCAAGCACGTCTGACACTTTTGTGGTAGAGTTCTCATTATGTTTTTGTCAAAGGACCTAGACAAATATGTCTGACACTTCTATGGTAGAGTTCTAATTGAATTGTTGTCAAAGGAACTTGGCAAATACGGCCAAAAGCGTACCAAACACGTCTGACACTTTTGTGGTAGAGTTCTCATTGTTCTGCTATCAAAGGAACTAAACAAGTAAGTCTGACACTTTTGTGGTAGAGTTCTAATTGAATTGTTGTCAAAGGAACTTAACAAATATGGCCAAAGGCGTACCAAACACGTCTGACACTTTTGTGGTAGAGTTCTATTATATTGCAATCAAAGGAACTAGACAATCATATCTGACACTTTTGTGGTAGAGTTCTAATTGAGTTGTTGTCAAAGGAACTTGACAAATACGACCAAAGGTGTACCAAACAGGTCTGACACTTTTGTGGTAGAGTTCTTATTGGGTTGTTGTCAGAGGAGCCCTTACAAACTACCTGAAGTTATTTTAAATTCATTTAAGTTAACCACTTGTAGTATCAGGTTAAAATGATTTCTATATTTTCCAAAACACTAAAACAGGAAAACTTTTATCTGGCTGTTGAATGCACTTTTAGTGAAATAGAAAATTTGTCACTGTTATTGAGGATAATAGATGCCTTACGCTTCATCATTGTTATATATAAGTTATTTCATTTATAAGCAATCAAACATCAGTTCAATCAGAATGAAAGGTCTCTTCACTGGCATGTTTGAAATATTTATTAACAAATGCAGTAAAATTTGCATTAAATGCATTTAGAGGTCTGAATAAAATAACCTAACAAGTACTCCGGTTATACATACTCACTTAGTCTGATTATGTTATTCAGAATGGTTCGATTCCTGGTCACTATTGAAAAACAGATGAGTTTTGTTTTCTGCATATATATTTACCTGGATGGGGATATAATGAGTTATCAAGTTTACTCCTTTATCTTATATGCATACGACCCCCTTTGGAAAGCAACACGAGAATTAAATGCTGATGAATTTTCATTGCTGATGTCTATGATGTAAGATGATTCTGTTGTTCTGCTATCTGCAACGCATTGTTAAAAATACTCCAAATTTAATGTTGGACACTCTACTCTGTAATTCTTCTATTTATCCCAATGAATATAAGCTTTTAAATTGTTGTAATATTTTCTTGGTGGTCTTTCTTATTGTTTTTAATAATAATGGTATTTTCTTAGTTGGATTTGAAAGTCAATGCACTTCTGCTTAAAGCATTTTGTACCAAGGTGATATTAACAGATTACATCATTTCTTTTGATCGTTTATCACTTTTAGAGATTTGAATCAAATGAGCATCACAACACAAATCAAGAACATCTATCATTTAATTGCACTAGCTTTCATAAAAATTGCTATCAAGAATACTTTTGCAATAAAATAATCTTCAGATAACCTCATTAAAAGTGACACCGAATCCGAATGACACACTCATGATTCTCACATATAATTATACTTTTTTAATAACCAACTTGGACATTTAAATGAACCATCAACTAATTTAGAAGATTTAAAGAAACATTTCCGCCTGATCAGAACTACTGCAGAGCATGAATGGATCCTCTCATCCACCAGTGAATAAATTACTGCATCTTGCATTAATGTTAAAAGGCGAATTTTTAGCAATACATTGAACTTTTCATCTGAAGCTTTATTTGTTCATATTAATGTAATCAGCTCTCCTAAATTTATGTTACTTTCCATCATCCTATTCATGTTGTAATTTCATTTACTACGCGAGTATATAAGTGAAATTCAAGAAAACTATTAAAATATTTTTAATAAAATACAATGGGTTGGAATAATTGGCTTCAACAAATTAAAAGTTATTTTATAAATTTTACAATTTTCATATTTTAAGAACAATTTCTTCGTGTGTATCAATATTCATAATTAGGATCAGAAAGACTTCGAATCAGAAATCATTCATGGAACAAGCCTGGGAAGTAAATTATCTTAAGAAATGTTCAATCACCTTAATAAATTAGATTGCATAACTTTAAAAAATAGGTGGTCAACTTCAAAGGACATGAGTTAGCATTTTGTGTATTTAGTTTGAACTATTCACAACAATTCTATAATAAATAATTTTACTTAGGCAGATTTTAATCGTATATTTATATTTAGGAACAAATATAAAAAATGTTTTTATTAAGTATTTAAAATCCAAACATATTATTTAAAATTAACGCGAAAAATAATATATTCAAACAAAAGCCTTCCTAATGTAGACTTCGAAAGTTGTTTTCTGTGTGACTCTTTGTTCATGAATAAAATTATTTTGATGTGTAGAATAGCCGAGAGAATTAACGATCACCATTTTCTGAACAACACATTTACTTATTTACTAACTCACTTTTATATATAACAGCAAAAACAAAACACATAACTAACTCGGAGCCTTCCAATATATCAAGATCATATAAGATTGCACTGATTTTAAATCAATTTTTCCATTTTTAAATTTTACTTAACAATTATGGGGAACATTTAAGATTTCAATTTTAATGTTATTTAAACTTTATTTAGCAAAAAATAATTAACTTCTAAACTAATATAATTATTATATACAAAAAGTGTTTTAGATATACGTTCATTAAGATTAGTTTTAAGTGAAGTTTAACTATTTTAACCGTGGTTACAAATAATTTAGCTATAAATGGTATCGCGAATGTCTTATAAGAATAAATTTAAAACTATTATTGATATTAATAACAAACATTTTTTGCACATTAATGAATATATCAAATAACTGGAAGACAAATATTTCACGCATTAAAATTATATATATATGTATATATATATATATATATATATATATATATATATATATATATATATATATATATATATATATATATATATATATATATATATATATATAATATAAATTCTGTACCAATATTAATTAGCTTTGAAAAATAGTTTGTTAATAGCTAATGTTAATATTAAACGTTTTGGTTAAAGTTCAAGAGATGTTGATTTTTGAAGCTAATGGTATGCTATTTTCATGAATCAACTTTTACATGATTCATATGTCAGATATATTTACTCCTTTGCAAATATTATAAAAATTTTAAATTCCTTCCTTGTATGTGCTTCACCATTTATTTAATTAGCTAATCTATTTAAAAATACGTGTATTAAGAACGAATGTATATATTTAGAAATAATCACATACATACTCTTATAAAATAATTTGATTATAAAAAGTAAGAACATCTACAACTATAAAAAATATTTTGTTTATAAAAATAGAAGCCATTTATAGGTTATAAGCATTTTATATACTGAATTTTTTCCCAAACTCTGAAGTTTATAAAGTTTAAAATGAAAAAAGAATATTTATAATATGTGTAAGAAATTAAATATTTTAATATATTTTACATATTTATATTATATATTTTCAAGACTATGATATTTTTTTCACATTCTTTGAATTTTCCTTATCAGAAATAGCAGCTAATAACTTACCAGTTATTTGAAACCAAATGCAAAAAAAGCAATTTATAATTCAAGATTATCTTATTAATGAAAGGTGTTTTTTGTAAACATTTTTTGCTTATTTATTTGATGATTCACAACCCTACCTCACGTATTATGTCAAAAAGAGAAAAGAATTTATTTCATTTGTAAAAACTATACTTACTTGCTTTGCAACTTTGTTAAACATTTGAAATCTAACAATGTAAGTAAAAACCTTTGTACGTTCGAAACGAACATATGGCATTTTAAGTTCTTTTAAACTTACTTGATTGGAAAGAGAATTGAGTTTATTTTCTATTGTGGAACTAAAATTACTTTCTTGTTAAATTAACTTAAAGATTTCGATGAAACAATAGTATCGTAAAATAAAGACTTAAATTAACTTAAGTGTAATAAAAACTATATAATTATTTATTTTATTACTAATTAAACATTACTTTATTTACAATCTTTATTTTATTACGTCACACAATTTTTTCTTAAAATTTAAAACTAAATCTGTAAAATTAGCATGCTTTATTTGCACGTTTTATTAGCACGAATTATCTTCCTTTAAATTATTCAAAAAGGAAAGCATTGTAAATTTTCAAAAATATATTTACTTTCATTTTAAATAGAAATAGAAGTAGTTTTAAATGGAAGTAGTCTGAAAGAAAAATATAACTTGATTTGAATTTGGATTTATTTTGTAACCATCTTAGAAAGATATTATACAAAAAGTAAAATAACATTGTTTAAAATAAAATAACAATAAGCGAATGAAGCAAAATATTCATATATTTTACTCCTTTTTTATATATAATTCACATTATATACTTCACAAGTTTATATACCATTCCGAAATTAAAAGAGTTTGAGAAGATGCTGATTTTTTTAATCGTTAAAGATGCTTTTTCTTTAAAAATAAAAAATCATCAGCATTAATAATAAAGAACGTTATTTAAATTATTAAGTAAATCATTAATTATACAAATTAATTTACACAAATTTTAATAAATTAATTAATTTATACAAATTTTGATAAATAATTTAAGAAATTAAAGTAATGATGGTAGAATATAAAAATACTGTTCAGAGCAAAAATCATTTAAATTCTGGGGAACATTCATATGAAAACTGATATTATGCTTTGCCAAAATGACCGATGTTAGATAAAGGTGCATTTTTACAGTTGTATTATTAGGAAAATTGCTGATTTTATCAGCAAATATTTGTATTTTTAATTTTTTTCTTCAAAATCATTCTCTGAAACTAACTCATTTTGTAAAATTTACGGAAGGATATTAAATTTCTAAGGTTTGACATTCTTCTTTTAGTTTTATAAATGCTTATATTTTAAAACAAAAATATCCTAAAAATTAGTGGTAAAATTATAATTTAATGCTGTACAATAAAGGTATCACTTCAGTATGTAGTAAATGTTTACTGATAAACATATGCACAATGAAATTTCTCAATTATTCCGGCAGCAGCGATACCAATGATATCACTGAGCTTTTAAAAAAATTATCACTAATTTCTTTAACTTTTAAGAGAAGTGAACATTGATATGAATTTTTGTGAGAAATTTCGGCTATATATTTAATTAATATTTTGTGTAAATAAATGGTTTCAGTAATTAATATAATTTTCTCAATGTGTCAAATAAAGATGAAATATTTTGTTATAGTTCTAGATAAAAATAATGGGATCTTCTTTAAAATCATGTTTCGAATATCACCAATAAGTAATTCATTCAGAAGTTTATGATGATTTTCCAGCAGCAGTGTTATCATTTTTGAGTCTATTATAACTATCTTGATGTTCAATTAACAATTAGCAATTTCAGTTTATTGAAATCATTTATATTTCATGTACTATGATTAAAAAAATCTGGTGGCGTGCTGGTATTGCTCCGCGCTCCCAAGGCACAGGTACGAGGTTCCATTCACAGGCTGAAAAAGTTCATTTAGTCTTTCATCCCTTGAAGTGGGTTCATAAACTGAGTACCAAGCATGCTTGGGAGCAAAACACTAATGATTTCGCGTCAGGCTGACTTCCTAATCGAGACATATGATTCGCACTTTAGGACCCTCTGTCATAAAAACAGATGTGAGCACTATAGACCTTGGTCTGTCACGTCATTGAATTTAGTTTAATTTACTATAATAAGTATTATCAGAGAAAATCAATTTATAATTTTCATTTTTTTCTTTTAAATGTGCTATAAAACAAGAAAAATACTATATTTATTGTTTTCATATCTATTGTTTTTATGTATCAACGAATATTATTCTAGCTATAGACCTTTTTGTTTCACTCGACGTGATGAAATTCATACATATTTTCGGTATTTTTAACCATTAAATTTTTTTTCACACTATATCCTACGTTTTTTTTTCCTCTCCTATTACATTTCAGTTTGTCGCTACTTTTACTGCTTCTGTTTAATTTTAATTGTCAATTCAAGTAAAAATATTGTATAAATTTGTAAAAGAATCAATATTATTAAAACTTTAACTCTTAATGTACATCTTTTTCAAAAAATAATTACAAAATAACATTTTTTAAACTTTATATCATTAGAAATGCATTTCTTATAAATGTAATTAATTTAATTCCGTGAATATTCATAAATGTATTCATTTTTGCACTCAAAATATAAATATATTTATTTAGAATTTAAAGCTTAAATTTGCAAAAGGGGAGGAATTATTTCTAATGAACTCTTATTTCAAATTTTCTCGTTAATTGAACTTATAAAAGGGAATTTAAATCATTCAGCTACTTTAAATTTCTTCCACTTTGCCATCTATATAAGTACTTCTAATTAGTTCATGTTTCTATGTACGTTTCAAGGGATTCGTCTCAAAATAGATTGCATCAATTACTGATTAAAGCTAAAAGTCTATTTTTGATTTTCAAACAAAAGAATTTCCGAAATTTATAAAATGTGGTGAATGAAAGTATATTTTAAAAGTTTTAACTGAATTTTAAATGGAAGAAAACTAGATTCTCAGATAAAATCTCTGTGTCGTGCTAATGACAATATAATGGATAACTAATTAGTTGATTTATCACATCCACCGCCGACCAACTTGTCTAGTGGTCAGCATACCTGACTACGGATAAGGAGGTCCTGGGTTTGTATCCCGGTTTGGGCATGGATGTACTTTCCCTCTCTATCTATCCTGTCTCTGTCCTTTCTTTGTATGAAAGAGGTGTGAAGGGTTGCCTACCCTATAAATGGGTCCCTATGGCAGGTGTGTACTGAGGAAGTCGGACTCCACACCAAAATATGGTTCAGTTGGAAAAGTGGAGCAGCGCACCCCTTGTTGTCAGTCTAGCTGGCACACGATAATGAATGAATGAATGAATGAATCACATCCACCACAGTTTACAGAACCATTTCATTGATGATAAGTCATATTCACGTTTCTCAAGTTAGAAAACCAGAAAAATTCTAAAAATGCCTGCGACAAACAAGCATAAAGAGAAAGCAAAAATGTAACTTTTTAGCAGTAGCAGAAGACTAACAATGGACATCGTAGAACAATCCTGCCACTAAACCATGTTACGCTTAAAATAATTATCTTTGACGACACAAGGCTGAAAACTATTGCAAGGTATTTAAGCACTTTCCGTGTAATGAATACCATGTGAGAAAAATCCTCCCGATTTTTCTTAGTTAGTGACACGTATTCAAAAGTCGCAATGGAAGAAATCAGAAAGTCTCACAACAACCCATCCCTGTGGACGTGCGTGTAGAAGTGGAACAATGCATTATTTTACCACTAACCGTTGCCTAGGAATAGGACATTACTCTTCAGATTGGAAATTCCTTGGTTCGATACCAATTACTGTTGAACAACGGAAGATGCGTGTTGCATTTTTGCCTTCAGAGTAAATGCTTGGAAGTTTTCAGTACATCCTACTTAGTGATGCATGAATATGACCATTATTCTTGTAAAATCATTCCAGAGGCCAATTACAAAAATTGCCCCACAACAGACGTAGGTTGTTATGCTGTACATTTTGTAATGTCAAAGTGGCGCAAAGAAGAAAATCATGAAATCTCGCAAGAACACATTCCAAAAGATGTACGTGAAAAAAGCAGAAGCACAACTCTTTTGTTGTTCCACGATGATAGACATCGAATCAGAACTCTCTACTCCGAAGAGCTATGTCCTATCATTGAAACTCGGGTAGCCTTCGGTAAATTAATACAAATTTTGTTTTGCACAACTCTATAACGCATTGTATCACTAACTAACATTGGTGATATCTTCATTAATGATATGAGTGATACTCACCAGTTGATGATATTTTATAAAATTCTACTAGTGATGATCGCAATATAAGACGATCTCGTCATTGTGTTTAGTTTACAATTTTGCTAATTTGAATGATAGACATTACAGACTGGCCATAAAATGCCGTTCCTCTGCTAAAAAAATGAGTAGTTCATGTCACCAAGGAAGAAACCCGAAATAATCTCAGGTAACTACCCAATTATTCATTCCGACAAATTTACGTGCATAAAAGAGAAACGAGACATGATTTTCAATTGTTTAACAATGGATTAGAAGTTTTCTACACTGAAAAGTGTGATTTAACCAATGATCCCCGTTAACACAAGATTTTCATTTAGCAAATGCCACTTTTCCTCGGTTAAAATTAATGTTTGTCCTTCTAAAGTCACTTTGTGCTTATGAGGGTTATCCTCTGGAACTTCCAGCTTAAAACATCTATGCCACATGGGAAACGTGTTCACAGATTGGTGACAGAATGACAAAGTGCTTGTCATTCAGCTATTAACTAGCCTGGCATCAATTTGACATATTTATAATCTTCACTTGTGCTTATTAAGTCTCCCTAATTTCTCATTTTTTAAATTCGTTATGGATAACTTTTATTTGATAAATTTCTTTTTTAAGTAAAAAATTTTGTGAACTAGAAAATATAAACAATATGCACTTATTGTAGGATATTTCAAAATATAAGTATATAAAAATTCATATAATTTTTTCTTATTCTTTATAATTTCGTTTACCCAATATCAATATTAACTTATTATCAAAAGTTAACTTAAAGTGAATGGTTCTTGTATTAATTCCCTTTCGGAAATGTCGCCAAACTTCATTAACGCATCGAAAAAGAAGTTCCTCGATTTGAAAACTATTTTTAGACAAAGTGACGACTTAATCCTTTTCCGTTCTTTAATTATATAAAACTCTTAGCCTTTGGAGATAAATTAACTATTATTATTATGTAGTATTAGTAGTATTAGAAAAGTTTAAGAAGAATTTAAACTTTGCTTTAGCTTTTGATTAAAAAAATTAACGAACCTGATAGGAAATATATTCGAGAATTTATTTCGAATAATGCATTGTTTTAACTATCATTTAATTGAATAGATTTTTATTTAAAAATGGTAGAATTTACATGAATAAATAGTTTTAAATATTTTATGATAATCAGTGAAATAATAATTCAATTTTATCAGACATTTAAAATCAATAACTAAAAGTCAACATAATCGCTGAAATCATGCATCATTTATATTTTTGGCATAGAATAAAAAAGTTTAGGTAGTTTAACAATAAAAAATTAAAATCTAAGTAAGTATAATTCACTAACCATAAAAGCGGTAATTATTTGTCAATAAATTTCAATTAGATTTTGATTGCTGTATCATATTGACGGAGCTACAGAAAATCAAGTCTGTGGGAAAGGACCTAAAACTACAATTGTTTACCACACACCAGCCTATACATGCTCAGTTGAATAAAAAGTTATCTGGTCTTGAGTTCAGAAATTTGTGAATTCGATACCCAACTCAGCCGTATATTTTTATAATAGTTCGGAAGTTATTTTAAAATAGACACTGATCAAATAGCACTCTTGTGTAAAAAGTGACAGCAGAGTGACAAATAAATCTGCTATTAAATACACTTTTATGATGCATTATATCAAGCTGTAAAGCATCAGAACATTTGACACATGATGCCTTTCAATAAAATATTTTACCATAGTAAGTGGTATTCACGTTTCGTAAAGGATAAAAATCAGATAATTCCAAAGCATCCATCCCAAAAAATATGCATGCAGAAAGCAAAAATGCAATACTCATTTCCAGTTAGCTCAATAGTTGCCCTGTTCGAATTCAGCACCCTTATAAATATTTTTGATATTATGAATCACATAACCAAGTTGCTGTAATGTGTTTATAAACATTTATGCATATTATGCGGGATATTCTGGATAACTTTTTAGCAACAATGGGCCGCATTCACGTGTAATGATAGAGGAAACTCTTAATTACCCATCCAACATCCGAATACCCAGAAAGCAGAAATAACCCTTAACTTCTAATAAAAACCGATAACAGAAATGCAACAAACATGTCCTGTTCTTCAACATTTGCTGGAACAGAAGCCAGTACTTTTCCACTTTGTATGTGCTTTAATACTAAAAATCCATGGTAAGCTCTACTACAAACACCTTCGATACCGGGAGACAACCAAATGGCTTAAGGCTATTGTATGGCATTTTCAATACCCCCTACACATAAATTGCCTTCCAGGAGGAATTTTTATAGATAGTGGTCCGTATTCGCAAGTTGCAAAAAGGAAACCCAAAAACTACCCTAGCACACACAGCAACAAATTTGCATGCAGAAGGTAGAAATACAAAATCCATGTCTTCTTTAACAATTATCAGAATTGAACTCGGGTTTCTCAAGTTTAAAGGGCGTTTCTCTAATACTAAGCCATTGTGATCTCCATTATAGGCACATTGTAATTGTGAACAAATATCAAATGACCCACAGTCAATACTTGAATTCAAACCTTCACAGGTAAAAGAAAATTAACTCAGAGAAATGTCAATATGTATGAATTCCAGCAGCACAAGTATTTCTTATGAAAGATCAAATTAAATTGATTTCTCTAACGTTCGGGTTACCGAGGCCCGAAATTCAGTATAACCAAACTGCATTAATTATCCTCAAAATTTAGATATAAAATTTTATTAAATTCTTTTAAAATTTTATGTATAAATAATATTACATAGCTTTATCAGCTAATGTTTCGTGATATAAGAGCAAATTCTTAGATACATTGTTCCATTCATTTATGAAGTAAAATGTGCCGTTATTCGAAAATATTAACATAAAATACAAAATGTTATTTTGAATATAATAATACAAATTGAATTATTTTAAAATATTAAACTAAGTTGTTTTTTGCAAAATTCAGTTTGGCTTTTGCTTTGCTGTTACCCTTTTATTTAGAGAAGAGAAATAACTCTATCTGGATTTACAATGCTATATCAATTTCAAATTTCTCAAACATTCACATTCAAGATGGAAATCAGATTGATAAGCTTTAACCTGAGAAAAATAAGTGCTAACCAATCTTCCGCCAGATCAGCAAGTTTTCCATAAGAAAAACAGTCTAATAAAATGCTAAAATTAATTAAATTTAATGGTAACATGCTTAAAATGGTTTGTAGTTCGCTCTATAGTCACTTTATTGTGCTCAAGGGTCCTTAGAATTTCATTTCAGATTCTATCAAAATTTACATTTTCAATTCAATTCTGAACCATCACAAGACACTATGCCCGAAGTAGGAATCGAACCCACAAACAATTAAACTATAATCATACAATGATTTAATAAAGAAATAAAAGCTTTTTAACGATTATAAAACCATTAAGAAAAAAAGCAAGAATGCTGGATCTAAGAAATGAGAAATAAACGCTGATAAGTAGGAAAAATTATGTTAATATCATCTATTATTACACATGACTTTAATCTAATTAATGTTCTCTGTGTAAATCGTGTAGGAAAAATAAGCATACCTATTATAACTCAAAATTTATTTCCTTCCAGAAAATAATTATATTTTTTGTCAAATTTTTAAACAATAAGTAAATGATTGAATAATTAACTGCTATAAATTAAAATTAGTCATGGCTAAGCAGATTTCGAAAATGAAAACACTTAGCTATAACTTCTTTTGTTAAGGGTTTTCTGAAATGGAGGCTTCACATTTTTGTGTTTACCATGAATTGAAGATAGGCATTACTCTTATTGAATCCATACTAGGAATTAATAGGAATTTCGAAATAGTACACATGAACAAGCACTAAGTTTAAATCATTAGATAATTACAATTAGAGAATATTAGATAATAATAATTTATGTGCTTAGACAAGTATAAAAATTTGGTATTATGTAGTACAATTTATAACAGAACTTTCAAAATTAGCTTTTCTAAAATGAATAATAAAAAAATCCTTATCTTCGTATTTTAAATTTTTTCGAAACTTCGTTTAAGAAGTCAATTGACTGTTAACAATTATAAGAATAACCCACGCAAATGTATTCTCTACGAGTTCTTGACTTGAAAGTTTCCATTCAAAATTAGCTGGAAGCTTTTATTCAGAGCTTAACTGTCAGAGTTGGAACTATTTTTAGAGACCTCACGTCTCAAATGTTCTCTAAAGTGACTCACAGATATTTTAAATTAATGCACAACTTTAAATTCCCTTAAGCTACATCTCAAATATTTCAATATATATGAACAAGCCAATCTCAATAAAAGTTTTATTTAATGTTAAGAAGTGTTTTGCATACAAAAAATTTCTTACACTTTTACATTGGTTAATGTTTAGTAAAAAGAAAAAAATTTTAAGTTTTTTCAACTATTGAAAGTATTTCACTTAAAATTTTTCAACTGAAAGAAAATTGCGTGCGAATCTGAATTTAAATTTTTAATTTATATATACCATTAATGCATGTCTAAAAATTTAAGAACTAAGATATTATTTTTAAATATATATCTTGTTTTTTGTTATGATTTAAGATGAGTTAAAATGAAGTGTAAGGACTCAGCGTAGCCTAGGGCTGGGACAACGATCTTCAAAGCAAAAAAATCTCTGGTTCGATCAAAGCTTTATGAACAGTTGGGGATGTTGAACTTTTATAGGCATAGATGGATAGGTATAAACTTGACACATGAATACTGCCTACTATCCATTAAATTGTCTTCCCAGAAAGCAATTTACAAGGTGCATATTAAAATGTCTTACAGCCTTAGGACATTACTCTGTTTACAACGTAAAGTTTTACTGTTTCTAGATTTCTAGAATTCCCCTAAGCCGCAATAAATTATTTTTTCTTAATACCATCATAAGAAGCTTTAAAATACACAAAGAGCTGGTATATTGTAATACCAAATGCTTTGGTCTTTTCCATTGTATTTTATAAAGCTTTTTCTATTATACGTCTTCATTTTTTTAATTCATGTTGATGATTAAATTAAATAGTATTTTCTCCACAAAGTACAACTGTCTATTATGTAAAGTATTTTAGAAAATTTTTAACTTGTATTTAGCGTATTAATTTCTTTTTTATGTGTAAGATTATACTAATTTTTCAGTCTTCTAGATTAATATATTACATTGAGAGTATCAAATTATGAACTTTATTTTGAATATTTTCAATTTTTTTTTAATTTAAAGGGTTCAATATGTTTACTGGATGATGTTTTATTTTGCCTCCTTTTTAAATCTTTTAACAAACGCTTCTAAATGCTGAGATAGCCTTCAGATTAACAGCTCATGGATTTGATTCCCATCTTAAGCATAAATGGGAATCTAAGCTTAAGATGGGAATCAAATCCATGAGACCATAGTATATGGGAACATCTTCCAGTGGTTCACACACACAAAATTCACTTAATAAATTGATGATCCCTAACAGATGTAGACCTTCAGTAAATTAGTTTCTCTTATGCAAAGTGCAATCGCAGTATTACAAATAAGAAAACTAAATAACTTTCAAGATTATGTTATTGTGATAAGCTTCGGGCTGCGTATTTCGTTTGACCAAATACACTATACACAACCAATCGCCTTGTATTTTGAGGCACAATCAAAGAATAAAATCAATACTCAAGCCGACAGCTTTCTTTCTCACACAACATCAATTGAAGGACAACTGAACTTTCTGAACTTTTAGTCTGCGTACAAGTTTTTCTAAGGAATTATGTTTATCATGGTTTAGATTATATCTCTGTGTACCATTCACATGATGTCCATTATTTTCATTTAATAGATAAATAAAATGCTTATTTAGTTTTCCTAAAGGTGCCATTACCATCTAAGATAAGTTCTTTATTGTACCGCAAAGTTATTATTCCACAGAAGATTTTTTACCTTTATTAAATCCTATTATATATATAAATGATTAACTTTTTTAAAAAAAATAAAAGTCTCTTTTGAGATTTTCCATTTTTAAAAAGAGAGATCCTCATTTTCTTCCTCGTGATAAATTTTTTGCATTTTATATCAGTACGTGGAGTTTTTATTCAACGCTTTTCAATATACTTATTTCTTTAATTAATAACAGTGCTGAATACATCTCAAACAGGACTTTTTCTTGCTTTTCTTAACAACATAATAACTCGTGTCACTCTGATACAAATTATTGTTAATTATGACTACTTTTAGATTATAATATTTTTGTGAAATTCTCATTTTCATTTTTCTAAAAACCTTTTTCACTAATTTTGTCATGTGACACGTATAGTTTATATATCGTTAGTTTTCAAAGTCACCTCTGGTGGAGATTTTTTATGAAAAAGTTTTTTTCTCATATAGTTGTGGCAACACAGAGTTGGTTTTCAGTGGTTTTTTCAAATTTTCGGCAATTCGGGATTGGATTTAACATTGCAATGTTGAAATTTTGCTTGTCCAGGGTCATGATTTATAAAAACAGAATTTTCGGTGATATACTTCGCCTTGGTAATTTCTCCTACTCTTTATTCCTTCTTGTTTTTATTTCTGTTTTCTCTTTTCAGAGATCTCTGAATAGTTTTATTTCAACAACATGCGCCATAAAATGAAATATTTGTCAATATATGCTCTCTAAAGCTTCAGATATGGGATCCTGTAACTGTTCTCACACATTAATCGAAATAAATTTTAAGAAATGAAACTTCTTCTATTGCATATTCTTTGAGTATGGGTGAGTTAATGTTTTTCTTTTCACATGATTTTGATGAAGCCAGAACGATCTTTCAAGTGTAAAAATACTGGGTACTCCATTGTTCGATCACGACTCAGGCCTTGCGCCATTTTTAAGCAAACTAGATTTTTTAATTTCCCTACTTAACAAATTTATTTTATTATAAAAATTTAGTTTAATACCTACTTTTCACAATGTCTTTTCAGAATGTTTTAAAACATTTTCTAGGAGAATTGTATAAATTATATCAAATCTTGAATTCATCTTTTAAAAGTAGTTTATGTTCTCTTTGAGAACTCCTACATACAATAGATCTGATGTATATATTGAATTAATCTCTTTTTTAGCAAATTATGGGTAGCAAATGCATGACCTCAAAAAAAGAATTTATCAATATCCTTGTCCAACTGTTAAATCATGAGTATTATTAAATCGATGATTGGCAGAGCTCTTTAGTTCCATTTCTAAAAAAAAGCTTATTTTTTAAGGTCCTTGCCACAAAAATCAGCCATATTCCCCTGTTCATTATAATGTATTCAAGACGAAAGATATGTGCTTCTTTTTATCGTAAATAAGAAATACCGACATTCATTATATTATAACGTTCCCATTAATTGCTTTCCTAACCCCAAGGTTTCCCAGCGTCTGATGGACATCTACTCTGTCAAGAAAATTGGTTTCCCAGGTAGTATCCTGTAATTAACTGGCACCAGAGTAAAATCATAAAAAGTGGTTAGTGATATGTAGAAAAGGCTGAAAATAATTCAAGAAATAATATTAAGTGGTTTATGGAAAATGGGATTCATCTGTTGGAAACCAGAATTACTTTTCATGAGACTCTTTAATGATCCCTAGAGCAGCCCTTTTCTAACTAACCAATGCTAACTCATGTTGAGAATCACCTGTTCGATCCAAAGCAGTGGTCCAGAAATGACGTACGAGGAATGTTCGAAAAGTTTCTGGATTGTCTGATGACGGGGGGGACAGAAGAATTATAAAGAAGAAGGAATCCACCAGAGACTGGGTGTTCTGCCTGCAGTTTCCGACCGAGCTTCTGATAGTGAGAAAACTCTGGGGGGAATCGCCTAGATTCCCTGACCGAAATTTCTGAGAAATACCTCTGCCTAGACTACGAGCTTCGCCAAATATCCAGTGAATGCAGCGAACTTTCCTAGAACGGTAAAATCAGTTCCTCTGAACCCCGCAAGTTGATCGAAGATTCTTACGAACAATCTGCATTGAACTTTCAGATAATCATTGATTCATAGTTCATTGTAAATAATCATCAGAATACTTTATAGATTGTAAATATAAATATTTAATCAAGATCTTGCAATTAAGTGAGCCTGGTTCATTTATTGGCCCAGCCCACCCCTTGCTTCAGTCATACCAGGCTAAATACGCTACAATATGCTTATATTATGCACAAAAAAAACATTTGAAGTCACTTATTTCGACATAAAATAGTAGCAAATTTTTCCTCATAAACTTGAATACACGTAAATGATCCTAGATGATATGATAAAGTGTTATAAATAACAAATAGAGTTAACAAAAATAAATTTTCAATTGTTTCATTTTTCAATATTTCACAACTATGGAAAATAGAATGAGTAGGATCCTAAAAATATTGTCCACTCATGTTGTTATGACATTATATTAATCATACAAAGACAGTAATTTGCAACTTATTTTTTTTAGTAGAAAATATAAAACCTAAATTCAAGAAACATAAAAAAGCGCATGATAAAAGATTGCTTTTGTTAATACTTAGCTCTTCTTTAGAATGTATTATTGATAACTGGAAGGCATAAATTTGATCTGAGACAGACAACAATACACTCTCAAGTACCCATCTGTTAAATTGTCAATAAAAATACTACCAGTTCGCTAGCAGTTATATTGTTTTTCTAACAATTTCATTTTTTTAATGTCTTCATCCACCCTGACAGCAATGTTAACACGTGTATTAAATTCACTGGATATCAAAGTATAAAGCAGGTGTTTCATAAAAAAAAGCATTTAAATAAATCGATTAATCGATTGAAAGAGCCCCTGGCGATCAACAAGAAATTTCGTTATATAATAATTAATATTTTTGATATAATTAATCTAAAGTTTTGTTACAGGATACAATAATAATTTGTGGTGTAATTAATATTAAATTAATATTTTAAAAATTCTTTTTGAAATTAATTCATTTTTTTAATTTTTAAACGTACAATTTTAATGATATTTTGAACCTCTAATAATGTTTAAAGTAAAACAGAAAGACTCACGTATCTAACAGATATTAATTTAGTAGCTTCATGAAATATTTCAATTATAAATTAATTATATTTCATTTCCTTTTTCATTTAGTTCATTTTCATATTCACTTTGAATATTATTTTTACAATATTTAATCATTATTAGAATATACACTTTCTAATTTTATCTAATTTTACATTTTTAATACCAGAATTTAAAGACAAATAATTTATTCTGTAAAATAAATAACTTTAAAAAGTGATATAAATAAAAATCATAATCCAAATCATTTTATAAATTTTTGCTTTTTAATTAAAAGTGTTATAAATAAATATTGTTTTAAACATAGCCTGCTTACTATGTTATCATAAATAGGTTAATTTTATAGAAGTGATTAATATTTTTGTAATTTTTTAACTGTAGAATGTCTAAGTTGTAACATTAACAATAAAACATAAATTTAAAAATTTTAAGTTACTGTTTTCTAATTTTTTAAATTTAAAAACGTTAATATTATTTTACGTGCTCTTTAATTTTTTCCTACAACCAATATTTCAAATAATCTAAATAGCTTTACAAATATCAGAAAGGTATGTGTTCTATTATTTAATTTTTTAAATATCAAGAAAAAGAAAAATCGTGGAAAATTAGAATTCCTGGAAAAAATTGTTATGAACACAGTTTTAATGGTTGAGAGTAAAATGTAAATTTAAAATAAGTCATGCATATAATACAAATATGAGAATTAAAAATGATGTTTTAAAATTTACAGTTATTATATCGAAAACTCAGCCTAATTTAAACATTCATGACAGTAAAAATTATTATTTTTTTTTACAAAATGAACGTGCTTTGAATTCAATGTATCAAAATTATATCTCTGTTGTGCTCTGACAGAGCAATATCATTATAATTGAAACATGTAATGTGAACTGAGGCATGAAATTTTTTGTATACATTTAATGTGGAGAATGGCAACACGTCGACAAATACATAAAATATTAAAAATAGAATATAAAAAAATTCATAAATAATATTTCTTTACACATACTAAAAGAGAAAATAAATCCTTTATTATCCGATCATTTAAAAAGATACTCGATAATAATAATATAGTAGTACAATCATAAAAAGAATTTATTTTTACTTATTATGTATAAATCTTCAAAGACATAGTAAAAAACTTTTTCTCATTTTGGTATAAATTATTCCAGATGGGGTAGAATAAAATTAAATATGAAGATATTCGAGAAATTTAATTTGTACCTTTATTAATTTTTTTGGCGATAAAAAAACTTTAAGGAAATTTTCCTTCGTTTATTATAGTTTATTTAAATATTTTAACATTCAAAAAACAAACAATTTTTAATTATTTTAATTACGATTCTTTAATGACAATGTTTCATTATTGACTATCTTTAAATACACACTTTAATTTCCTTAACTTTACTTTTTTTAACTTCAAGTTCATTCTAGTTTCAATATCGAAACAATTTCTCATTGAACTCATCCGGAGAACTATAATGGGAGAAATAGAAAACATATAGAATCCAAATATCTTTTAAATAATGATTATTGCTTTATAACAAACAGATATTAGGGTTTAGTAAATTTAGAAAAGGAAATTTACTTTAAAAAAATCGTAGGAGAAATTTCGAAGTAATAAAATTCCTTTTAAGAATATAATCATTTTATGTCACAAAATGGGAGCATGTACCAAGCTTGTAGCCCAATGGTTAGCTCTCTTGCCTTCGATTCAATAGTTCGTAAGTTCGAATCTCACTTTTGATTTGTTTGTTAGTAATGTTTCGAAATCCACTTTAAACAGCAGGTTCCAATCTAGTTAGCCCTCATGCGCAAAAAATGACCGTTGAGAGACAAATAAAACAATCAATGGAAACACGTTTCTATAGTGCATATAACTTCACAGAAATATAAAACCAAAATATAAAGGGAAAATAATGACATAATAATCATTTATCTTACTCAATTCTTTATATCTTCCTACAATACTTAACATCATAATTATTATGGTATAATCGTTATTTTACATAATGTTAAACTATAATGCATGAATAAACATTCTCCGTTTTCTTTCGAAATATGCTGGCAAAGATTTCATTATTGACAAGAAATATCATTTAACTTTTTAGAAAAGAAAAGAATATATTTCCTTTTTTTATTTTAGCATAAAATGGAACGTTAAAATTCATAAATTTCTGTTTTAAAACATATCATGAAATTGTTAATAATTTTGTCAAATTTCATAACTTTAAAGTAAAAATCATGAAATTTAAATGATTAAAGTGCTTTTAAGCTGATGGTAATTACAAAATTTTAGTTAATTTAGAGAGAGAAAGAGTATTTCCTACTTATTGCCAGCAATGACAGGTAACAGTTAATATTTTTCTTTAGTAATCAATAAAATTGTATTTAATTCCAGAAGAGAATTGTAGATAACTATCATTTTTTCTAATCGTCCCTAAAACAAGAAGGTAGCTGAATGATTCACTTTTATTAATGAATACTGTCTAAATTATACAAAGTTTTACTAATTTTCACACAATATTTTATAGAGCAAAATGATCGAGTGAAAACATTATTTTATTGTGTATATATATATATATATATATATATATATATATATATATATATATATATAAGATAAAACATGAAGAAAAGTAAAATCAGAAATATAAAATTGGAAAGATACTAAAGTATATGAAGCAAAAGACAAGAAGGCATAGGGACCACGTCTTCATCAGGAGGGAGATGGTCAGCTATGCAAAAATGAACACTCTTTTCTGACATGCTCGAAGGACAGATGTCTAAAATTCTTCGAGCAATTCCCCCGAAGAGTGTTCGTATTAAAAGAACTTTGTTAAATAATAGACTAAATATATATGTAGAAAAGAAAAATATATATGCAGAAAAATAAAAATACTCACTATAGATGAAAATACTCACAATAGATGTAACAAAAGTACAGTAGAAAAATACATACAGTAAAAGATACATACAGTAGAAAATACAAAATACAAATGCCAGTAAATCAAATTGAATTTATATATGAGAATAGTAGGAAGTTGCCAAAAGTAAATTTGAAATTAGAATGAAGAAATATTGCCTGAAGTAATTAAATTCAAAAAGTTAAAGTGGTTTAGAAAGTTAAAGTGTATTATAAAGGGGTTTAAGTTTTAGTTATGTATAAAATAAAGTGTATATATGTAGGTATTTTCAGGATTCTTGTAAGAACTTCAATGCTTGGGTGGCCCTTCTGTAGTTATAAAAACTACGCATTACTTCAATCTTACAAGCGATTCCCTACTTCCTACATATTTTAAAATAAAATTAATTGGAATATTGTTATTTTTTAGGTGAGCTATTAGGCGTTTAATTTGATTTTTAGTATATTCATAATTGTTACAGATTATATAAATGCGATTAAGCTCATTAATTATAATGTTTCTGTATATTTTTAAAGAAATATTGGAGTTCCAAGAAATTAACTTATTAACATGAAAATTAAACTGATTAGTTTTGTCGAAAATGTCTATATATGTAGTGGAATTATCAATAGTGATAAATAAATCCAGAAATTCTGTTTTAGTTTCACATAAATTAGTTTTAATTAGAGAAAGTTCTTCAGGGTAAATAGTTTTAGAAATATCTTCAAATTTTAAATTGTTGAAAATTATGAAATCATCTATATATCGAAAAGCAAAAGGATATTGATAAAAGAAGTTTTTTTCAAAATAATGTAAAAATAAATTTGCTAGTGTGCTAGAAAAGTTGGATCCCTGTGGAATTCCACAATTTTGAATAAAAATATTTTCACCGTTAAATATAAAATTATTATAAATACACATTTTAACTAAATTATTCCACTATTTTACTGTATGTATTTTTCTACTGTACTTTTGTTACATCTATTGTGAGTATTTTCATCTATAGTGAGTATTTTTATTTTTCTGCATATATATTTTTCTTTTCTACATATATATTTAGTCTATTATTTAACAAAGTTCTTTTAATACGAACACTCTTCGGGGGAATTGCTCGAAGAATATTAGACATCTGTCCTTCAAGCATGTCAGAAAAGAGTGTTCATTTTTGCATAGCTGACCATCTCCCTCCTGATGAAGACGTGGTCCCTATGCATTCTTGTCTTTTGCTTCATATACTTTAGTATCTTTCCAATTTTATATTTCTGATTTTACTTTTCTTCATGTTTTATCTTATTTATATAGGCAAATCTTTCTTTAGCTGCTTTTGCGCTGGCTAGATTTCCTATTATGCATTGTAGTTCCAACATTATATATATTTTTAGTATTGTATTTATTACTTTATATTTATATATGTCTTTTCTTTATATTAATATATATATATATATATATATATATATATATATATATATATATATATATATATATATATATATATATATATAAACACAATTTTGCAAAAAAATCTGCTCTAGAATAAATATTTTCCTTCTACTGTAGGGTTAAAAACTCTGGAAAGTATAGGCCAGTACACTCTGAAAAATATATGTTCAACACTCGATAAACTGTCAGATTTGCTTAAATCCTTTAATCTTAATTAAATCAATTTTGATATTTAATTCAAAGAAAAAGATTCGATTCCAATTACACTGTATTCACTCTGATCTTCTTGAGAATATAACTTCATTCTTCAAGATTGGTTGAGTTTTAAGGACTAAAAGAATGAAATTTCGCTTCGTTTGAGTGGAATTCCACTCGGTGTTCTTTAGAGTGCATAGCATGCAAGCTCATCATTTGCAAAAAACTCAGTACAATGCCAAAGCATCATTTGGAATGCCTCTCAGTAAGCCATTGCTAAATTTATATGTTGTTCTAATAATACTCAATTATGTAGCCACTAAATCACTATTCCAAGTTTCTTACTGTTGTAACTTAAAAAGAACACAATTGTCTAATGAGGAAAGACACATCACTCGTACCTAGAAAATTTGTTACCTCACTCAGCCCAAGGCCACTAAGAAAGCATGTATCTGTTAAAAAAAAAAAAAACATAAAGTCCAACGGCAAGAGGATTACCATACATATATACATAGCGATGTAGGCGAGTCCTGGACTGTACCTTTAGGTTAACGGGTTTGAAATACTCGCCCTTACCAAGTTCCTTCATAATTTTGAACCATGGTCAGGTGACGAAGTTACACCTGAGCTGACACCTTTCTCTCCACACCAGTGGAAGGACTTTGGACGTCACATATTTACGTGAACACGTCCCCAACCCACGGAGCTCCAGAAACCAGTATAGCTTGGTCACCATCCCAATCACTTCCCGGAGCAAATGATGCTTCACTTTACTAATCTTAACGGGAAGCGGCGTGAAGCTACTGAGCCACTGGAGCTCGAGGAGGAAGCCAGACAGGTAGTCGAGCTGGTCGTTTACTCGTGAATAAACATGAGTGGTGCATAGTGTCTTCAGTCGGTAAAAACACATAGCCGAAAATGGCTCTCTATAATCTAATCTCTTGAATATTTAACCTGGTGGGGAAGAAAAGTCTAACGGCTGTGAGGTAGCGGGTTCTTCATGTTGACAACCGGAGATCATAAAGCTGAGAAGACCTATACATGTTAAAAGTTCTATAGGAACCAATGTTCTTCTATCAGTGTAGGGTGGCGGAGAAAAGAAGACATAAATTTTCAATTCATCATAAAATTTCTCAAAATATATGAAACCTTGCCTGATATTTTCAAATACATTTCTTTTGTATAAAAAAAAGTGACTACAGAGAGGGACATACAATCCAAATTAACCAAGTACTTTTTTACTTTTCAAAATTTTTTTATTTCTAAACTATACGAAATCAAACATAAAACCAATTTAAATAAGAGACTTAAATGTTTTTAAAATAAAACCAAGTAAATATTAATTCATTGATTCAATTAATCTGGCAATAAAAAATAATTAAAACAATTTTTCTAGTACTAAAATTTATTTATGAAGCAATATCAAAAATTGTACTTTCTTTTTATAGTGGAATAAAGAATATAATGAAGTTCACATAAAATACAAACTTAGCATGATTTTTAAATAAAATCATATTATCAATAACTCTGCTGAATAATTTTCCACTTTATATCATGATTCCATATGTAAATGGGATTTGCAATTCAAAACGATCATAGTAACGGCAAACAATTGAATGAATTTCTATTTCTCATTGTATCCTGTTACTGGTAAACATGAATATTCAAAAACATGCAGATTCATGAATGAAACTAATTATTATAAGTATGCTTAAAGCTGCCCTTAATATTACATAAACAATACAGATCAACATATTATTGAAGTAAATGCAAAATCTGAATTACAAAACTATAAACAATAACATTATCGAATAAATGTTTAAATTTGAATCAGTAATTAAAAAATTATAATAACTAGCATAAAATGTGAGGATTTAATAAAGGATCTTCATTAAGATACGTGCCATTAATATGCGACTTAATAGTGTTATTCATAGTAAAGAAAGTGCTATGTTGTGAAAATATTTTTCGTGAAATACATTTTATACTTTTTTATGTATTTTATCTATTGATTGAAAAATATCGAAATGCTACTTTTTACAATTCTTTCTGAAATCATATTAGATTATTAAAAAAAAATAAAAAGAATTAGGAATAACAAGATAAGATTAAAAAAGGAAATATATACATTTTTTATTTTACATATAGTTATTAAATATCTGTTACATATAGTTATTAAAATGAATACATAAATTCTACATTTTTGCAAAACTATCACAGTTTAGAATCAATTTCTCTAACTTTTGCGTTTAAAGTCCAATTAAGGAAAATAACATGCAAATTTTGAAAACAAAATCCAACAGAAAATAGAAATTTAATTTATTACTCAAATATTTATTGCATATGTATGAGAAGCTTTACATCTAATTTTTTTATATTCAAAATATAATGTATATAAAATATTAAGGAACTATATTTGGGAAAGTTAAAATGAGAGAAAATGGAATAAAAAAAATGACAAAAGTGTATTGTAGATATTTTGTAAGATGTAATGTTTGAGGAAAATTGGCATTAACAAAAAGTAATTATAATTAAGATATTTTATATAATCACTCTATTCAGCATATAATTTTATATATTCTCTAGTCACTCTTATAAATGTTACTCATCAAAAGCAAAATTTCATAATGAATTTCTTGTTATAAAACTCCCAATTCATTTCTCACTAAATTATAAAAAATTATTTAAGATTTCCTTTTTAAATAGGAATATTATTTCATAAAAGAATATTTACATAAAATATGTAAATCATATCAAGAAAATTGAATGCATTACTCTCTCTTGATAAAATATCTTGATAAAAAACTGTCTGCTGAAATTTTTATTTAAATTCCCATTGAAAACAAGTTGTCCGAAATATCATTCTTATGTAATACAATTTTATTCAAATGAATATTCTATTTATATATTGTACAAGTAATATCTCCTTTCAATGAACCATATACTATATAGTAAAAACTTATTACAATATAATGAGAAACTGCTAAGCATATATGAATGTCATTAATATTGATTTTGAATGACAAAAAAATACACTCTTTTTAAATCAAAACTTAAAAATAGAAATAAAACTCATTAATGGTATTGTGAATTTTATTTTGACTAAATAATTTAACTTTTTTTATAAAAAAAATTAAATAAAAGGTATTCTAAGTAAAAAGTCAAAATATTTGGAAAATGTCGTAATTAAATTTTTATTAAACAGAACAATACTAAATAGTTCCTTTTCTTTTTGAAGAAAAAAAACACTTTCATACACACGATCCATCTTTCCATAAAATGATTCAAATTTAATTTATGAACCCCAAGATATGAAGCCTAATGAAATGAAATAAAGAATGCAGTCACAAAAAAATATAAGAGAAAACTGGCTCCTTGAAAAACAGGAGAAAATATTTTTATTTTTCATTGCTGAAGAAAAACAGTCCGCCTCAATAGATTATGAATATAGATGGTATTTTAAATTCAATTTACAACTTGATATTGAACAACAAAAAAACTTTTTACAAAAGCTTTTTTTTTTTTTTTTTTTACTCCTTCAGCATTGGAAAATCTTTCATCTTTAACCAAATGAAGAATAGCTTTTTAATTTTTTTCCGAACTCACATAGGATGAGGTTTCAATTATTTTAATTTAAGAATTAATTTAATTTAGTATTCTGATTCCAAGATTTGTCATTTGGTTAGAGTTTATGAATGAAATTTATTTGATTTTTAAATTGATAAAATCTATTTTATAAGTTTGAGTACCGAAACATGTCTCTCAAAATTCAATAATATGAGTAAATGAAAAAAAATCTTTGAACCTATTTCACTATCGTATTTCTGGAAAAAAATAAATATTCTGTGATTGTAAACTTGATAAAATAATTTCTATTCCATCCACAAAATTCCACAGTATGCAAAATAATCTCCTTTCTGTAAACTTGTTTCTCTTGCATATATTGTTGGAAAAAGTAATTAACTGATTTTTTTATGATTGTAAACTTGAGAAATGTTTCGATTCCTTTCACAAAACTTTGCAGTATATAAGCAGAATTCTTTTTGATAAAGATAAACGCGCAGTTGGAAAATATAAATGAGTAAAACAAGACAATGTAGCTTCAAAAGTATCAAATCTCCTTCTCCACTCCTTCTTCCGTGTAATAAAATTATTTTATGTAAAAATGAACTTTAAATCTCTTGAATAATCATTCGCTATAGCAATTCTTTAGCACCCAAGATTTCCTTTCTATGACAGAAGGATAAAACTTTGTTCACTTAATAAGAATTTATTAAATATTTGTCTCTTTTTTGTCAAGTAAATTATCTTACCAAAATGTATATCTATATTAATGAAGATGTATGAAACCATAGGAAAGTATATTGTAATTTTGAATCAAAAATAAGAATCTAGCTTACTATTTTCCTGTAAAACTAAAAATGTTTTGGGTTAAACAAAGTATGTTTTCAGTTCTATTTTATTAAAAATTTAAAATTATTTTCATCAAAACAAATTAAAAATTGACTTGAGAATTAAATTTGGAATCTTCAAAGTTACACAAAAAAATTCTGAATTTTCTAATTAGTTTTGCAAGAATTCGCCTTCTATTTCTTGCAACTAAGTTATACGAATATGTTTTGTTTAGCTTAAGGGTTCTAAAGGCATTTTTTCACATAAAAATTAATTTAATAATTTAGAGTTTACATTAGATCCTTGCTCCAAATATCCGGGCTTGTAGAGGAAATCGAACCTTCGAACTGTTAAACTGAAGACTAGAGCGCTGATCACGGGAAAAATAGTTTGGCTCATATTTAAATTTCATATCATCCATATATGTACAGTATAAATAAGTAGTTGTGAAACAGATTCAGTACAAATTTTAAAATGATTGTTAATGTAAATTTCTTTATGTAAAATTAGAATTCAGTAATAAAATTTTTAGGAGCTTTAGTTTATTCAACATTCATAATACCGCCAACTTTTTTATCCTCATTTTTACTCCTTATTTGAAATTTCTGTGACTAATTGTCTATCTGTTTCTACAGTCGAATAAAATTAAAATTTTCAGGATTAAAAATTATAAATGAAAAAAATACCATCTAAACAGCAAATAAACGTCAAGAAAACTTCAAATTATGACTAGTGAATTTAATGAAAGACAATATTTTAGTGGTTAGTTTATAATCACAATAGTGTCTTGACAGTCTTTTGTGGCTCATGGTCTCTTATCCAGAAATGTCTTCTTCCAGAAATCGATTCCCAATCTTTTTGATTTCACAAAATCATCACCCAAACAATTATTTCATCTTTGATTTTCCACATGAGGATATCTTATTGGCGAAGTTCATTAATTGAACTATGGAAGGAACAATGTCAGCAAAAGCGTCTTATTTTACTTCAACTATCTCAGCAATAAAAACAGTAAACATGATTTTCGACTTTCTGACCTTGAATATTAGGCTGTAAAACTTCATCACACAATAAAACATCATTTTCTCACTCTCCACCACAGAGTTTTTTTTCAATTCATAATCAGAGTGCATCGCTCACCTCTAACCGTTCAAAAAGCATAGTTTCTTGAAGAATAAGTAAAAGCGTGATGCTTCTTCTTTCGTGTTGTTTGATAATTGTAGATGCTTTTAACAAAGTTCTTGCCAATTATGACATGCGTTTGCGCTATAGCTCTTTACACTTTTCATGGATCATATTTTAGTTTATATCTTTACAGTGAAATCTGAAGCATTAATTGCTTGCCGAAATGTCAGCTCCAATGCTGTAAACTTAATATCGACATTCATCACATCAAATGGATGACAACATCATCACTGACATACTTTCTCGTGTGACAAGATTCCATCAACAGTAGACCTTACAAAAATAGACTCAAGTTCAAATAGACGATGAGGGCCTTCAAACACTAATGAAAAATCATCTCGTTTGCAATGGCAGCGCTTCGCGTATACTTCAAATATACCATCCTTCCGCCCTCAACTGTAACATATCTGCAGCCCTCATACATTCATGTTCCAGAAAATTCTATAAAAGTGTTTCATGTGGTAATGTATCAACCCCGGCAAAAGAGCTACCATAGATTTAATCCATCAACGTTTTGTGATGTCTTTACTATGCAAAGATAGAATTATGGAGCAAAACTTGCCGGTCGAGTCAAAAAAGCAAAGTGCAACGATATATTCGTGCGTCGTTGGATATAAACCCAAGGATTACTTATCATTTCAGCCATGTATACTAAAATATCGTTCTTTTTTTTTTCTTTTTTTGTCCCCATCGAAAGGAATTGTGCAGTTTTACGAGTCGATAAAGTAACAAGGTTGCTATTATAGATCAAACAGCTGAAACCATAGCAAATGCATTTTTCCTATGTCATTTAGTATTCTGACGGAATTGAAATCGAACAGAAACGCCAATTATGAATTAATTTATTTCGCTTTTTACTTCTAGGTGTTATACATACTCGCACGTAGCATACAATCCTAAATGTAAGTTTATGATTGAGTGTTTTCTTTGCCTGTTCAAAACAGCGATCCGAATTCATACAGCGGACAGGTAGGTTGAAAGGTTTCTCAGTGTCTTTCAAGTAATCCGTTCTTCACTATAAGACTTCAGTGTTTTAAGTATAAAGTTTACTTATGGTGATTCCCCTTGAATCACTGGAGATAACTTTCACTTCTTTTTTGCAGTAAATAAAAGCTCACATAACTATGTTAACATTTTGAGAAATAGAATATGCTGCCACTCAAACCGATACCTGCTTCCAAACACAGTAGAAATGAAATTATTCGTACATCAAGAAATTCTCAGATTTGTTTCTTCGTATAGACATTGAGCATACTCCACTTCGAAAACCATATGCTGGAGCATTAAAATTTCCATTTAGAACGAAATTTCTTATTAATGATCTTAATCATCGACTAATACAAATTTCTAAAGACCGGTTTAAACCTTAATATATGTTGGGTGATTCTCGCTTCAACTCCTCTTCCTCGTCTTCTCTCCATTAGAATCTCATATTCAATTCCATCAGAATCCAATATGCCTTTCTCTGAGTTCCAGTCGAAAAGATCGATTTTCTTTAGATCTAGTGTTTGTTTGTTTGGCCTCAGAAAAAGATATCAAAAGGAAATCGATCTTTTTCGACTGGAACAACCATACTGTAAAGATTTGCTTTTATATCAAATGTGTAAAGAATTGCATTAAAAGTTAATAAACTTTCTTCTAATGTTTTAAATATAGTGACCTATTTTTGCAAATTAACTAATGCAATTTTAATTATCAACAAATATATAATTCTGTTAAAAAATATTTACCTATATCAACTTCTTACTTCAGTGTGAGTGTATAATTATCATATTTTATATCCAACATATAATTTTAGTTTCCACAAATACTTCATTTCTATAAATTTTTCTTCTAAGTGTAATTCAGATCACTTTCTTGTGATTTTCTGAATAAATATCATTCCAAGCTGTGTGATTCGTTTTATTTTTTTCTTTAAATACTTTATTTTCTTCGTTTTTTATATTTTTTAAATAATTATGCTTTCTAAGCTTCTTCTAGTAATGTTGCTGTCGTAATCCAGCTAGGCTGGGATTATTGGGTGCGCTGCTCCACCTTTTCCAACTGAACCATATTTTGGTGTGGAGCCCGACTTCTTCAGTACACACATGTCATAGGGACCCGTTTATAGGGTAAGCAATCATTCACAACCCAGTCATACAAGGAATTGACAAAGACAGGATAGATAGAGAAATCACATCCCTGCCCGAACCGGGATTCGAACCCAGGACCTCCCTATCTGCAGTCAGGCACGCTAACCACTAGACAAATTTCTTCTAATAATAAATATTTAAGGTGTAAGCTTCTTCTAGTAATAGATCTTCAAATAGAAAAAATTTGGCATGGCTATAATACATGTGTTTATTTTTACTAACATTTATTTTAATTAGAATTATTTAACTTAATGTTTGAAATTTGTGTTTAAATTTGTTCATTTATATATGTGGTAACAAAAATTTAAAGAGCTTGTATTCTTATTTAAGGCAAAAAACCCAATATAACCCTCTTAAAATACTAAAAAATTTTAATTAAAAATGTACGAATAAAAAGTGCATAATTTCACAAGAGACAAGCAATATGTGAGCAGTTAAACAGTAGTGCAAATATCAATACTCAGAAAATAGTTTACTTATTTCAGAACCATTTTTGCTAATATGGAATTGGTTGAGAATGAACAATAAAAAAATAATTTTTCTCTCTCTGGCATTAAAACTTTGACTAGAATTAAGATTAATGAAGAAATTGAATGTATATCTGACTATATAACAAATTTTAATATGCATTCAAAAGCAGAAAAACACTATTTGTAAAGAAAATAGAATAGAGGGTTTTTTTAATAACAATCAACAACCACTTGACAATTCCAAATCGCATCAAGATTTTGATGATACTTTGACGAGCCATGGGGAGTGCAAGTCTATTTAATGTCATTCGCAACCAATTCTATATAATCTGAAATAGTTGATAAGATTAGTCTTAGGACAATAGGCATAAAGTTTAGTCATTTCAAAATTACTTTGCAAGTTCAACATATCGTACAATGAGATGGTCCTTTGTGTTACTGAAGATCATGTAATTATTTTTAATAAAATCATATACAATTTCAAATAATTTTTTTCCTAAAATTTTATTGAAATCCAATATTCTCTCTCTCTTTTAGCTTAATAGATAATTTTTTTAAATTCCCAGTGAATCTATATAGTATATAAGTATTAATATTTATAACATTTAAAGCCTGAATTAGGTTTAAAGAAAAGTATAAAATATAAAATAAAACTTAATTTTTGGTAATTTCAATTTTAGCAACAAGGCAGAATTAAATCTATTATTCTTGTAAGTTTAAAATTGTCACTTTGCCTTAAATATGCAATAATTATTACTGTTTATGTTTTAATGAATTATCATATTAAACAATAAAATTTCATTTTAAATAAAATATGCCTTTATAAGTTGCCTGAAACATCAATGTCAAGATATATTTTTTCACTCTTACAAAATTGTGTTTATTTATTATTAATTAAAAATGATGGTTTCATCTAGGAGAAATACATAATGTTAAATTACTTTTTAAATGTTTGCGCTTTATCAAAACATAAATTCTAAATATTTTTAAGCTTATTATTTTTATTTTGAATATTCAGGATTCCAAATAGAGTTAATAATTTTTAAAACACTGCTTAAAGAAAACTGCATATTCATTCAAACTTCTTACTCCAACCAAATAAATTTTGTTATTAAGGAACTTTTTAAATTAGGCATTAGAATTAACATCATAATCAGTTCACAATTTCTAATTCAATGTTCTACTTGCTTTAAAATAGGACAGAAAAAAATAATGAAAAAATCTGACTTAAAAAACTTCACAATCTACGATAGGGCATTAAAAATTGAGATACTCTATTTCAGGAAGAATTTTTTTAAAAAATTCATCTTAAATAGAAAGAAGTTCAGTTAAAAAAAAAGTCAAAATTAATAAATAATTAGAAATCACCATGGACAAGTAATAGGACAGCACTCTTCAAAGCAAAAGGTCCCAACTTCGATCTCAACCACTGTTGAACATTGGGAGATGAGCTTCTGCATACATGTCTGTCAGGGTGGATGTGAGGGGCTTTTTAGGCTTAATCACTTGCGACAACTAAATACAGTTCACTATCTGTAACAAATCCTCCCAACGGACAATTAATTACATGGTGAATGTTAAAATGTCTTACAGTAGCATTAAACAATTCCCAGTACATTTAAGCAATTCCCAGTGTTAAAAAAATAAATCAATGTAGTTATTTGATATAATTTAACCAAAGTAGTTGAATATTTAGTCTGTGCTCCAATAATTGAAAATGACACAAGAAAAAAAGAATTTTTATTTTATCACCTATTATGAAAAAAATAAGAGTATTCTGACTTTAGTTTTATGAAACAATTGTATTATAATAAAATCAAGTTTTTTTTAAAAAAAAAAAAAAAGTTGAAAAAATGCTATAAATATAGAGAACTTTCCCTTTGGAATACATACATGCATATCAATGCAGACAAGCCCAGAACTGTATCATAAGGTCAATGGGTTTGATTTACTCGCCCATCACTAAATGACTTGTAATTTTGAACTACAGTCAGGCGATGAGGTGACACATAAGCTGGCACCCTCCTCTCTACATACAAGGTACACCAGCGGAAATTTAATGTGAATGCATCTAACTTATAGACTTAAATTTGGATACTAAAATTAAAATATTTAAACTATTACAAAAGCAAAATCTAGACTTAAAAATTTCCTTTCACAATAAATAAAATCGTTTGTTAAAAATTTTCACAAAATTATATGCATTAAATATAAACTAAAATATTTTTTAATGTAAATAAAGTTTAAAAAAATATCAATAAAAATTTACACTAGACAAAAAAAATTATTTATAATTTTGCTCCATTTCAAAATATTAGGAAAAATTAGTTTTGATAGATATCTATCCTAAAAAATTAAAATTGATTTTAAAAGACCGAAACCAAAACTGATTTCATTAAACAAATCTTGAATTAAACTTCAATTTTGCCTAATGGCATAATTGTTTACACAACAGAAAATTACTGCATGTATTTAGAATTATTAAGTTAGCAATTTGCTGAAATTTAGCTCTAAAGAAAAGATCATTCAGCTAATAGATTAATGAAAATTAATCTATTCAAAAATTAACTTTATTAACATTCGCAACTTAATTATCTTGCATATAAGTTTTATAGGAAATTAGTTTTAACATATAATTACAATTAGGAATAATTTTAGGTACAATTCTAAACCAATAACATTCACTATATTCATAATTATCAAATGTGTCAAAAAATAGTTTGTCAATTAAAACATTAAAGTTGAATTAATTGCAAAGTAATACAATAATCAAACCTTCAATTTAAAATGTTGTTGTTGTTGTGTGCCAGCTAGACTGACATTATAGGGTGCGCTGCTCCACTTTTCCAACTGAACCATATTTTGGTGTGGAGTTCAACTTCCTCAATACACACATGCTATAGGTATCCGTTTATAAGATAGGCAACCATTCACAACTAATTCATACAAGGAAAGGACAAGGACAGGATAGATAGAGAGGGAAAGTACATCCATGCCAGAACCGGGATTGGAGCCCAGGACCTCCCTATCTGCAGTCAGGAACACTGACCACTAGACAAGTTGGGTGGCTTCAATTTAAAATATTTTACAAAATTGAAAATTTCTCTTTATTATATTTACACTATATATCATAAACATTTGAAGTATAATCAAAAGAAATAAAAAAAACTAGCTTATATTTCCTAAAACTGCCTATATCTTTTGAGGAATTAAGAATTAAAGCTAACAAGAAAAAATAAAGTTTTAGCAAATTTTAGAAGTATTTTGAGAAGTCTTAGAACAAGTTTTCCCTCCTCCTCCAGCCAGAAGACTAAAACTTCTCTCTTGTAACTTTTTGATGCAAATTAAAAGCATTGGCAAATGATTTAAAGGTAATTAGCATATTTGTAACAAATTACATCTTCATCAATGTGTTTGTGTGTTTAAACACCATACTAAAATAACACCAATTTTACAATCACCCCAAGCAAAAATCTTATTTTTCAATATAAATGGATTTTGAACCACTTAATTATTTATTAACAATTAAACACAAAAGTTTATCAGATAAAACTATACTACTATTTTAAAAAACAACATATTGCAAGAAAAATGCAAAAAAAGATTTACTCATGAAAACAAAAATATTAATTTCACATTTTATACTGTGCTATATTATAATAATAAACACTAATGGAATCAGTATTGTTTTAAAAACCATATTATCAATAAATATGGTCTTTCAAAGCAAATTTTACCAAAATATTATAATGCTATAATTCTTTATTGATTAAATTTCATGGATTGTTTAAGCCTCTAAAACATAGTAATAATATTAATATAAATAAAGTAACTGTGTGTTTGTATATACACACACACACACACACACATATATATATATATATATATATATATATATACGTATATGCATACATATAATATATATATATATATATATGCATATATATATTGTATATATACATATGTACACATGCATATATAAGTACTTACATATAATACAAATCACTTAATGTATTTCATGAATTTACATCTAGAGCCAAATTTCCTTCACAATTTAAAACAAAAAATTACAAAATTGTCAGTCATATTTTTCCAATAAAATATATTTAAACCCTTATAAAATATAACTGATGAGTCATTTAATACATATAAAAAAATCACAGAAAATGTGTGAGCAGAAATATTTTTTTTAATTTTTATTACATTCAAACAAATAATAAATTGCATTAAAATAATTATTTAAACGATGGAAAGATAATAAGCATGAAATTTAAACAAACAAAATACATAATTTTTTATTTGATCTCATTTGAAATATAATTTGAATAAAGATCATAATACTGGCAATTTTTCAAATGAAATAATCATTTTATTTCACAAATTCTTAAATTTTTTCTTTCTTTTGAATAAAAAAGAAAATTTTTTAAAAACAGAATAACTTTATTTTTATCGTGCTTCAGTGTCAATTTTAGGTTTGGTAAAATATTTTTGTAATTTTTTTACCATTTTTATAAATTACTTCCTATTTAGAACTTTTTGTTTACAACTATTTTGAATAAAGAAAAACCAAATATTCAGAAATGACTATAATTAATTTATTTTGTAACAAAGATATCTCTAAATATTTGTATTTTCAAATTGTACAGTTATTGAGAAGCTTCTTTAGGTAGCTCTTGCCATGCATAAGGAACTCCTGGAGTTATGCGTCCTAGCTTTTCTGCAGATACGACAGCTTTTACAGTAGCACTGAAAGTAAAAATAATTATCAGCAAATATTAATTTCTTAAAAAATAAAATCTGAAAACATTAATGTTGAAAAACTGTTTAAATATAGTAATATAGTATTACAATAACAATATAAGAAATTAAATATATATATATATAGTTAAAGGAAATATAAGAATACATATAATATATATTATTCTTAAATTCCCCTTAACATCCAAATTAATTTAAATAACCTTGTACATTAATTCAAACTGTAAAGTAATTTATGGATTTAAATACTATAAATAATTGATAAAATTTGGAAATTAACACAACATAAAATCTTGAATTAATTTCCAAATAATAAAATAAATAATTCTTCACAAAATCATTTAATACAATCCTTTTGTAAAAATAAGAGTCTTCCTTCTAAACTTTCACTAATTGATAACAAAATTACAAATTAAAAAAAACACAGTATTAATATGCTTCTATTAAAAATGTAAATTGGTGACTATTGTCTTATAAAAATACAAATGAACAATTTCAATTAAAAGTTTTGAATTAATGTTCAAGAAAATATAAAAATAATCAATATAAATAATATTACAAAATATATAATATAAAATAATCATTTCACTTCTTTAAAAAAAATTTGACAATATCTAAAATTACTTTCTGCTAATTGCAAAATATTAGACAGTAAAACTTATTAAATTGAATTTATAAATTATCTCTCAAAAATTTAACTTGACATAAAAAATATTTTAACTTTAGTTTAAGTTAATTATTCTTTGCAGTTAATTCTTATTTCATTATAAATATTTAAATTTTGTTAACTTTCTATAAATCTTTATTTTTACATAATTAATTTACTTACTTACGATAAAATAAAATTTAAGTTCCTAAAATAAAATTAATAAAAAAATTAAATTAATACTTGTACTTGATTTATATTACATCAGAATTATGAAATAAGCACTCATAAAAAAGTACTTACTTACGAACACCATGTAAATTTATAGAACTGATATTGATCAGTTAAAAACTAAAACAAAATTGCAAATATAATATAATAATTTATTACGTTAAATGTAACAATTTACTTTTCTTTCATTCCAGATGTTAAAGCCATTCTTTTTGTATCGTCAATCAAAACTTGAGGTGGACGAACAGCACGCCGACCATCTCTTGTAAAATAATAATTCTCAAACAATTTATGGTGTATGCCATCTGGAAGATTTGGTGGAGGGGGAGATCTGTAATAGGTATCTCAAAATTAAATGCCAAAACATTAGATGTAGACAATAGAGAATACAACAAATCATATAGAAAAAATTTAAAAGCACTATTTTTATTATGAATTAATTAATATTTAATTTAATGTGAACCAGATTGTGATATAATACAATCTGGTTGAAAGTTTTCCAATCAAAATAAACAAATATTTTAACAGTGAAATTTGTACTTACTACTATTGTCTGAACAGAGTGATACAAAAAAATATCAAAAGTAAAATTATAATCCTATGTTTACATAAATGTAAAACAGTTTTCTATATAATATACAGTAATATTGAAAACTTATGAAGCTTCCAATTTCAAGATGCATAGAAAAAATCCTTGTTTATTCACGTCAGAAATAGAAATATCATTTACTCTAATAATAATATATCTAAATCAAACAACTGAATTCTTACAAATAATTAATTTATTTCAATTTAGATTATATAAGTAAGTTTGGTCATGTCCAAAACAACACTGTAGCATCATTGCAGCAATGCGTTATATAAGCACTTTAATACAAATATACATTGTAAAATATGTTGGAAATGACTATAAATTAGGGAAAATATCATCAATAACAGAATTTAAAGATGTGAAATAATATTTCTAGGTAAAAAAATTAGCAAGAAGATGTATATAAGGATCTGACAGATTTGGACAGTTTAAATTCTAATTTAAATCAGGATTTATACTAATTCAGGTACTGTAGAATCACAGCTTGAATGCTAAGAATGATTTAAAATTTAATGTAATTAATTTTTGTTTGATAAAATTTACTTTTTCCCTTTAATTCAAAGCTTTGTTGTTGCAGTATTTCATATAATATTCATGAGTATTATCTATACAGACTTTTTACCAAGTAAATGTTGTTTTCATTTTACACATTTTTCTTAAATAATACAGGATACATAAGAAATGGGTTAAAATTTTGAGACTGTGATATCCAACCCATGGTAATGCCACTTGCAATTGAACTTAGCAAGAATTTATACTGTTACATTGTATATAAGCAATTTTAAAATAATTTGAGTCATTTTTCTTAAGTGCACCATTTATGTTGATGCTGTTTTTCTTTGGCCCAGTACAGAAATTAAATATAAATTTTTCTACTCTTTAGAAGTACAACTCAACTAGCGTTATCAATATTTTAAGAAGTTAAGGAAGGAATTATAGTTCCATTTTTCTCACATTCAGAACTAAAATTGAACATAAAACAGGATTGAATAAAATTTTAATATTAAAAAAAAGCTATTGTTCGACAATTAATAAAATGAAATTAAAAATAAATCGCAGAAATTTTTGATTTCTGTTTGATGTTTAGGGTTTAAAAAATATGAAGACAATTTACAAGTCATTATTGTTTTTTTTTTAAACTTCAATTAATTCATCAACTTCTGACAGTTTTTCTGATAAAAACATTTTGTTTAATACTTGATAGAAATTACAGTATATTAAGTTAAATGCCTAATTTTTACTAGATGATCAAAGTAAAATTTGTGATATTGCATTTTCTGTAGACATGGGGAAGATCTTGTTTCCTTGATCAAATCCAAGACATTTAATGTTTCCACTACTTTTGCCTTCTTTGTTAATCCTTGAACTATTCTAGTTCTGTTTAATCATTTCACTTTGAGGACATTGCAAATATAACTTATTTTGCATACTCCAGTCTATCAATGAAGATAAAGTTGACTTTAGTTCTTTAGCTTACTTAAATATAGAACCTGTTTCTACAGGTAATGAGAATAACAACTTACAAAATCAAACCATGATAGTTATGCATTGTAAAGGCACTGAGCATAGCCTACCATCCATTATTCCAAAAATTTTAATACTCTTGAAACATAAAGTACTGGTATATTTTTTATAAAGATAGTGGCTGAAGAAAATGGGATGTTTAAGGACAGTTAAACAGAAATGATGAATCATGCAACAGCTTATTTCAACAAATGGAAACATGTCACAGTTTGAAAAATCTCATCTTATATGTATTACAATTATGAATTACATATTTCAAATATTTAGTATAAAATGTTTCATTATATATATGTTAGTTAACACAACACTTGTGTATTGTGAAAAAACAGTCATTAAAATATACAATTGTTTCTAACAACTATTTTCAGAAATCAATAATTTCTACTCATTGAGGACTAGTATCGTTAAATACCTGAGTGAACAAGAACTTTTTGTAATTCACATGAAATATTTTTTGCATACAATTCCTGTCACAATAGTCATTCAGATGAATGTTAAAATAAAGCTTCATTTATTGCCAACCTCAATTCTAGTCATCTTAGAAAGTGATTTGCATCTATAAACTCTGCCATTCAGAGATGATGTTAAAATATTAAAATTTTTTGGATGTTAATTTTGTTATTATATTTCAAGGCTAAAATTGTTAAGTCAATCCCCATGAAACCCTATATAGGGAATTCTGCTTCAAAACAATAATATAATGATTTATTTTGTTAAGGCATACAACAAATACATTTGATTATTTATACATATGCTATTTTACCATACTTTTGTATTTCATCTTAACAAAAACTAATCAAATAGAATAATCTTTCTAATCTAAAAGTGTAATTTGATACTTTTTTAAAAATTTCTGTTGTTGTTACTAATGACACTTGGACAAGCCAAGCTCGATATGCCTTGGCTATGCGAATTTAAATCAACTGGGAGCGTCTTTCGTTTAAATCAGAGCACAATAAAGGTGAAAGTACGACTTTTGCTCTTCAAATCCTCCGATAGATGGCAGCACCAGAGGATTTACTCCTTCAATTTTGGCATTGATCTGATGGGAGAGACCATTGAACCCATGGTAACTGCTCAACGACTGACCACAGCACTTTCGATTCCACAGATTTAACGAACATGTATTTTGCATGTACTCGGTGGATCTTTGTCGTCACTGGGAATCAAACCCAGCCCTTAAAGATGGAAGGCTGATACTCTAACCACTAGGCTACTAAGGGCCCTATTTTCTTAAAATTTCTTACATTGATGACTACCAATGCTTTAAGCTTATAAATGGCTCATTTTCTTTGGATCAGGAACATTTTCAAGAATTACTAATAGCATTTTTCATACAGAATATTTTGTATTGACAAGCAATAGAAAATTTATAATCATTAGGCATTTGTTACAGTTATTAACAGAAGTATCTAATATTCATTTTGATTAAGTAGCAAATTAAAAAAGTATTATAGAATGTATTCTTCCATACTAAAAGACAATTAGACAACATATTTTATTTTAGTAATAGGTTATATATGTTCTGGTGACTTAAATACTTTGAAATATTCACATTTAAAATAGGCTAAAAACTACTATGTGTGCGATAAAAATTTTCAAACAAATATAGCATCAGAATGTGTCTGATGTAATTTCCCTTTACAAAGTAACATGATTGTGTACATATGTGAAATTTGTTTTAAACACTAGTAACCCTTGAAGCATCTGATAAGTAATTTGTTTTTATTTTATTAAAGTCTAAGCTTTTGAAGTGGATGATTTAATGCTTATGTTTTGAAATTTTTGTGAAAGTTTTTGAATATTAGTTTGCTGGGAATTTTTTGTTTAAAAATTTTTAAATGAAATTTATTTTGAAAGTTTATAAAATAAATTTATTTTCATATTATTTTCTTTGTTTTGAATTATTATTCCCCTCGCAGAATATATAGTGCCATGTGATCATTCCAAGTATATTCTTTATAAATATTTCCTCTATTGGTATTTAGATTTATTGAGTATGGTAATGTTAATTAATTTGAAAGTTTAAGTTTTATAAGAATGCTTGTTTGCTTTTTAGATTTTTTTTTATTGCCTGGTTGAATGCAATCCTAGATTTCAATACACTGTAGTTAGTTAGTTATTTTTTTTTTTTTTTTTTAAAGTTGGGTCCCATTGCTTGGTAAGTAAAATTTAAGTTTTTCTAAAAATGTATTTTATTATCATTACAAATTTAGTTTTATTGCACGGCTGAACGCACTACCGCGTATTTTTTTAAGGTTGGCATCATTGCCCAGTTATTTAAAATTCAATTTTTTATAAAAATTCATTATATTTACATTACACATTTAGTTTTATAGCCCAATCATCACCCATTGTAAACTGTGTGACACATAGTTTATATTTGTTTATTATTATGTTATCTTAGTGAAATTAGCTTTGAGTTTTTACATTTTAATACTTCTGCAGTAAGTCAGTATAATGAAATATTCAAAATTTTGATGTTTGAAATTTAAAATAATGTGAGAATTTGCAAAGTTGGAGTTCATGCATTATCAGTATTTAGTAACCAGACACTGTGCATAGCAATGTAATTTAGGTTGTGCAGCACTTGCTGCAAAAATTGGAAATCATGTCAAACCCACACAATTCTTTTATCTTAAAATATTTGATAATACTCTTGAATAAATTATTTTTAATAATTTCAAAATTCAATAAACAAAAATAATCCTAAAAGATGTTTTTATACTCTAAGCCAAACTATAGACAAAAGTTTGCATCTTTGACCAAAATAAATATTGTACTCAGTAGAAAAAATGGAATTGAAAAAGCAAAATACATGATATAATTTATATCTTCAAATATATCACTTACTTTAAACAAGTAATAAATACAAAAGATAATTTAAAAAAAAAAACTAACTGAAATGTATAATAAAATTCCACTGAATTTTTTATTTTCTAAAATTTCTTCTCTTAAAAACAGAAAACTTATGTGGATTTGAAATTCAATCATAACTTTTAATTAATGTATATTTAATTAAATTTCCTTTAAGATTTTCTGATTAAAAATTAACTTATTTATTAAAAGTCGGGAAATTTTGAAGGACATTGAAATAAAATTTTAAGAATGAATCATAAATTTATAGTATAGTCAGGATTTAAAATCTTAAAGCTACTTATTTAAATATTACTAAAATATTTAAAATAATAGCTTGATTCAATAGCATTTAGAGTGATATAAAACAAAATGAAATATATCAATAACTACAACTTAGTAAATTCAATGAGTTTATATAATTATAGTTACTTATATCAATAAATGACTAGATTTAAAAAAATATTTACCTAGTTGCAACAAAATCTTGAAATCTTAAAGAATTCTTAAATTGCCTCTGAAGAAAAAAGGTAAAATTAATAAAAACACAAGTAACACCAAAGTTTACATTCATGCTTGAAATTTAATTATTTTATAACTCACTTTAAAAAGATTTTCTAATAACACATTTTCGTACCAAGAACATAACTAATTATTCAAAACTTACAAAAATATAAAAACAGCTGTCATAAGGAAATATTTAATTTTAGCATGAAAATAATTTGCTTAATTGTTTTCATACAATGTCTCTAAAAAGTTCAATAAATTTACTTTTAAATACATTGTTCAAATTAAATAACTAAATATAATTTTTTTTTAATATTTCTAATTTTTATACAGCTTCCACTTGTCACATTTCATGTTTCTTTTTTAAGATTATGATACTCTAGTAGAATTATTTTTATCATGCACTAATAAAAATTAACCAACACTTCTCCTAATATCTTAAGCATTTATTTCAAATGAAATATTTTCCTACTAGATTTTGATTTAAAATTAATAATATAGGAAAATTGTTTTCACCACTCATAAGAAAGAAGTTGAAGCAATAAAAAAAATTAAGCATTACAAAATTACAATTTAACTAGCAATGTTTTTACAGTTGTTGGGATTGAGATGAATAGAATTCGCTGATCTCTTAGAAAAATCAAATTAACAACTACATATTAAATCCATAAGGGCTTTTTAATAGGGTTATCAGTTAGTGTGTATTTCAGATTTTGTGTCTATCATGGTATAAGGTGGAAATTCTATTTCAAACATTTTTATTTTTCTCTTATATTTTATTCTAATTACAATTACCAGAACTATTTATTTTATACCACATATTGCAGATGTATATTTTATGCCTCATATTACAGAAACAATGTATTTAAAAGCATTCACTGTTAGTCTTAAGACACAAATTATAAAATTAATATTGAATACTGATTAAAGATTCCAGGCAATATTTAATTTGCTATTATATTTGTATGACATTATCTCATTAGAGATTCATTACTGACTTATCCATTTCCTTTAAAATTGATATTTTGATGAAATTATTTATTTCTTAAAAATATAAATCAATATAAATAATTTAGGCAAGGTAATAATAGCACAAAGAAAAAACATTTTCATAATATTAAAAAAAAACTTTAAATATAAAGTATTGAATAATGTGATAATGTTTGTGGAAGAGAAATACAATTGAGGCCTTCAGATAAATCAACAATTACAAGATTTTTTTTAAAAAAATTATTTTCTAAAAGAATAAAGTTTAACAAAATTTAAAAAATCTTAATTTTATTCCTGAATATTTATATATTATATTTTAAGAAATCATGAAATTCATACAAAAAGTTTAATAAAATCTAGTAAATTACAAGACATTAATAGATTAGATAAATAAAAGCAATATTAAATTTCATTTTAAATAATAAATATTGTAATCATAACAGCTATATTTATAATAATAATTACATTGGTATAATCAAAAGATAAATAACATATAAGAATATGAGCATGCAGTAATTTTATAAATGTAAATACCCACACACAATAACTAATCTTAACTAATAAACTATCAATTATTAAATAACTTCCGAATAATTATGTAGGGAATGAAACAAAAATATTAATGTTACAGCAAAACAATAACAGTTTTCTAAGGTTTTCAAAGCAGACAGTAAAAATGTTGTATAAGAAATACCCAATTTTATGTAAAATTTGATACATACAACATTTTTCGATCTCAAAATACTTAATAGTAGCCAAGTGATGAGGCTGATATTTGAGCTGTCACTTTTAACTCTGAAACTATCTAATGTAAATGAACCCAACGAAAATGATCATTGGCTAAAAAAGAATTGATAAATTTATCAAATATTTGAAATAATTTTCCTACATGCTCTTAACTAGACTTTGTTGAAATGGAGAAACAAAATGGTCAACTATAAATTAGTAAAAGTCAAATCATAATAATATCAGGTCACACATTGCCGAGGACCCAAAAAGAAGTAGCATGATGAACATCCACAGTTGGAGTACAAATAGAACAAGTTTTATATAAAAAAAATTACCTTTACCAGCATTTATAACTATATAACAGTTGTGGATTTTCAGAAAACAATCCTTTCAAAATAATTGCAGAATTATACTTTTATGTTAAATTGTTTAGTCAGCAAGGTATAAACTAAAAACGATTACATTATGTACTCTCTTTATTTAATAAAAATAAAACACTTATTTTTTTATCAAGAAGAGAAATCCAATAGTAAAAGTTTTTGCCGCTAAGTTAAAAGCTTAATTCCTTGCAATAACCAATGATAACACATGATTTTTTTCAGCCTTCAATTTTATTATTTGGTTGGGATTGGAAACTTATTCTACGAACCCTGCTTGATGGATCTTATACCAAGTTGATGGATGCATCTATCATTTAAAAGATTAAATTTTATGGTCATGATATAGGATTTACATAAATTTATATGTAATAATGCAAGACAATAATATAATACATTTAAATGCAAAAAACTTCAAATGAATAATGTAATCAAAGTGAACAATGTAACAGATGTAACATTTACTCCTAAAAGAAACTTTCTAAACCATCTTAAAATAGGAGCTAAATCTCGAGGTGGAACAGACATTTTTATCTATTATAAGAATATTATAATATGTCTCTTTATATCACTAGCTTCTACCAATTAATTGTAGCAAGAATATTTAAAAGCATCAAAAATAAAAATCAATATTATTCAGTCTAGTCCTTGACAACTCAGGTCAAGATATGTTAGTAAATATAGCAATAGTAAATAAATAAATAAAGTTCATTTTATTTCACTTCAGTTTCTTAAATTCAGTTTTACATTCTTTCATTTCATTTCAGTTAAAATGTGAAGGATATTTTTAGAAGAACTGTAAATAAGCAATTTAATGTTATTGCTTACCATTTTTCTACACTATATATTTTCATATTTTTATTTCTATCAAGTTCAACTAAAATTAGCTAAACGAAAATGCCTTGACTTTTTTTTTCCAATTTTTTGAATGATATGAAATAGATATATTTGAAGTGGCAACGCTTACGCTGCAACTTCTTTTAACGTCAAGTAACGCTAAAATCGTGCTTGTATCATCTGAATTTTAGGTATTAAAATTCATTTACTGAAATAGAATATTAATTCTATTATCATCATAAACTATGGATAAAGTGAAATTGGCTAGAGTAAGTTAAATGTTTAGTTATAATTTCACGTACATTCACGATTTTGAATAACCAAATGTTTATAAGCCTACTCTTAGTTAACACGTGTTTATTGATTATATTGATATGTTTAACTGTTATATATTAATAATTTAAATTATTTCATTAATAAAATTTTTTTGTGTTCATTATTCTTAAATCATCAATTTTCTTATCAATACTTTTTCTTCGTTTGAAATTTACTTGAGATAATCTTGCGATATCGATGCTCTTGAAAATTCTGTATTATTTAAAATCACTGTTAAAATTTCTATAGACCTGTATGACATAGAGTTCAAAATATCAAATTAATACGATTTTGTAACAATTATTTCAGGTTACTAAAGTTCTAGGTAGAACTGGATCACAAGGACAGTGTACACAAGTGAGAGTCGAATTTTTGGATGAATCTAACCGATCCATTATTAGAAACGTTAAAGGACCCGTCAGAGAAGGGGATATTTTGACTCTCTTAGAATCTGAAAGAGAAGCAAGGAGGTTAAGATGAAGTTGTATTTCATAAAAAATGCTAAAAGTAAGTTTGATTCATTATTGTTTATTTTTCACATTTACTATATTTGAAAGAAATGCTTATATTATATTACTTTAGTTAATTGGTATAAAACAATGGTATTACTTGTTTCTGCTGTATGAATGATGGAAAATTATAAAGTATTTCTCTCTAAGTGGTTTGCAATGAAATTAAATTTTAATTCTGTCCAAAGTGGAAATAACAAAACTGTATATAGTTGACTAAAGATACCATGTAAAATATTGGATAAAGTAAACTTATTATAAATCTAAACTGTTACTTCTATTGATTTACTTGCTTTATCTTGTTACATATTTTACTTCTGATTGAACTGGACATAAGTATTTTCTAACTAAAATAGTTAACTTAATGAAACATTTTAAAAATGTGGACACTGTGTTAACCATTAAACTAATCTCTGTTAATCTGTACCTATGATTCCAAAACATATTTTCAACAGAAGAAACCATATTTTGGATTACTGAAGGTGTATAAGGAATCCTAATTCCTATTGTTGCTGTCTCCATTTGCCAGCAAAGCTAAACCAAGTTTTTGCCTTGGGGGAAATTGAAGCATACCAAGTGTGTAGGGCATCCTTATATTAATTGTTGTTTCTAATCCCATTTCCATAAAACCAAAAATGTACAGAAGGTCCAAAAATAAAATTGGATCCTTTAAAATCTCAAATTAAGACAAATAAAAATATAATCGAAGAAGGCTTGAACTGCCAAACACTAAAAAGAGCCTCTTACACTAGTGTAAGTGATTTAATATGACCGCTCACTTCCTTCTAGTTAAAGTATTTGAGGACATGATGGAATGTAACCTGTATTTAAAATATATAAGGAAAACCCTTAATCTAAGTTTAATGGGATACAATTATGTAAAAATGAAATGTGTCTGAGAAAACAAGGGCATTATGTATAATATGATGCAGGTGCATCATCGTTCTAGAGTATCAACTGTCTCGTTTACACTGCAAATGAATATCGCGCAATATGACCTTCAGTTTAAAATAACCACGCTGACATTGTTTCCCACATCGAGTAAATATTTCTTATTAGGATTAAATCAAAATAACAAGCCATTGCCCCAAGTTTATTTTGTATTCCTATTAATGAAAGAGACCATGGCTATAAAAATAATAATGCATGTTCCTTATTCTTTATATGTTAGAGGAAGTATCCACCATTTGCAACAATCCAATTATTTTGATTGTCACAAAAATTAATTCCTGTCTTCCTAGAATAATGACAGCCAGTTTAAAAATTAATTGTAAGCATTCATTTTTTAACTTTGCTATGAAACTGTTGAGAATACCTATTTAAATTAAAAAGATATGAATAGGACTCAGCAGTTGTGAATCTATGGATATATGTAAAAATTTCTAAAAAGGAAAATGTATTGGTTTTAAAAAGTTTATTAGTATTTTTATATTTAAAATATTTTGAAAGAAAATTGTGGATTATCTTAAATTACAAATTTAAAATTACGGTATCAAAACACTACATTGCTAACGACCTAAAAAAAGACTGAAATATTGTTTTTCTTTGCAGAATCTGCAGCTGTACAGAATCTGAAGAGTTTATTTCTTTTAATCAAGAACATCTGATATAAAATAAAGATTGATGTCAGTTGCAATTGTTCATTTTTTTCACTAATTATAAAATACTTTCATCAACAGATTTTATGGGCTATTAATACATGCAGCAGAATTGAAAAAGCAAAATGCTGTATTTCAAGTTTCTTATTATGTGATATCACACACACATCCCACGTCTTAAGTAAATGTGACAAATACTATTTTCAAGAACTTTGTCAAAATCAGTTAAAAGTCTAATCATTTAATATCAATATTAAATAAAAAATTTTGATTTCCATAAGCTAGTTCTGATTAAATGGAACACTTTTAAATAAAATGATAAAAGTATTATGGGGTAGAATTTATGAAAAAGCTTTTTGTGATTTAACAATAGTTTATTGATGAAATCTGAATTCTAAATAAATTTTTAAATGTTGGTAAGTCTAATATTGAAATGATAGTGTAAAAATTATTTAAAACTAAGAAGATTATATAATCAAAAATATTTTTATGTTCATATAATTACTTTCAGTTATAGAATATTTAAAACTAAATTTATTCATTGTGCATTAAAATTGACAAATAGTGTAGATGGTTTGTTAACTAGTATAATAATTTATTCTTTTTTCACGGCTTCATAATTAAAGCATTTTGCCTTAGTTTATCTCAGATCCTTTCTATGAAAAGCTGTAATAAAGAATCTTAATGTTAATTCATTGTCTTGAGTGATTGAACCCTTACAAACATGGCTGAACTGAAAATTGGCTTCAAGCTCACTTTAATGTAAGTTAGCATACAAAAATTAAAGCATTCTAAATTTAATAAATTGATAAAAAAAATTTAGTCTTTCTTCACTGAAATAAATATAAGCAAAGTTTTACATTTTTTATGTCCACATCCATATTTTATTTTCTCTAATAGATTTTATATGTGTAAAACAGTGATAAATAAAAATTCAGTTTTTATTTAGAGTTAATGTTTAAGAATTCAATAAAAACTTGGATATGATTTAAATTTTTAAAACATCCTGAATTTGCAAAGGATATCCAAAGATTTGTATAAGAGCATTGAAAGTTTACTTGGTATTTATATGCTTTTTTGTCAAATACTTCAATATGAAAATCTTTTTATATACTAGGGCTTTGTGTAAGTCTTTCTAATTTACAGCTATATTTTATGCTGTGAATTGATATCCTAGAATTTCTCTGAGTGCAACATGATCAGATATTTATTATAATGCAAAACTATAATTAAAAATAAGATTTTATTGCAGAAGAATAAAGCACATTACTAGAAGCTTATTTATGTCATGTAATAAAACATTTAAAAGCATTTTTTTAAAACAATGCTTTGATAATTTTCATTTGATGTATGAAATATATTTTGCACAGTAAATATTAAATTATCTAAATAATAACAAAATATAGCTCTTTTATAAATAAGCATTTGGGAAAACACATTTAAGGACATAGCTGCCAATTGTAAATGAACAATATTTGATTAATAACTATACATTTTTCTTCAATATTTAAACAGTGCAGGGTGTTACTCATCTTGCTTCACTGTAATATGAGTATATTTTCAAAATTATAACAATATTTACCTTGAATAAACAAAAAAAGATCATTTTGATTGGAATACATCATCAAAAATTATACAACTTTAAATATAGGTAAAAAAATAAACAGCTGCAAACTAATACCAAGTCGAACATAATATGTAACACTGAAAAAAGATTGTTTTGCAACTGAATAGACTAGTAACTACAAACTTGATTAAGTTAATAAAAATAGCTAATTCTAATTAAATACCAAACAATTTGAACTACATCAACATACATTTATATTTGTAACAAAATTTGCACAAGTTCTTCCAGGAGAAATGAATCGACAAAAAATTATCAAAGTAACATTCTCTTGCCATATATATGTGTGTTAGCATGTAAAAGTATCAAGTTTTTATTAATGAATCAGTTGGGTTAAGGATGTAAAATATATTAAATCTATAACAAAATTAATATAAGTAATATATTAATACAATTTAAATAAAAGAATATACTGTAATATTTATATATATACATAAATTATAATCCAACATTTTATTTATTATACACATAAGCAATCATATACATACTCGTATAATTTCAATTCAATGTTATAAAAGGGAAAGATTACTAGAAAAATCATGATATCCAAAATTAATGCTGGATTTGAAACATTTTATTTCAAATAAAATGTTTTTGTAAATAATAGTTGTGAAACTCTCATTAATATCTATTTGCATTTTTAGATATGAATCTTACATTACATAATATTTTCTTACTTATTAATGATTCTTTTTCTATTAGCATTTCTGAGATTAGTAAGATCATCATTGAATACTGGTTCTAAGAAAATATTTACTTAAATATAAAATAAAAATCTAGAAATTATTCTGTAAAATAAAGATAACACATTCATTTCTCTGTAATACATTTCTTAATACAATTTAAATGTGTATTTTTTTTATTTAAACAGATTTAAGTTCTTTGTGAAATAGTTTCTCTATCTTTGACATATTTTATGTACCCTTTAAAACCAATGATTTAAATATATTTATAACTTAAATAAATAAAAGAAAATTATAACTATAAAAGATCTGAAATATCTACTTGTAGAAAAAAAATTTTTTAAAATAAAAAACAATAACAGAGAATAATTTCATTTATAGAATAATGTTAAATATATAGCTCTTACACTATGGATTAATATATATATATAAATCTTAATATTTAAGCCTTTCTTATTCATATATTAACATTCCAAGCTCTCATTTCTTAACAACATAAATCAACACAAATGTATGATCAACTAAAATTTAAATATAATGAACACAAAATACTTCATTCATCTATGATTTTTCTAAATGAAAATGGAGTATACATAAAAATGAATATGTAATAACCATGAAACAAAAACAATTCTTATAACAAAATCACTTATTTATGTCATGTACCAATATAAAATAAAATCATTTAAATTTCATATTCGTCTATGAATTGTTCACTCTTATACGTATAATTGAAACAACGCATACAATGTAGTTGGATATAGGTTATCATTGATTGTCAATGACTTTCAATACTTGTAGCAGTTATTGTATTGTAGTTTGAAACTGGTGTATCAATTGCAATTTCGTTCATAACATCTTTCTTGCTTTCCTCTTTCTTGGTGCAATAATCCGTAACAAACAATGACTGAAAAATATTTCAATCCATTATTTTTTAATGAATGCAAAATGTATATTTAAATTATAGTACAGTAATAAATTAAATATTGAAATTTATTTGAAGAGAAATTAATATTATTTTAAACAATATGCTGTGATTAATAAAATTTTTCTTTTGACATTTCTCCTATAAAATATAAATGGTCATTTTAATCCTAAAAGATAATAGAATAGTTTGAAAAAATATTTCTTAATGCAATAAAAATTGTTTTTTCTTTTTTTTTCGTACATTTTTTAAATTTTATAATGAATAAACCTAAGTAACTTAACATGACTTTATGCATGATTATGTTGAAGCATAATGAAAAATTTATATTAAAAATCAATGATTAAAATTAGCAACATTTAAATTTCAGATTTTTTAAATATATTTATAATATGTACAACAAATTTTATGAAACACTAAATTTTTGATAAAAGATATATATGATATATTTAAAATAAAAATGTCAAAAATTAATTTGAGTCAAATGCAATTTCTAAAATCTGTAATAAAATTATATAAATAAAATTTTTGTTTTCTTTATAAATGTATTTATATTTACCATTTGGTAGTATAATGATATTTTGAACATGGATAATGTCTTGATTCCAAAATGAATATAAAATGCCATATAATAGCATAGGAAATAAGCAATCAATTAAATTATTAACCTTGCAAAATTGCTGCTCTTTATTTTTCTTAGAAAATTTAAATACAACAAAAGATGATTTAATCAGCAAAAGGATTTAAAGAATGATTTCGATAAAAGTTGCACGTACATTAATGTTAAAATAAAAATTGGGTAAATTTTGTATTTATAAACATGGTAGGACAAATAATTATACTTCAGTTATGCATACATAAAAATTCTTTCTTTACATATAATATATAATACTTTACACACATTTACTAAGTGTTAACATACATAAATACAAACTTATTTATTTCTAATATACACTTTAGTCATCAAGCAAATTTTTTACATTGCAGTGCACATAAGTGAAATGATAAATCAGTTATATGCATAAGTTTAAATAATCCTTTTAATCTCTAAATGATGAAACTCCCTTCTAAACCATCAATAAGATGTTTTATTATCCACTATCTCTGAATAAATTATTCGAATAAAAAATTTTCATAATAAAAAATAGCTATTAACTTGTGCAATATTATTCTCATTTATTTCATAACAAATCTGCACTTTAGATACATCAATTGTTTAGCTACTCTTGTTTCTTAAAATTTGTTTAGTTATAAAATCAAATGTCAATGGCACTAAACAGAAGTTAATGACTTAAAAATCATATTTAATTCTAAATATATTTAAAATCATTTATTTTGAGGAAGTGTTTTAGTGTTATTAAAAATTACAAGAAGAATCAATTATTTTTTTCGATGTTTGATGAAATTATAAATTGTTTTAGCGAAACAAGAAACATCTCTCAATTAAAATAAACACTTACCACAATTATTGCTACAATAGTGCCTAATAGAAAACCTATCAAAACATCACTCCAGTGATGTTTGTAATCACTGATTCTAGATAGTGCAGTATACCATGTCATCATTAGTAAAATAAACTGCAAGAAGGGCTTAAGAAGTTTATTAGTCTTGGCATTCATACACGTTTGCAAGTAAATCTAGAAAGAAAATCATCAAACATGTTTATTTCAATTTATGACATTTCTAAATTTTTTAAATTGCTGATATTTAATAATTTATATCGTTAGCATAAAATAGTCCCAAAATACATACACTCGTTTTAAATTGAATTTGAAACTAAATTAAAATATTTATAGTTTTAAGCAATTTAAAAATTTAATGCATTAACTTTTCTTTGAATTATTCATTACTATTTATTTGTGTCATAAAGCTATGTAAAATATTTATTACAAATGAGTAAAATTCATCTGAAAATTTTATACATTTCTGATAAATTATGATACACACTTCATAATATTTTCATTAAATTTCCATTAATATAAACTACCAAAAATTCAATCCACTTTCTTTTTCCATTTTAAACAAAGTATTCATTTTATAAGATCTCATACCAATAATACATACATAAAAAATTTAGGAAAAAAATTATTTTCTTGAAATATAAATTGTTCAATAAGTTAATGATCAATGTGATTCCTAAAAATTTATATTCTGAAAAGAAAATTATTACAAGTGTTTTATTTTAATCTAGACTTTCATTTATCAAAGCTTTTAAAACTATAGAGGATATTCAATAATCTATATTCATAGCATTAAATGTGATCTAAACAAGAAATATTCAATGTTATTAAAAGAATTTTAGAAACTTAGACTTGACATTGAATTAAAATATTTATTTCTGCTGCTTTAAAAAAATGGATATTCATCAAATAAATTTTATATTAATTTTAATATATAATAAAGATAAATAAAGTAATTCATTACAAACAAGTAAAGATAATTAGCAACAAAAAAATTTGAAGTTTATAAAAGTGTTAGATAAATCCTAATACACTTGATTCACATGGACTAAAAATCCCTAGTTTATTATTGACTATGGTACTAATTTAAATGTTCAGCATATCATACTAAATAAAAATTAAATAAAAAATTTTCACCAAAAATTAACTAACTATTCACATCACATGACCAATTGCAAGTCTCAGGATTCATTTTATTTACAAATTATAACTACTAGATTATATAATTAAAATCATTAACTTATGACAAGATCACTGATGTTACATTTTTGCCAACTAATAATAAGTTTAAATATCACTTTCATAAACATTAAATGGCTTTCTGTTAAGAATTATTTAGTTTTTATTTTTATAATAATGCAACAAAATCATGTATCTTATAGTACCAAACTAATTATGTTGTGCAGATTTGACTACATATACATTCATCATCAATCATATAAATTTGAATAAAGTTAGTTACATCATTCAAAAAAGGAATTATTTTAATAAACTGAATATTAACTTTTGCTGTTCTAAAACCACCTCCCTATGAATTTCAATTTTATTTGTGAGTTAAATTTTTATCCTTCCTTAACATTTTTGTTAAAAACATTGAACAAAAGTGGAACATAGTCAGAATAACATAATCTGCAAATAATCAAAATCCAGGAATAATCTGTACACACATATAATGAGAATACCACATGTATTTTATATTATTCATATGTAAAAGAAATAACTGCTTAAAATTCCGAACTTGATCTAGTTATTTAAACAGAATTTTTTTGACTATTTACTCTATTTAACAGATTTTTGCCTTTTTTTATATTATTTTGAATAAAACAGGCATCGAATATTTTTGATTTATTATGAATTAGATGTTAGATCTTAATTATCAACATTTTTATACAGTAAAAAATAACATATTTATTAACTAATCAAATTAAATCTAAAGGTATTTAAAGAGTGATCTTAATTTCTGTCATTTTAATTATTTTATTATTTGCATACCAAAATATCAGAATCATTTTCATTAAATGAGAATACATTGCATAAAAAAAGATCTGGTTTGACAAGGAACAATGCTATAATATTAGATTTTATAATGTAAGACTGTTACAGAAATACTAAATATTATTTGAACAGCATATGGCAAGATGAGAGCTACAGATGTCTCTATTCAAGTTTTAGCTTTTCCAATTTTTTAATCTTACACCAAATTTTAAAAATTTGAGCAAAAGCTAATTATTTTTTTTAATTAATAAATATTTTAATATATTTGAATTTCATTATTAAAATATTAGGAATCATTATTTTTATTTTTCACAGTTATAACTTTTAAGTTCTTATATGTGACTTGCAAAAATATGCAATTACAAATCAAAAGAAAAATTTTAAATTTATGTACACCCATGTATTTTTAAAATGCTGAAAAAACATACATATATACAACTCTATTTGGCCTCGTATATAACAACTACAGATATATACAAATGCATCATTAGTCAGAACACAAATTTGTTAGCAGTATATCTACTTAAAATGTACATATATCAAAAGCATGGAAGGTAACAAGTTTCTTTTACACATGATGCTAAGGTCATGCACATTGTTCCTACAATATCATATCTAGCTAAGTGTTTGTAGTGGAAAAACATTAGCATATTTTCAAGGTTTATCAATAGTTGATTTAATTTTTTGGAACCTAAGATAACCATGAAAATGCAGGAATTTGATAAAATTGCACTCATTGAATATTAAGCAAACTGTTAATTATATTTCTCAAAAGATTAATTCCAAAAGTAGCAGTGTTTTAAGTATCTGGTGGAACATAAGAATAATTATACACTACTCTGACAAATATTTTAAAGAAAAAAATAGTTATCCTACAAAAAATATATTTAAAATCAGTAGTTCCTAAACTATGATATATATAATTCTAAGAAATATAAGATGCTGTGCATAAAGATGCGTTTAGAATAATAGTAAAAATGGCAAAAATAAAAACACAAGGATACATGAAAGCAAACCTTAAATAACTTTTAAAGAACTAATATTAAAAATATCAATACAAACTTAAAGAATAAATATTATTCTATTTATTGACTGTTTTATCTCATCTACTAATGCACAAACACTCATCCTGTTTGTGCATTGGTAGATGAAAGCTAACTTCAAATCATATAGATTGTGGTAGTTGGTTGATTTGTTGCTGAATAATCATTTTTGCACACTAGTTTTTCTGACTTTCAATATATCTAAGAAGTTAATCAATTACTAGAAATTTCAAAATAAATATTAAGCAGTAGAATAAAATTTTTAAAATTAGAAATTTTGCAATTTAGAAATTAATGGAAATAATTATAAAATTAACTTAACAAAATTAATTCTAGAAATTTTTTACATTTTTTTTTAAAACAATGAAGAAATTTTACAATCTATAAAACTTTTATTCTTTCCTTTTTGCATAGGTTGTGTGACCAATTATGATGATTTCAGATATTTTTCAGTGTCATAACATCTACTTCATAGCAACTTTTCTAGCTTTTATTACATCTAAGGTTTTTTCAACTACTACAATTTCAAAATAATGTAAAGCACCAAGAAAAAAATTTTTTTAGTTAGAAATTTATTATTATGACATTATGAATTAAAATATTAAATGCAAGGCAAACAAGACTATCATTGCTCACAAAATGAGATTAACAAATAGAAGCAGAAATGTAGCTGTTGAATGATTTATGATAGAAAATAGAATTCAGCAGAAATACTAGCAAAGTTATTGATCAGAATACTACAAACATTTAAAATATAAAATTTTAAGAAATTCACAGATTAGGCTTCATGACTATTTATTAAAAAAAACTTGCATACAGATTGTGTATATGTACACAAATTCATTTGTAATTTTACAATGCAGAATAAACATTTTTAACATTAACAATTAACAAAAGAATTATAGTTTAATTTTTTGTAAATATGATATGAACTTGTAACATAAAGTTTTCATGTAATGTAGCAATTAAATGATCTTGAGGTAGAAAATAAATCATTTTGTTTGTGGTTCTGATATAGTGAACCATAAAAAAAGAATTTGAAATGTGTATTACACATGCTAAGAATATCAGCAGTTTTGAAAAAAAAACAATGATTTTGCTTTTTAACTACTTAACATTACATAAACTTGCATGGACATTGTTCCTGAGTAAACAAATTCATTGAGAATTTTACAATTCAATATAACAAGTTTGATATTAATAATTCAAAGAAAAATTACAGATTAATTTTAAAATCTAATTATGAATACTTATAACAATATATATATATATATATATATATATATATATATATATATATATATATATATATATATATATATATATATATATATATATATATATATATATATATATATATATATATATATATACATTTCAACAAACATTACAAAAATTAATTTCAATTTGGGAAATGAGCTCATAAGCACTGAAATAAAATTAATAAGTCTTGCCAATCACCAACCAGAGTAAAGCAAAACAAAATAAAGAAACTTAGATGAAATCAATACATTAGTGTAAAAAAAATCACTAAAACCATAAAATAAATTTCAACTGAGTCAGAAGAATGCTATGGTAATGTTTCTAAATGTGTATATATATATATATATATATATATATATATATATATATATATATATATATATATATATATATATATATATATATATATTTAAAAAATTATAAAATACAAAATAAATTCAATTTTAATTACATACCACAGTGAACACCATTGTATAAGCAGAAAAAGAAGAATGTCCTGAAGGGAATGAAAGTCTGAAAAATAAAAAACTTAAATTCATAAAAAATAGAGAAAATAATTCCAATTAATTCTTTAGTAGTGAAATAAAAAGTATAATAATTTTAATTTTATGCAATTTAGTATACAAATTATAGTATCAGTCATGTGATTTTTTTCATTGATATTTTTATTAATTGAATAATTTTCATTAATTCCATTCATGGTGAATTTATTCAGCTTGAATTTTTTTACTTTAGCAAAATGCACCAATGGTATTTTTGCATATTTCAATTCTTAAATTTAAATCAATCCATAATTTACCATTTCTAAGACATGCTTAAAAATTGCTTTATTTTATTTATTGACAAATTTTGAAAAACATTTTTTTATCTACAATAATGATGGCATTCTGCATAATTTGTGAAGAAATAGCTTCAAGCTCATAAAAAGGCAGGATGACCTATAACAATTCAAATTCGGTTGATTTAACATTAAATTATTGTACCTTAAATTAAAGGAAATTACTATAACACAACACAAATGAAACAATTTCAATACAGTGGAATCGAAGCATGCATTACAGGATTGTCTAATGCATGCTTCGAATTATTAAAAAGCTAATATCAGTGTCCCTCCCTATTTAGTCTAAGGTCACATCAATGAATCATCTTACACCTTTTTAATTTCCTTCATTAAAGTATCATGTTTCATAAAGCCTTGGTTATTGTTAATTGCTTTTCACTGAAAACACAGAAAAATAATATTTTTGCATAAAAAAAGAAAACATCAACTAAAAAATTGATAAAAAAACAAATTTTTGATATATTCTTAAAATGTTTTGATGAAATGAGTATGGTTTAAATTTGTAAGCATGTATTTTTATAAATTAAGCAAGTAAAGCTCTTAAGTATGTTTTGATTAAAGATTTTATTAACAAAAAAAATTACTTCCTCAATGAACTACTGAAACTATAAATGTTTGGTTCAAATTTCAAAGCAATTAAAGAAGTATGCAAAGAAATACTAGAAGGAATATGGAATTTTTTTAAGAAGAAGATAACTGAAACTGTTATTAAACAGAGTAATAAGAAAAATAGGGATTATAGAACAATTATAATATTTTATGGTTTAATTATTTATTATGATTTATAATTTTAAAATTTAATATGAGTTTATAATAAATATTTATAAATAAAATATTAAAGAGAAATAAATAAGTTTCCTATATATTGCTTTAAAGCTATTTGAAAGACCACAAACTTCATCCAGGAGGCATTTAAATTCACAATACAATATAAGATCAGATTTTTACAGAATTTATATTGCTCCAAACATAATGGATTTTCCCTTTAGTACTAAGAGTTATTAAGCCTCTAAAGAGAAGGTGTTAAAATCTTTTGAATCACACAAAAATTTAAGACTGTTCATGATAGTATATTTTATGTAATCATAAATTGGTAAAAAAAAAATTTTTTTTGTTTCATCTCACTAAATTAATTCAATATATACAATTTTTTGTAAGAATATTTTAAGCAGTTGAAGGAATTGCATTCAATGTTCTTCTACTAATTTGTATTAAAACTATCCACATCAACAAATATGCATTTTCAATGATTTATCACGAATGATAAAAAGTAGTTCATACATTTTGATATTCTCAAATAATTCTGGACATAGTTGTTGACATATCTTGTGAAACAGGCAATACTTTAAACCAATTTGAAATAATTTTGATGACTTCATATTAAAAATTATTAGTTTCATACAAACCAATAGTTAATTATCAAAAGCATAAAAATGTTAAATAATTAAAATCAAAGAAGTTTTATAATTTGTTGTATTATCAGGTATATGATACAATATATTTCAGATTATACAACAAAGGATCAATTTAATCAGCAAATTGTTTTCTGAAAATTTCAATAACACTATTCTCATCAACTTATAACTAAAATATTAACTTTAATCTTGTTTTATTAGAATATAAAATGATTTTTTCACCTTTACTGCTTGTACATTTTATGCTAAAAAAACCATTCATTCACAGATACTCAAAAATCAAAATAAAGAATATTAAATATAATCCAAACAAAATAATAATTTAAAGTAATAAAGGAAAAGAAAAAATACAGGATTGATAGATGATAAAAATTCAAAAACATGACTTGAGTTCTGCTGGCAACCTTTTGATCTTCTTTTAAATCAGTTATTTTTAATTAGTATTAAATCATAATTATTAAAAATAAAAAATATTTGAAATATTTTAATTGAGTGGTAAAAAAATTAAATGTTAATATAACTGACCTTGCTTCTCGAACAACATTTATATCATTGCTTAAGCAAGTATATTCTGTTTGATATTTGTGTGGATCTGCTACTGAAGAGCAATTAATGGATGGCTTACATACATCTATGAAATGAGGTCGCAATCTTCCAATACTATATTTTCCTATATCTGTTGTAAGCTGAGACAGACAAGCACCATATAAAAATATTCCAACTCTTGTATAAATTCTGGTTAAGACACTGGGTACTGTACGACCAAACAAAACATGTAATTGACCTCTTTTCTCACGTGCAGCACTTGCTTCATTAGCAAATTCATTCAAGGTTATCTAGAAAAAATGCATCCATTTAATTATTCTTTTCAAAAATCAGGAAGACAAAATATTAATTAAATAGATAAAAAACATTTATTTCAAATTGTTTTCAATCACTTTTACTCAGTCCAAGAAAATCACATTTTTAGTAAGGTATGACCATAAAAATATACATATAATATTTCTAAGTAGAATCATTAATAATTAATTAACAATTAAAACATATAAATAAAGTAATCAAATAGAAAAATCAAAACAATAAAAAATATTTAATTTAAAACAACAAAAATTCAAATTATTTATAAAATTGCCATGCTAATATTGAAAACATTTCTTGCATTTTGCTTTATATAAAAAATCTTTCTCAAACTATTTTAAATTTTCATAACAAACTTTGATTTACAGAAATTAAAACATTTTGCCAAGACTATTTGTTTAAAACATTTCATTGGTTCTATATTGCACAATGTTAAAAATATGAAAAATATTATGTTCTTTTTATCATATAAATATAAAAAATGAAATCAAAAAGCATTTATTCAATTTACAAAATTAATTTAAATTGTTAAATCTGAATAACAAAAATATTAATATTAGTTAGAATTATATGATACAAAACAGTATTTATCATAAGTGTTCCAGAACAAGTTTTTTTAACAGTATTATAAAATTATTAAATACATCCATATATAATAATTTTGTAACTATAAGATATACACATTTTTTAACATTTTTGGGTATATTATAGTTATGATATACGTAAATTTTTAAAAATACTTTTTTCAATACATATTAAAGAATGGATGTGTAATATTTAAATATAAATACTGTAATTTTTCAGGAAAGTAATCTTCAATCTCTATAAGTAATTTTTCTTTAATCAAATTTAGCATTATGTAAGGATGACACTTATTTTGTGTCACACAATATTCTGAGTCTAGGAATGAGAAAACTATTCAAATTCTCAAAATTGGTAATTTTTTATTGCTTAATATATTTTGTATATGATACTACAGGTGCCCAAGATATGTATCTATGATAAGGTTTAAAACATTTCTAAATTCCATCATATTATATTTGTAATATAATTTTCATACAGTTTAAATTACTTTTCCTTGGGCTTGCATTTTTGTAGACTAGCAGTGATTTAGAAAATTCCTAACAGATTCTGATTCATTTTATGTTAAAAATGCTTCGGACATATTTTTACAGAAAACTAAGCTATATATACATAACAGTTCAATAAATTTAAAAATATTAAAATGAAAATTTCCTCAATAAATCATATTAAATATCCAATTCCTTTCATTCACTTGAAGATTACAAATCAGAAATTTCAACAATAATTTTGAACTTATTATTTTGCCCCGATAATTTAAATTATTTTATAAAATTAATGCTAGAAAAATCAAATTTAAATCTTGATAGTATAAATTCTCTACCAGCAAACTTTACAATACAATAATTCTTATTTGTTTTATTTTAATTAACAACAGTACAAAAACTAGAATACTTGAGTTATAACAAACATTATATAAAAGACTTTCCAGGTTAATTATATACATTAATAAAAATTTAGCCTTTAATAGCTTCCTTGCACATCAGAAAATATTAAAGTAATACATAAAATAAAATCATTGTCACTTTTTCATTCCTTTAAATACAAAAACATAGTACTACAATAAATGTAAAAAGTAGGCGAATGTCAAATGGTTATTTTTCAATAACCTGTTACTACTGTTATATTTTGAGCTGATAACAATTATCAATAACTGTTATAAAATAACGAATAAAATTGGCAACTTTTGATTGGCTTAAAAATAGTGGAAAACTCTACATTTTTATGTAGGAACACTTCAATATCGCCAATAACAGTTTGTTATTGGCGATATTGAGGCATGTTAAATAATAGTTTGGAGACAATTCATATAGGATTGCTCTTTGGAAAATATTTGCAGGGAAAAAATACTTGAACCATGACAATCACAAGACAACTGGTCAAACATTTTTTCCCTCTCTTCTGGAGGGCAGTTTTTCTTAGAAAAACTACTAAATCATATTTAGCCGGTGTTTTTGAATTATTTTTCGAAAAAAGTTTCAGCTGGGAATACTGCTACTTTTTCTCCTATTTCAGCAAAGAAATAAATCTTACGGGATTCCCATTAACTTGATGTGTTTCTTTTACTCTCTGAAAATATTTTTCCATTAACTGATCTGTTCCTGGAACCAGGGGGTGCATGTACCTTCCTGGGGCTTGAGCAGCCACCAGGCGCGTCAGCAGGTGGTGGATCGCCGAATGTCCTGTAGAAATGACAGGATATCCTTGAATATAAAATCAGAGGCCGCGAACCAGCTCCCGTAAACCCTGGTGTTATGCATTCCATACCTAGGGCTAATTGGCACCGCGGTATTGGTGTCTTAACGGAGCCTCTAGTTGCCTGGTGAACCTCTAGAGTAATTTGCCTTGCCCAGTAACTCAGGCAATGCTGGGTGGACTTATATTACCTGAGATTTTTAATTGTTATCTTGTGGCAGAAAAGACACAAGTAATAACAAACCTTTCTGCATTTGCAGGTGAAGCCTATGAAGTAGACCTTGCTGAAAAAGACAAGGGAACTCCAGAGGCAATCTTGTAAAGGGGCAGCAATGAATCCTTCACTTGAGGTAGAAATGACCTCCAAACCATCTTCTTCTGGTGAAAGTCAGGAAGCTATCCCTAGCATGTCTGACTTTCTGACCAGATGGGACTGTTTCAGCAAGACCCTATCTGCTGGAAATGTCATACGCAAGAGGAAACGGCAGAGCATATCATTTACGAATGTGAGGCTCTTGCCCTCCCTAGATTAACTTCTTTAGGCATCATCCATACTAGAGAGTTACACCTAGACTCCATTAGAAGGTTATCGGACTTTATTAATAAAGTGGGTGACCCGAGCAAATGGAACTAGGAAGCATTGGGTTTGGAGTTAATGGTACAAAATGCTGATAAAAGCAGAGGTGCCCAATGACATACAAACCCAATTCTAAGAAGAAGAAGAACTGATCTGTTGAAAATATAATGATTCGTTAAAATTCCTTCAAAAATAATTTAAATTTCTTAAAGTTAAATAGTTTTTATTGGAGAGATAATTTCGAAACCTTTTCTTCATTTCAGCTTAATTTAAATTAAAATATGTAACATATACATGTGTAAGAAAGAAGCATGTACTAAATTGTTGAAACGACTATTTTTAATATACCTGTATGATATAATCATAGAGTCTAGCTATAATTGTAGTCATAATTATTCTTTTTTTATAAATTTCTGCCTTTTTAAATTACTTCAATTAAAATGAAGCTTAATCCTTTAATTTATTACTTAGAATTTTAAAATTTAAGGAACAATGAGTTTTGTTAAAATAATTTTTAAAATATTATTTAACAAATGCAACATTAAGTATATATGTTAAATTAAGATTTATAGTACTTTGATAAAATTTATCTTTATATAGCATGTATTTTTAATCTAACCCAAATTATTGTAATTGTCTTGTTAAAATCGCTTTATAAAATTTTAAAAATGTTTTCACACACATAGGTTATTTAATTTTTTTATGATTCTCAATTTTCCATTAATTGTTATTTTTTCTAAAAAGTATTATATATCACAGCAATTTTCAGTCTCTTTTATTTTCCTATAAAAATCATGTAAAATAATCATTTCATCAAAATGCAAATAATTTAAGTGTATAACTACAGTATTAATAAAGTACTCAACTTAGAACATTGCAAAATTTACTAATTTTAATTAACTATCAAGCAGGCTTACATGGACATAAGTTTTAATTTTGGAATTCTATGAATGAAAATTAATATTTTAACTTAAATCTTTTAATCAACTTTATAAAAGTTATTATTCTTCTGTTTTGAAATTTTTGGAGTTTTTTTTAGAAAGTGTGATACTTTTATAAAATAACAGGAAACAAAAATGCTTTGTTCACTTAAAAATCTTTTATATTGATTTTTTAATATAATTTTCCTATATATATATGTTTATATATAACTTACATTCTTCTATTTCCTGTAAGTCTGATTAGTCATTTATTTAATATTGAGCATCATTGTGGATAACCTAACATTATAGTAACTAAGATGCTGTAAGGAATTCGTGACATTTACAAAGTATACATTATTTGAAAACATTTTTTCAATGTTTTAAACTTATTCAGCTGTTTAAAGGAAGAACATTAAAAAAATCTCTCATAAACACATTGAAATATGAGGATAAAATATTTTAATTATATATGTATCATTGCCAAGTGTTTTTAGCACTATTTTGTTTCACCAAACACTTTTAATGATACAAAAATTGCCAATATTTGCCAAGGGGCACCTTAAAATATATTTTCCCCCCAATTTTCACTTTCAATAAGATTTTATTCTGCTTCAAAATGTAAACTGCCATGGATATTTTTGAAAAATCTTGAAAATGTTTTTAATAAAAGGAATTTTAAATGAAAAAAGCAAAAAATTTAAATATAAATAATACAATGCATAGAAAATATTATGTAGTGCTGAAACTTACAACTATTATAGGAAGATGTACACCAACAACATAAAGAGCAGTACTTGAAATTGTAGATTCTTGGAAAGGATAATTTATACTGTCATCATCACAGAAGAAACCTCTTTTATATGGCTTTCCATGCAAATGAAATATTAAAATTGAAATCCCAACTATTGAAAAATAAAATGTTTTTTCATGTTGCATTGTATATATCATATGAAACTAATAAAAAATATTCAAATACAAAAAATAGTTTATTTCACTTTAAAATTTTCTTAACTAATAAAGTAAATTATTTTCAGAATTATTATGTCTAGAGCAATTTAGAACAAATACAGTTCATGTTAAATTCCTTAAAAAATTATAAAACCATTTAAATTAGCATCATCAACAATTAAAATATTTGTTAACTATCTAATAAGTTACACAATGGAATGAATAGAATTTAGAAATATAGAACAAAAAAGTTATAATGAAAAATTAATATATGGTAAGTATTTTATTATTACTTAAAATATAAATATTATTTACAGTTATTTTCAAGAATAATTAATCAATATAAAATATTTTTGCATAGCAAAAGAAATTTTTTTTATATAGTACTTAATTTTGTAAAAAACTTCATCTTTTTTAGTTAAGATGATTTAATTTTGTTGAATATTATTGACAAAAAATTATTAGAAATAATTAACAGTTTGAATGATTAAAATAAAATGTAAATAACATATTCTTATATAGTCAAGCATATAGTATAAACTAGAAATAGTTATTCAGACATAATTTTTTTTTAATTTTCAAAATTTAATTTAAATAAATACACTAGGTTATCATTGGTGAAACTGACATTCCAATAAAATATAATTTTGATGGAAAATTCTAGGTGATCTACACTGTATTTCCTTATAATAAATTGAATAACAATGCCAATTAAAAATAATAATGAAACTGTAATAGATATGTGATCACAATTAACTTTAAAAAGAATTTAATTGTAATATAAATTATCAAAAATAAGAAAAATTTCATGTTAAAAATCTTAAATTGGACAAGTTTAAGATAAATTACTCAACAAAATATGAACACAGTACACAGAAATGTTTCCATTCATTAATTATCAAAATATGAAAAAAAATACTTTTCTGTAACATAAATTTTTTTCTGATATACAAACCTGTAAAAAGAAGTATACAGTCAACTACAATTTTGATTAAGAGTTTGGTATCTCTCGACATTATAAATCAGGCACAATTATAAACATTAAATGTGAATATAACCTATTTTATAAATGAAACCTCGTTTCTCGTGAAAAATTAACGCCGATAATTTTATCGGCAACCCAAAAGGCGCGGACTCGACAATCCCACGTTTCTGAAAGATGTAGCTTTTAACATTTATTTACTTTCTCATTTTATAAATACACGCATGCGCCATGATGAACGGATACTTTGCGTCAAAAATCCTATGTGTGTGAACACAAAATAATAAATAAAACAGTTAGTTCTCTGTTATTAAACTATCATGGGAAATCAATGAAGAAAATGCATTGAATCTCCCCCTGAAAAAATTTTCGGTTGTTCTTTTTTGATTTTGACATGTACTGACTGTCACTCCCAAGTGGTTAAAAAAAAAGTAAAAAAATAACAGCAACCCGAAACTGCCTCGGATGTAGCCAATCAAACATCATCGCATAACAATGAATGAACATATCAGGCCATTCGAAAAAACCTCGTAAGGAAAACGAAACTACGCCCTGTGCATTGAATAGCTGTGAACTTTTTATGGTAGGAGAATATAATTCATAACATTATATCTGATAATGAAAGATTTATTCATAATAAATGATAAGACAAACATTTTTTATGGATTTTAAATTTATTTTAGTATATTTTTCTTGTGATTTTAAAGAAATAAATAATTTTATGCATTTTTTTATTAATGAAATTCGTTGATAGCTCATTCTATAGAATCTATAGAATTTATAACCAACACGTGTTGGTTATAAATTAAAATATAAATGTTTTTTAAATGGGAAAATATTTTTTTTAGGTTATTCTTCGAAAGTATGGCACTTTGAAATAATCATTTACTTGGTTTTTTAAGTATACTTTCCTACTAAAAATTTAGCAAAGAATCGAAAATTTCTTATAGAAACATTATTAACTAAAAAAACAAATAAAAATAACTAGTGAAAAAAATAATCTGCTGAGCAATAAATTTGTAAAAGATGACAAATTACATGCATTTATATGTAATATACACAAATAAGTATAATACATTTTTTATTTCGATTTTTTAATAAAAATGAACTGTAACACTCCGATGATTTCATTATGAGCTTATTGCAGTAAGAACTGGAAATTCATTTTCTGACGTTGTGTTTTAATATGCAAAAACAAATATTAGAAATGCTATCTTTTTTCTTCTGATTTATGAGTTTTCTATAAAGAGGCAATTTATTATATTTTATTTTTCTTAAAATAATTTACTTTGTTAAATGTTAAGACCTTTTTAATATCAAAAATTCACTTGTTTAAAACTATCTATGTAGATTGACATTTTTCTTAGAATTCATAGTTGTTGTAAAACTAACAACAACTAGTCCGATATTCATAAATTTTTTGCTATTGGTAAACGAACTATTTATACAATACTTAGAGCCTAGACTTGTTATAATAGAAGAAAATAGTGCCAAAATATAAGCGAATAAGGAGGAGCTTAAATATTAAAATATTTCTTTCATTGTTAAGAGAAAATACAAAATTAATATTGATCACTGAAATTTAAAGTGAAAACTTATGCACCAATTCAATATAAAAGGATAACTTCCAGCATTTATTTAAACAAGAAATTCTTGATTTATTTCTTAGTGAAAAATTGTATTGTTCTTAAAAATTTTATTAACATATATAAATATAAAGCAAACAGAAAAAAGTAATTTACTACAAAAATTATCTTTGTTAAAGATTTCTCTTTTCTGTAATTATTTTTTTAAATAATTCTGAATTTATTTTATTACAGGTTACAAAAAGTAATCTGAATTGATGTTACCTGTATTAATTTAATTTGATTTTTATTTTCAGTAAGTGTTCGACAGCAAAGAGAATATTCTAGCATTTCGCAACACAAAATAGAAGAGTATGTATGGCTTCGAAATGCTCCAGATCGGGAAGGAGGAAGGAACAAAAGAAGAAAACTTTTAAATTAAAAATACTGTAAATAAATAATGTGAATGGATTTTTGATTGTAAATAAAAAAAATTTTATACAGGATCTGTCTCGTTCTGAGCCATCATTAATAAAAATATCATTGATATAATATAAATTATCTAATATAAAAAGTTCAGTTTATGTGTGTTTAGTTAAATGTGTTGCATGCTTTACAAAAATACAATAAAACAAATATCATAAAATAATTAACTTAGAATTTTATGTATATGTTCATCCGCTGAATTTAACAACAGAACTGTTAACAATGAAGTGAAAATTTCTCAAAGATATATTAAAATGTTTATTGAATAAAAATAAATAATTACTGCTAATTCAAAAGTAATCTTAACAAATTGGTAAAACATGATTATAATCAACATATAAATGAATTCTATTAGAAAAAATATTTTAGAAAAGAATCAAATCTAATATAAATATTTATTTATACAAAAATAAACTAATATTTACTAGCTCATTACAGTAAAAGTTGAAAATTAAAATTTTTGAAATTGTTTTAATTTATATATAATTATTTCTTAAGAAATAATATGGGAAGAGAGCGGCATCTCTAAATAACCAAAGCAGATTCAATTTAATGCATTTCCAATATATTTCAATAGTAACTTTACAATATATAAATTCTTAGCAATTAAAAAATGGGTAAATATTTCATTTTAATCTGTAGAAATAAAATCAAAGTTATAATTGGCTCCACGTCGGTTAATGCGGCCATTGCCGGCCAAACTGCAAAGGCCCGACGGATAACCGTATACGGGCATGTGCTGGCAATTATACGGACCACACACGGCCAATACGGCATTGCTGGCCACCCAGCGTTGGGCCAACAGCGGACCCTACTGCCGGCCCAGCAGCAATGACGACGACCACTTTATTGACGGAGCCGACGAGGCCAAATAGCGGCGGGCCGCTGCTGGCCAAGACGGCTGACAGCAGCGGCCCGATGGATGCCCGGCATCTTTGTGTTTGCTGGGTACATTCTAAAAAAAAAACTTTTAACCCATTCTAAAAAAAACTTTTAACATCTCTGATTTCCATTAATGCCGCCATTTAAATAATTTTAGTTATAAGTAAAATGAATCTGAAAAATAAAATGTCATTTTACATAGCGTACCATACACGTATGGTATTTAAATTCTAAAGAGCCTAAACAAATAGTTTTATAAATAATTATTTAATTTCAGGAATTTTTTACTATAGTAATTTATATAAAGATAATTTAATTTGTTATTAAAATTCTTTATTGCATAATAACAGCACACATAAGACGTTAACAATTATTTCATTAATTAAAATAATTATCTTTTAATAATTATATTTCCTAAAGGATATGAATTAATCAATTGTATAATTCTGGAAAACAGAGCCAAAATATTAGTTCAGAAAGAACGAATTTTTCCCCAGTAGTTTTTCAAAACTCCTATTTGAGAAAAAATCGTTCTTTCTGGAGAAAATTAGTGTTTTTCTAGGGAAAATGCGTCCTAGTAGCTCTCTTCCCCTCTGATCTATTATTAATAAATTCATGTTTGATCCATTACTCTGAATAATACAATATATTATACCAATACTCTTTGATTCATTAACATATAGCATCTTTTCCCATAAATTGTAGTTAGTTAATTTGTGAATTCGTATAAATATGCATATAGCATAATAAAACACGCGTGCACACACACACACCTATATATATATATATATATATATATATATATATATATATATATATATATATATATATTCAACAAATTCCTAAGTAGCTAATTCAATTGTTTAAATGCAAAAAGATTGATGAGAATGAAATAATTTGGTTTGAAATGGTACAACGGTAGTAATAATTTTTGTAGTAATTCCTTGATAAATAAGGGATAACACATAAAATTTAGGATTGGCTGTTAAATTCCTTGGATTTTTGGGAGTCAGATTTTTGGATAACCAGAAAAAATTTTGATTGTTTAATACTTATGCCTAATTTACAATCACGCCGCCCAACTTGTCTAGTGGTCAGCGTGCGAATAAGGAGGTCCTGGGTTCGAATCCCAATTCGGACATCGATGAACTTTCTCTCTCTATTTGTCCTGTCTTTGTATGAAGGAGGTGTGAATGGTTGCCTACTCTATAAACGGGTACCTATGGCATGTGTGTAGAGCAAAATAGTACTTTCACCTTCATGGTGCTCTGATTAAAACGAAAGACGCTCCCAATTGACTTAAATTCGCATAGCCAAGGCATAGCGAGCTTGGCTTGTCCAAGTGTCATTAGTAACAACAACAATCACATTGACATTTGCGTAGTTTTCATTTGAAATACGCGAATTTCATTTAAGATACTTAGGAAGTAAAACGCAATACAAAATACTAATTCAGATGGAACATTTTAAGTTAAGATTACAAACTATAGAAGTCTCTGAGACATCTATATCACTATTCATAATTTTTTACATATTTTGTATTTAAAAAGTATTTTTTTAATATAAACTTTGTAATCGTTAAGAGGACTACAGATTTAGAAAGAAAAATATATTAAATTTTTTCTACAGAATTATGAAAATATAGATATATAATTTTGTGATTTCAATACTTATTTTCCTTATGTCATTGAAAATTTTAATAAAAAATATGATTTTTATTAAAATTCTCAAATAAGAATAAATAAAATCTAAATTTATCTACTTTCACTAATTAGTTACAAGAAAAGTTTAAGTTTCTGCTTCACGAATTGGATAATAAACCTATTTGTTTTATGTATTTTTTATGACTAATTTTAGAAACTAAAATAAACACCCTCAATAATTTCGAAAAAAACATTGAGAATTTTGATTACAATTATAATTATTTATAATATATTCACTGAATTTCATATAAAATTTGTATTTATTGTTAAATTTTAATTTTTTATTAATTAGTGACATATATATTGTATTGTTTGGGACAAATTTCTGTTATCCATTATATTATTACTGCTATATACGAAAAGCAATAAATTGGCCATTAAATATGTTTTATTGCACCTAGAACTATAAATTAGTCATACACAAACCTCTTTCATTGTCTGCTTCTTTCAGAGAGATTTATAACTGTTGAATCATAGTTCATTTCGACGTCATTCATTTTAATTAACCCAGTTTTTAGCTTTTTTTAACTACAGTTTTAGTTTTTTATTAATATATTATGAATAATTAAAATATTCTTAGCCAGATGAATAGAATAAAAATTATAATACTGTGAAGCCGGCTGTTTAACAATTGAAGACTGTTTCTTGATAGTTGGGTGCATTTAAATCCAACCTCCGTTTTGGATCCTAGCATGAGTTGTACAATGAGAGGCTTTCTTAAATGTGTCTGTCGGAGTGAAGGCTTCAGATAGTTTTCAGGTTATACCCTAACGACGGGTGAATCGACCTCTATCGATAAAAAGCCTTACTGAATGCTGTCAGCGATTAATATAACGAATATTAAATTGCTTCATCAGTTTTCGCTGTCACATTCTAACGAACTGAAGTGGCTCAGTAGCTTCACGCCGCTTCTCGTTAAGATCAACAAAGTGAAGCATCATTTGCCGCGGACAGTGATTGGGAAGGTGACCACATTCTCCTTCACTGGGTTGATGGAGCTCCGTGATTGAGGAAGTGTCTGCATTAATCTGTGACATCCAAAGTCTTTCCGTGGCTTGACGTAGATGTGGAGAGGAGGATACAAGATCAGGTGTCACCTACCTGTGATTCAAAATTACGTGGCGCTTGGTGGTAGCGAGTATTTCAAACCCTTTAACTTTAAAATACATATGGGGCAAGTACGTGGTTTTACCTCTGGGCTAAGCTGAGCTCAAAACAAGCAGTTGGATATATATGTCCAAATTAATATAATTTTTTGTCAAAGAAGTGATTCTGAAAGAATTTATAATCTCGCCTAACGTATCTTTCATTTTTTAATAAGCTTTTATAGTGCAAATACAACTTACATTAAATGTATTATTAATTTTGCTGTCTTTTTTCCAAACAGTATTACAATTGTTACTCTGTTGTCTTATCCCACTTGATCGATAGAGACATCGATGAAGTCCATGAACTCTTGTGGATCATGAAGAAGGTGTGAGATGCGGTTTCAAGAGGTTCAAGATCGAGAGGCTCCGAAAGCACTTGACTTTTGCCTCAAAACTGAGAGTCATCTGACTTTTGAATCAAGCCTGAAAAGCATTTGGCTCAGAAAGTGGATGGGTCTTCGTAATTTAGAAATGGGGACCAAGGAGACCACTCATATGCCCTACCATCTCCAGAATTATCATTTCACATGGAGGACATTGAGACCACGACATATTTTACGTGCCTCAGTCGCCATTAGCGAATATGATGGAAATTTGATTGGGTCGGGATTCGAACTCAGTCGGAAATCATTCACCTTGGTATTAATATATTTGATTTGGTATTATTTTCATAACAATAAAAAGTTAATGTAAAATTATATCAATTCAATAAAATCCATATTAATTAAATTTGATGACTTTTCAAATATATTTATGATAAGAATAATGTAAAAATATGTTCTTCAATGTGAATCGCATTATATGCTTAAATTAATAAAATAATTAATTCTTGGTATCCTTAAATGATATATTGAAAATATTTGTTTAAAATTTTAACTAATATTTGTTTGCCTTCGTCAATTATTAAATGTTTTTAAATCTCAAATTCAAACAATCTTTTTTTTGTAAAATTACTGTAAATTTTTATTTGACTATAAGCAAATATTAAATTTATTAAAATAATAATATATTAAAAAACATTTTTTCATTGAATTTCTCAAAAACATTTACAGGTAACCCTCCTATAACACGGTATCTTATAACACGATTCGTAAATTGCGGGAAAATTCCTACAACACGTCATCCTATATAACACGGTTTTGTTCCAATGTTCGAGTTTGTTATCGGTCGGCGGAAACATGTTCACTCCTTACTTCTTTTCTAGGTTAGCGGCGACTCTCCGCGTCTTTTCTTCCGTCTGGGTGACGCCCCCAGGCCGACGCATGAGATTTCCGCTGTCCAAATCTTGGCGACCGTAATGTATTTCTATGAAGTTTTTCGCTAATTGCCTTGCGAAATAAAGGAATTTAAAGCAAATTTTTCAGAAACATGCGTGAAACATCAGAAAACGAAATTGGTGCCATATTAAAAGTTGCTAAATCAATCGGAGGCAAAGGTTTTGTGGATATGGCTACTGAAGACATTCAAGAATTATTAGTGGAAGAAGTTGACGAAACGGATTTGATGGAAATGGCATCCTTGGATGCAAATCAAATAGATTTTGAGGACGCTAGCTCTGATGAAGATTGTGCAGTTAAGAATTTAACATTAAAAGAATTACAAGAAGGCCTATGCTTAGCGGAAAATCTCGAGTCATTTTTCTTGAAAACAGACCCTTCCACGGAAAGAAGTCGAAAATTCAAAAGGGAGCTGCAAAACTGTTTAACTCCATACCGCGAAATTTACAATGACCTAGTAAGAACTAGTCAGCAAAGTTCGATTACAGATTTTTTTAAGAGGGGAAAACATACAAAAACTTTAAATAGAGAAAAAAGTTCTGAAAGTGAAAGCGATATCGTTCCACCCAAAAGCGTTCTCGGTTGATTGTACTGAGCAGTGACGACGAATAAATTCATTAAATTAAGGTTGCGTTAGATTAAAATATTTTTTTCTTACTTTGTGTTGGATATACATTTATTATTTAATAAAAATTAAGTTGTTTATGTCGAATTAAAAAATATTTGTTTTTAATAAGTTTTTGGAACGTAACCCCCTTTTTGTACTAGTTCTGGGTCTCATACAGCAAGATTTCACACAACACGGCATTTTCTAGGAACTACCGTGTTATAGGAGGGTTACCTGTACAATAATTTTTACATTTTATTTTCATAGACTGTTATTCTGTAGTTTTTTAATACTTTTTTAACCTTTGTATTATTATATGCACGAAAAGTCTACACTCTGTCATTTTACTTGAAAACAACTTTTGAATAATCTGTTTATAAAAACAAAGTGGCATAAGCTCAAGTTTTGTTTTCACTTTTAGCAAATATATGGTTAAATTAATTTAAAAATATTATCAATGAAACGTATTCAGTAAATAGAGCTATTCGCATAAAAATTATGGTTAAAAAAATAGCACTGTTTATTGAATTTTTTTAAATTTTAATAAAATTTTAATATAACTTTTATTTAATAAAAAATATAATTTTACTTTTTTATTAAATACTTAATGTTTTACATTTCGTTTAACATTAATCTATTTTAAAGTTATTTCCCCGAACACATCTAACATTGTGTCTCGCAATTTTAGCTTCCATTTTTAAAATCATACGCACTTCAATCTTAAGTAGAAATTTTACCAAATACACACAAATTATAAAACTATAAAATTAATTATGTTTTGATTTCAAAAATATTTAATCTGATATTGATCATTTATCTTATTTTACAAATACCAGTATTTTCTGTTGAAAAAAAATGTAAAATGTTCTATACATAAAATAGTTCTCCATATACAAGGAGAGGCAGATTTTTTGTGTCAAGAGCTTCTTTTAATTTTTTATTTTTCTCGGGGTCACCTTCAATGAGGATCGCGGGTTAAACTTTTAGATATGTGGGTAAAAATTAGAATCAACGATCACCTCAAAATGCCTTTTGGTCCACCAATCGATCGCGGTCTTCTTGATGTCCACTCTCGTTCTAATGAATCAAACTGCTATTCTACAACCACTTTTCAATGCAAATATGCTAAGCAAAAAGATAAAAAAATATTGATGCGATCAGATAAAGTAGTCTATATTTCTATCGATCAAAACTTGCTCATATATATACACTTTTATTACCTATTACTTCAAGTCAATTGTTTAGATTGTGTCACGTGACACTTTGAAGTCACGTCACGTAAGTTAAATTGCATTTCTTGTGAATTGTCTCATAGTACACAGCACGCAATTATTTGAAATCTGAACCCATTGTTTCCTATTATTATTCTTAATGACATAAGACAAAGTAACCCAATTAAATTTAAAACGGTGCTTAAAATAATTATTTCCATGTAGACAATAAATAATTATGAAATTTTCGCGAGTCCTTATTATGATATCTCTTCTTAGATAAAACATTATATTTCTGAAAATGTTTCTGTAGTCTATCCTCGGGCTGGCAAGGTCGACTCAAACTTTCATCCCTTCAACGGGTCGATAAACTGAGTACCAAGCATGCTTGGGAACTAAACACTGTGGTTTTCGCGTTAGGCTGACCACCTAATCGGAACATATGCTTCGTACAACAGGGCCTCTCGGTCAGGAAAATAGAGATGGGCGCTGTAGGCCTTGGCCCACATTGGCTTTCGTGCCACAGAGTCTGGAGTTTTTAGAATCAGAATAATTTTGTGATTTACTTATTATAGAATTGATAGCAACAATCTTCATTCATATAAAAATTATATTACTTTTCTTTAACCTCTCATTTTTTGGTGCTGCACACAAGAACATGTATAATTTTTTGATTATAGCTGTACATGATTTCTTGCTGATATATCTGTACCACGTCTTTTAATATGAAATGCATGTGCATGCAAAATGAATATGTATAAATAATTACAGACAAATAGGATTTAGCCAATCCACTAAAGTCAGTAATCCAAAAGTGCTGTCGTCTATTTAGAAAGCATAGACGAAACTCTTGAACAAGATATATAAAGTACTATTGATAAAATTGAGATTAAAATTCATTTTTTTAAGAATTTTTGTATAAAATATCTCGATTCTATCTCATGAAATCTAATGTGAATTAAATGATAACATAATTAGTAATTTGTTTTTCTTGAAGTTTTCCAATAAAATCACATAAAACAAAAAGTTTCATATGATTTTTTCCACCTTACTTGAATTGCCTTTACTCAACGTTCTACGATTAACTTCTGCGCATGGTAGCTAATCTTGAGTATGGAATTTTGTAAGATTTCGAACCAATGCCATCATGTGATAAGAATATTGGTTGGTTTGTTTGTCACTCAACTGTCTTTTTTTTTTTTTGCACACGAGGGCTAATTAGACCAAGACCTACGGTTTAATATGGATTCCGAACCACTACAAACATCCATACCCAAGGTGGGATTCGAACCCGCAAATTGTTGAACTGAAGGCAAGAGGGCTAACCATTCGGTTGCCAGCTCGGCGATAAGAATATTGGATACAGATTGTTAAGATTATTCTACAAATATCAGAAGCATCTGACTTTGTAATTTATGAAAATTACATAAATTTAAAGGAATAATAAATATCATAACCCTTTGACTTGTAATTTTTAAATTCGTTATCACAACATTATTTATCGTTTTCATTTTTCTTCCAAGATATTGATATAATACCTAGTTATCTCATTTTTTTATTGATAAGAGTGTTTACAGAGTTTTTAACGATACGTTCGAAAAATTATTTTATCAGTTTTTTCCTATTGATTAAGTACTTCAAATATATAAAAACATGATTTATTTCATGGAAAACATTTAGATAACGTTCAGATAGAAAATTTAAGGACGTTATATAGAAAGATTTTGTTCCTAACTTTAAAAAATCCAGAAAGCACCGAATCAATATATTTTAACATAAAATATCAAAGCGTATTTTGATATATCAAAGCATAATTTGATATTTAATAATTATAATAAATGGTTATTAAATATCAAAATATGCTCTAGTATGAAAATTAAATTGTGTGGCTATAAATGGTTTTCTAGAAAATTAAATTTGTCTTTTAAATAACACTATAAAGAAAAATATACAATACTATAAATATTGACATAACTTCCTTCAAGTTCCAAATATAATAATAATAAAATTACTCAATTTATATAAACTAACTCAAAAAATTGACAAATTAAACACAATCTAACAAAATAGATATATCATAATAAATAACGTAATTAATGTCATTTATTATAATTAACATCAATTTAACAAGCACATTAACATCTCATGATTTTTATATTATTGACCTCTTATTTAAAGCAAACGTTTCAAGCATAAATATGAAAAGTAAGCATGCAGCAAAAGCTTCAAGATACTAAAACTCCTAACAAATTACACGCATGCACACATCATGCTACGTCATAAAATCGCAATCTGTTCCGGTGCACTAATCTACAGATTTGGTTTATTTACATTTGACACACGTACCGGCTTCTCTATAACTCAGCTTCTTTGTAAACTATTATTATTCTAACTAGGATATGTAGATTTCTATTTATATGAAAAAAACTAATAGCTATTATATTTAAACTTTTACGAAGCATATTTTAAAAAATGACACTTTTATACATAGGTGTTTCCATCATTTTAGTGACCACCTGTATAAGAATACACGTAATTTGATTTTTATTCCCATATATTATATTTTCAATAAATATTTCCTAACATTTTGTCATAAATGCATGTGATCAGTATTAAGTCTCCAAACAGATTAAAAATTAAATTATTTTTAATAAAATACTTTTTAAGGTATTGTTAATTTAATTTATATATAATTATTGATAACTAATAACCCAGTGCCTTTCAGTCAAGAAAACAGAGATGGGCACTATAGATCTTGGCCCACATGGGCTGTGGTGCCACCGAGTATAGTTCCGGTTTTCACTACGGTTCTGGATGAATTTTATTTTATATATGCTAATGAATAATATTTATTTTTATATTATTAATAAAATATTTCTATCATAAACAGGAAATGTAATTCTCTCAAATATGAATCGATTTTATACTTTTTTAAATTAGTACACGAAGTGAATTGATGCAGTTAAGCAGCATGGTCTTTATCGACCATGCTGCTTAATTGCATCAATTCACTGCGATGAACATTAGTATTATTATCCACAATCGAAATAGCTTTTGACAACGTTCATCTTTATGTCGATTATCTGTACCCTCGTTGCTTGATTCTTGCAACACGTGGTGCATATGACTTTGCAATAATTATGTCAAAAATATGGATATTTATTTAACATATAACAATTGGTATTCTAATTATTAATATATCTTCATACGTGCTTTTACTGAGATACCTCTCTCGTCTCGGAGAATTTATTTATTACATTACATATATTCAGACTTGTATGCTTGAGATCCGCTTGTAAGTCTTCGTCGATATTAGGACAAATAGCACAATGACAGATGTACAACCACAGAAGGATAACGAAGAAAATACCCAGGGCCACGGTGGGAATCGAACCCACTCTCCTACGCTCTCAAGCAATTAGCAGTGATGCCTTTGACCACTTAGCCACGGAGCGCCCGTCTCGGAGAAAAAATTTCAAACCTAAAATCGCTAACGGTAAATGGTGCACTGATGCTGCCAAAACCACCATTACAAATCTTAATTGCTGAAATCAAATGTGACTTCGCCGTCTAACCTGTCTAGTGGTTAGAGTGCCTGACTGCGTATAGGGAGAGGACCTGGGTTCGAACATCACCCTCTATAGCTAAGAAAGCCAGAACACTCTCTTATGACGTCATCAGTCGGTGGCTGAAATCAGCAGCGTTCGTTCACGAATAAAATATTCCGAAGGAACTGATTTTATGTTGTTTATAAGTCCCTAGCAATCAATTTTATACTTTTAAATAGATTCTGATATTATTTCCACGAAGAATATTAAAAAATTAATAGCAGCTGTATAAAAAAATGTATGCAAGTATAACTTGTATAACAATTGTAAGTATAACTTACAACTGTGAATAACAAACTTTCTATTCATATTAAGATCAAGTCTATGAAATTTTATTCAATATTGGAATTTATATTTTCGTTGGTGTACTTTTAAAGGAGTATATATTTGCGATTGATTATTAATATATCAAATCAACATAAAATTATTTTTATGCAAAATATGTATATATATATATATAATAATTCCTGTGCATTTTTTGTAAATCCGGGTGCTATATGTTTTATTCTAATTTATTAGCAACATAATCCATTATGAATTAAAAATATCTCTTTAATTTTTTTAAATGCTAACACTTTTTAAATGATTAATTTATTAGTAAAATATATTCCATACATGTATGATAGATGTACAACATTTAATGGGTGATAACTATTTTGTATAATTGAAGTGGAAAAGACAAATAACAAAGTAGAAAATAATTTATTATAATCATACTTTTTTATATTTCTTCTAAAAACAATATAAAAATTTAATTTGAAAAACAAACAAACATTATTTTGCATATTAGAACACAAATACATTATTAATATGTATTAGAACAAAATTAAATTATGTACATAATTATTACATTTTTATTCAATTTATTTTGATGCATTCCTAACAATGGATAAAAATAAACTACTTGAATATACTTAAACTTATTTTCAAAATTACTTTAGTTTTAAAAGGAAATAAATATATTGGGTACAATTTCTGATACAAATTTCATTAAAATATAATTTTTTCAGAATTAGGAAAGTTTGAATTTTTCGTTTTTTAGATTGAGTATTAATTCACTATAGAGTCATCATTTTTTTGCAATAATTTTTAAGAAATATATTTGCACATGATTTGACTATGAAGAATTTTACTTCAACAGCATGTCCATTTTCCCATTTTTCAAAAGGATTTCAGATTCATTCAGAATCCTAATTACTAAAATTGTATATGCTCTATGATTAGAACAAACGACACGTAATATAACCTTTTAAAAATAAATATGTTCCTTTATAAAACACAAAACATCTCTCTGCATTTTATTTACAGTGTTTTCTGACAAACAAGATGAAATATTATCAATTAAATCATACAAATCTGTTTCATAATCATAATAATTTTGATTTAATTTAATTTGCTTAGTATTTTGTTGTATATTACTAATATCAATAACATTATTAATTTGAAATGGTTAAATAATATTTACTTTTTTTTACTGGCACATTTTTAATGAAACCATTTATAATCAGATTTTCATCAATAACAACAAAAGTACACAAATTTGGATGTGGATTACAGCCAATATTTAAAAACCTAAAATTGCCTTTTCTTTTGACTACAGTCCAAAAATCCAGAATATCTATATTTTTCAAGTATTTTTCCATTTCATCTAAATTTGCAAAATAGTATTTTTGCTTGTATTCCACAAGTCACTCTGTTTTTACTTTGAACAATTTCTTCACACAGTTGAGTATTTTCACATTTTTGTGGTTTAATTGAGGGATCATCTTGATGATATCTGTATTTGTTACATATTTTGCGTATTCAATAAAGATACAAGGTACAGCATTAGGATATAATATCGGTTATTATAGGATCACGAGACTATTCTATTACCATTTATCACATCGAAAGCTTCACTAATTCTTAAAATATCACTTGATTTGAAATGCAGTTCACACACCTAGAAGTAAAATTTAAATTAAGAAAGCTGATATATATATGTAACAAAGAAATCTCAGTTTTTTTACTAATAATAGATTTTTTATTTGATATGATCATTAGGATGCATTCTGAAATTAATTTGGAAATAGCTTAGAGTTTATCTATTATTACAGTACTCTTTTAACTCAAACATTTTATTATTATTAATAAATCGAAAAATAAGTTATTTTATTTTTCTATGAAAATTTAAAATTGAATGATATGATTTTACGCGTAACAAATTTTTAAAAAATTCTATAGGAATTCACTGTTGATTTCATTTAAAAATTTTTGTTACTAATAATGTAATTAAATAAGTACAAAAATAAAATAACAAGATAAAAATAATGCAAATGAAACAAAGGAAATTAATTTACTTACTCTGGAATGTTTTATTACTTCCATATTTTCTCTCGGAATTGCACACAACCATTAGCCTTTTAAATCTTCTTCACGTAGGAATAGAAAGCGAAAAACCTTAGGTTCAGTATCATAACTCCCTTTACAGGCAGTTACGCAACATTTAAAAGGCATGTTCTTTATTATTTCACATAGGATAAAAATATAATAAAACATTTTGAAAAATACCTCGAAAACGAACTACCGTTAAATGGTAAACAATACAGTATGTTAAAGCGTCACCTAGAAGAAAGAGTCTAGTCTCTGTTAAAGCGTCACCTAGAAGAAAGCGTCAGCCTCCGGATGCAACGTCATAGTCATTTGGTCACGTGGTAGTCAGGCTTTCTACTATCAGAAGGTACTGGTTCGAATCCCAGTTCGGGCATGGATGTACTTTCTTTCTCTGTCTGTCCTTTCTTTGTATGAATGAGTTGTGAATGGTGGGATACCCTATAAACGGGTTCCTATAGTATGTATGCACTGAGGAAGTCGGACTCCACACCAAAATATGATTAAATTGAAAACGTGGAGCAGCGCACCTATATTGCCAGCCTAGCTGGCACAAGACAACAACAAATCTGACTTCTCATCAAGTAGTTTCTTGCGAAAGTAAATCAAAAAATTTAATAAACATCAAAACATGAAACCCGGAAGCAATGTACATGTAATATATTATGATTGGTATTAAATTGTATTGATAAGTTGTTTGTGCAGTAGCACAAAATGACTAAAAATACATCGAACCGAAATAAGCGGATATTTTTTTCTGTTCAATTCCGGTTTTCTTCCCGAGCAAAAAATAAAAAATAAATGAATAAATAAAGCCGGGAATTGTGATTTTTTTTAGTTCCGTTTCACAAAACCCTGCATAAAACAAATTTATAATTTCCCTTCAAAATTTTGATTACAAGATTGTAAATGTCGCAAATTCAGGCTATAATTTTTGATATAAATATTTTTAAACAAAAAATAACATCGAAATGTACGGATGCGTATTACATTCAGATTATGGTTTCGTTGTCGCTCAACGGCCATCTTTTCCACAACAACTATACTCCAGTTTAAAATAAGTTCCGCACCTCTACAAACATCTAGATCCGAGGTGATATTCGAACCCAGAAATTATTGAATCTAAGAATAAAGCGTTAACCATTCGGAAGCCAGCTAGATGTATTGCAAGCCGAATGTAAAAACATTAGTTTTAAAAAATAAAGAAAAATATGCATAAACAATTAGATTTCTGCATATATCTATAGAAAAGTGGAAAATTCTTTAGACTCCTTTCTTCTGCTGTTGGTTTCGTTTCATTTGAACAGCTCAATTTATGAAATTTCGCCTGTCGAGAGGAAGATTAAGCTGGTTCCATTCAAAATTTATCGCAGTTGAATAAACGAAAGAGTTTATCAATTGAAATAAAAAAGAAGATTCTATAATATTATTATAAAAATTCTAAAATAAAAGAAAGCTCTAAAATTAAAAAATACGGAATTCCAAAAAATAGCATGTTGAACATTTAAAAAAAAAAATTAAAAAGGAATCGTTGAAAAAGGAAACAATACCAGCAAAAGTGCTCTCTCTCTCTCTCGAAAATATTGTAGAAAAGCAAGACATCCTAAGCTGGAAAATGCTTTGCTTGCTTGACCAAAAAATGTGAAAGGACTGAATACAGTCGTAATGGAAATGCCATTAAAGAGTAATCTAACTGCTTTGTTATGAAGCTGAACATAAAACATTTCAAAGCATTGAACGGGAGGCTAGAACAAAATTTAAAACCAGATACCATTTGAGCATTAAAAAATTGTGTAGTGAAAGGGAAATCAATAAAATGAAAGTGTTTTTAACTGGGAATTTTATTTTGAATGGATTTTATAATATATTCTAAATAATCATTTCTAATATAATATTTATTTATGAAGGAAAAGTAGTTTGGTAAAATCATGTTTTAATAATCTGTTTTTATTAGATCACTAACACCTGATTACTTTTCTATTTTACGAACTTTTCACTTTAAGAACTATTTTACGGCTCTCCCTATGAGTTCGTAAAAATGAGCGTCAATTGTATAATCGAATTCTGCATCATCTTCATTATCATTGCACTTTTGGTCCATAAATGATCTTCCGTTTCTTCTAGATTGTTAGATATACTAAATTTCTTAAATTATATTTGAACTGTGTCATGTTTCACTTCATTACATGCTTTTGAAATCAATTCGCACAATGTTTTCACTTGCATGACACATTGGCCTCTTTTTGTAAATGCTTTACTCTTGTTTCACTGTCGCTTTAAGTTTCTTTTGAATGATTTATTGATACACACATCTATAATGACAAAAAAAAACAAAAACGACGTTTATCGGTTTGGAATAATTTCCAAGTCTGTGTTGTATTCGGTCAACAATTTCTTCCTTTTATCCGTTAGATGGAATCTGAACACATATTCCGAACTAAGAGGTTTTCCTTATTCTTTAAAAAAAAAAAAAAAAAAAAAAAACGTTGTAGAAAAAAATTTCATTTTCTGATCATTTTTTGCGCACATTCAAGAATCCTTGAAAGCCTTCGACTAATTGATGTTCAAAATTTAAGAACATAACTCATAAAAATTTCAAATTTCTTGGTAAAAAAAAATAATAAAAAAGAAGAGTGAGCGTCATATGGCAAAAATAGCTATTAATTAAAGAACACAATTTGAAAGTATGTGTGTTATGAAACAGAAAATACAATAATTTAAACAGTAATTATTAACGCTGATCTGAATTCCTTCCAAACCGTTCTGGAAATCTTATCATTTCAAGAATTGAAGCGTATAATTCTTTCTCCTTTTTGAAAATTGTTATCGATGCCACACCACTTGTATTAGAAAAGAATATGCAAGTTTAGGATCTCCTTTTTTCTGCATTCCCACACTGGAATTTAAAAAATGGATATATTTACAATTTATGCATTTTTCAAAAATTAAAAAAAATGCTATTTATGGAAACTGCAGTGAGTATGAAAAATGCTCCCGTGTGGAAATGCTCTGAAATGGAGACAAACTAAACTCAGAGCCACGACAGCGCGGAACAAGGCCTTCTGTGCCTATATCTGTTGAGATAAGTCGCACATGTCCCGGTTTGCTAATGCGACATCCCCAGTTTTTAATTCCCTAACATGCTTGTTATTCAGTTTTATCGACCCACTGAAAAGATGAAAGACTGAATTGATCTTGTCCAGTCTGAGAATCGAAATTTGGACCTGTGCCATGGAATAGCGATGCTACTGGCCTTCAAATGCTGATAAATGGGAATCGATTTCAATGCTTTATTGCGTAGTTATTCAAAAACTTTAGCGAGAAGAAATAAGTATTTTGTAAAAAAGTCCAGAAAATAAACAAAAAATTAATAATTCGAAATATTCAGCATTTAATTTTTCTAACGATTTTACTCGTTTTAAAAAACGGTATAAAATTAATAGGTTAAATAGGGTTAAAACGGTTAAATAGGGACAATTCTTAAAATAAATCTTAAAGTAAAAAATAAATAATTAAATAATTCTTAAAATAAAAAAATTGTGAAATAAAAAACTGACAGTTACATCTTAAACTTTTTTAACACATTGCTCTTTTTCAATTAAATAAAATATTACTTAAAAAAACTATTTACAATGCATTACATAAAAAAATTATGCAAAATTAAATTCATAATTAAAAAACATTCTTACTTTCGTTTTAATGAGGGAAAGTGAGTTAAAGTAATTACTTTTTTTCTCTTTCAAAATTAAATTTTTAAAAACTCATTTTTTTCGATGTGGAAAAGCATTTTACTATTGTTTTTCCCAAAAAGTACCTTAATCTTATTAATCATTCATCATTTGTTTTGCAGATGGTCGCAACACTAATAAGCTTTTTTCTTCATTTTTGAGAACTGAATGTTCCTTTAATTCTTATCTATTGTTTTCTATATTCTCAATTATTTAATCACATTCTCACGAACAAATTATATCTGAATCCAGATTCAAAAAGTTCTGTAGTGAAATTTATGGGAGTCTTTGTCGAAACTCATGGATGAATGACTTATCTTCACTCAGATTGATAGTAAAATAGGTCTTTCTTCAGTTACGATGGTTTATTTAATAATTCACGTAGATCAAAATAATTAGACGTCATTTTTACTCTGCAGCAACATTCAAAGAATACATTCAGAAGACCATTGCTCCTGGAATGTCGATTTCAAAAGGCGATTCCAAGTTCTGATTCAAGACCAAAACTATTCTCTTAAATGTTTTCATTTGAAGTTATTGATTACTCTCAAATGCATAGAAAGTTAGATGTAAGATTGGCGGGAGAAATTCCACATGGATTTCTTAAAAAATTCCAAGGTGAATGATATTTTCAACTGAAGCCTATTAGCCTATTATACTAACTAAATCTGATCACATAAATCATACTAGGATTCATAAAAATAATTTCCTATATTTTGGATTTTAGAATCGAAATTACTTTTTATTCCTTCATTTATTAAATAATATTTCTGCTAGTTATCCACAATATTCAATTATACTGCAATAATAATGTCGATAAATGCAAACGAAAAAAATGCATGAAAACTAGTTCGTAAAAAAGGGATTTCTCAAACATTTGGTTCATAAATGGGAATTAAAATTATTGTGTCTATGGGACCCTGTAAAAGACCAGTCATAATAGTTCTTAAAATCGTGAGTGTTCGTAAATTAATAGTTCTTAATAGAAGTCTCCTCTGTAGTTCATTTTCGAATTTTACGAAAAGGAAACGGAAATGACATGCTTAAACATATTAGAACTATACCAGATAAAAAGTGTGTAATAATTGTTTTTAATGTATCAATCCTTTGGAGTATATATCAAATATCTGTAATATGATTGCTCAGCTATTATATATAAAAAATTATTTAAAAAATAAAACAAACCCATAGAAAGTTAAAATCATTAAATGGAAAGTTCTTTGCGTGAGAAATCCTTTCCTGCCGAACCGAAAACAGGTAAAACACTAGAACTGCAAACACGCTCCTACGAAGGTCAAAGATGTATAGGCAGATGTGCTCTGTGAATTCTCATTGACATGTCGTTCAAAAATGACACAAGCGATTGTTCCAATAAGAAAAATATGGGAAGCATAATTTTATCGTGACATTTTATTCAATAACTTTAAATTTTTAATGACGAACAAATTTTTGAAATGTTTACATTTTATTCATTTAACTTAACTGATTTTAATTATTTTAGGAATGTAATAGACATATGAAATTATGAATAATGATAAATATAGAAAATAGGATGATAATGGATGAATGGAAAAAATTATATGACTATTGAAATGTGTGTTATAAAATTAAAAGAGAATAAGAATTTTCAAAATCAGTAAAGGAAAAAAATTGCAAATTTTTTTTGACTATTTTAAAACTGTGATTGTAGTAATAAAATTAAATAATGATTCATTTATATTTGTTGCCTCTCATATCTCGTGATACCTATATTTAAGACTTATGTTGTATCTGCGACAAAAAATTATGCCAAAGCAAAAAATATAAATTGGTAACAATCGCTATGCACTGATAGGTTAAGCATTTCGTGTTAAGCTTTTCAGTATGGGTATCCGAGCTGGCAGCCGAATGGTTAGCGCTCTTGCCTTCGGTTTAACAGTTCGTGGGTTCGAATCCCACCTTGGGCATGGATGTTTGTAGTGGTTCGGAATCCACTTTGAACCGTAAGTCCCGGTCTAATTAGCCTTCGTGTGCAAAAAATGACCGTTGAGCGACAAAGAAACCAAACCAGTATGGGTAATTTACATAATATGGAAAATAAACAAAAAAACCTTATATTTGTATAATTATTTTTAATGACTTTTAGAATGCAACAATGCCATTTTAGTAATATAGAGATCACTTTAAAATAGCAGCATGAAAGCTTAAATGGAATATTACAAATCTATATGAATCAATTTTTTTATTATGTTATCCACGATGGTTTTATCGAAATTAGAAGAAATGCCATAATTTCAAATTTTTTCAGGTAAAATATCTATTCTTAACTCTAAAATCATATATTCTCAAATTAGAAAATAATTAAGTCACTGCATTTTTGTATTTTGAGATAAAAAAAACTAAAAAAAAAACATAAATTTGATATTATTCAAATATTTTGTTAATTTCAAAATCAAAAATAAATACAGCTTATAGAATACATTTTTAAAAGAATCAAAAATACGTGTTTTCACATTCGATAAAAAATTATCAACTTGGCACTCTCAGCATAGATGGCATTATTTCACAGTACACAAGTTCAGCGTTCATAGGAATTTTATCAGAATTTCATTAAATATTTATTAGTTGATCTATTTAAATTGAACTATTAAAAAAGAAAATAAATTATTTTCAATGATTTTTTTTTACTTTAATAAATATGTAAATTGATGGATTGTAATTTTCGGAAGAAGGCTAAAATAAATGCAAATTTAAAAGCCAATATGTTTCTTCCGGATATTTAAATTTAATATCTTTAATTTAATAAAATATAATATAATATAAATCATCAAAAAAATTACAAAACTCTCGAGGTCTTTCAAAATTGCAAGGAATTTTAAAAATTCCCGGCAATTTTGAAAGATCTCGAGAGTTTTGAAACTTTTTTGATGATTTAGAAATTTTTGAAGATTTTTCAACAGATATTTATTAAAATAAATAAAAGTTCCCTTGTTTTATGATTTCTATTACTAATTACAGTAATAGAAAGTTTTTCAGGAAAGGATAACAATTTTGTATTAATGATCAATTTAGAGTAACTTCAAAAATTAATGTGGAGGAAATATTTTTTCTTTCTTTCTCTGTACAAATTTAGGAATTTATGGCGACAGAAGCATGAAAATGTCAATATTTATTCTTACAGTCCTGAAAAATATATCTTGATATTTTTTTATTCATTATATTTATTATTTTAACAAGTATTTTTGTTTTCTCAGTATGAAAATAATTAACTTTTGCATTAGAAGACAGAACAGATTATATATATATATATATATATATATATATATATATATATATATATATATATATATATATATATATATATATATATATATATATATATATATATATATATATATATATATATATATATATATATATATATTCATTTTTACACATATTTACGAAGTTTACTTTACTTCTCTTAATCAATATAAGGTAAGACAATCCATTAAACGAAAGATGATTGGTTGAGTTTATTCCCTCGAAATTTCCAATATTTCCTAAAATTCCCGTGGTTCAAAATTCTCGGGAATTTTACATCTCTAGCTACTGCAATGAACACCACAAATGGAAAATTTTAACTCATGTTTGTATACATGGCATATCAATTAAATAAATGTTTAAGTAAAAATATAAATGAAAAATAACTTTATGGCAGAAATGTTGAAAGTGTACTCACATTCATAAACTCCGAAGATTTGTTTACTCATTCTGAAATCTTCTAAAGAATATTTTCTCATCTTTCTTCTTCTTCTTCTTCTTAGAATTGGGTTTGTATGTCATTGGGCACCTCTGCTTTTATCAGCATTTTGTACCATTAACTCCAAACCCAATGTTTCCTAGTTCCAGTTGCTCGGGTCACCCACTTTATTAATAAAGTCCGATAACCCTTTAATGGAGTCTAGGTGTAACTCTCTAGTATGGATGATGCCTAAAGAGGTTAATCTAGGGAGGGCAAGAGCCTCGCATTCATAAATGATATGCTCTGCCGTTTCCTCTTGCGTATGACATTTCCAGCAGATAGGGTCTTGCTGAAATAGTCCCATCTGGTCAGAGAGTCAATCATACAAGGGATAGCTTCCTGACTTTCACCAGAAGATGGTTTGGAGGTCATTTCTACCTCAAGTGTGGGATTCATTACTGCCCCTTTACAAGACAGCCTCTGAGTTCACTTGTCTTTTTCCGCAAGGTCAACTTCAGAGGCATCACCTGTAGATGCAGAAAGGATTGTTATTTCTTGTGTCTTTTCAGCCACAAGATAACAATTTATAAGCTCAGGTAATATAAGTCCACCCAGCATTGCCTGAGATACTGGGAAAGGCAAATTACTCTAGAAGTTTGCCAGGCAACTAGAGGCTCCGTTAAGACACCAATACCGCGGTGCCAACTAGCCCTAGGCACGGAACGCATAACACCAGGGTTTACGGGAGCTGGTTCGCGGCCTCTGATTCTATATTCAAGGCTATCCTGTCATTCCTACAGGACGTTCGGTGATCCACCGCCTACCGACGCGCCTGGTAGCTGCTCAGGCCCCAGTTTTCTCATCTTTACTTTTGTTAACAAAATTGCATACAGAAAACTATATTATATGTAGTGTTAAAAATCTTAATTCTTCACTATTATAATTAAAAAGATAGATCAAATCTTGATTTTAATTAAAATCCACACTTTTTAAGTTTATCAGATTACGCATTTTCTTGTAGAACAATATCTTTATATACGGATATATTATAAGCATTTTTAAATTCTGATATTATGGAATATATTCCTCAGAATTTCTCATATCCTTTTCTTACTTACTTCGTAAAAAGTCAATTATGTAAGAAAGTTTTTAACGAAATTGTTTTCAGCAAACAATACAGGGATACTTAAAAGTCAGCATACACCTTTCAAAATTAACAGAAACTAATTTATTTCAAATATTTACATAAGAATTGAATTCAATTTAGCTTAAATTGATTATAGAAACAAAATATTGATGAGCAAAAACAGCAGTTTTTTTTATCATTAGACACAACATAATATAAAATATTGGAGAATCAGTCATTTCGCAAGTCACGGAAGTGAACACACAGGAAAGTCTATACTGGAAATTTCCATATTTTAATATTTAATTGGCCCACTTTTTGAATTTAAAACAGCTGTCATGCGATTAGACATTGAATAGACCAGTCCTTTGGTTACAGTGCAGGGGATTTTTTGCCATTCTTCAAGCAATGCCTTTTTAAGATCCTCTTTGCTTTTAATTTGCCTTTTTCTGATACTTCTGTCCAGTTCACCTCATAAATTGTAGATAGGATTAAGGTCAGGGCTTTGAGGATGGGAGTACAGTTGTCTTAGAGCGTTGTACAACAGCCATTCCTTGACAACACCAACAGTGTGCTTTGGATCCTGATCTTGTTGGAATATCCAGTCTAATTTTCTCACTGATTGCTTCAAATTGTTTTTTAATATAGTCAAATAGACAAAACGATCCTTAGTGGTTTCTATAAAGACTAAATTGCTAACACCTAAAACTGAAAAACAGCTCCAAAACATCACTGAACCATAAAACTGGGAGTACTACTCTTTGCTCCATGCACTGAACCTCCGCCATGTCTGAAGGAATCAGATTCTCTTATTCTAACTCTGTTCCGGGTTTTCACCAAACTTTTTGCTGACCATCCCAACCAAAAATGTTAAATTTAGATTCGTCTTTAAAAATAACTGTGCTCCAGTAATCGAAATTATCGTTTTCATGAAGATGCGCAAATACTAATATTTTTCTCTATTGACTTTACTAATGAGAGATTTTATACGCGGAATTCTGCTGTTATATCCTTCTTCTCTCAAGGCTCTTCTAACACACATTCTGGATTTACATCAGTTTCTTTAACCTTTTCAAGATGTTTGGCTATGTCTGCTACAGTAGTTCACGGATTATTACGAATTGTTCGAATGATTTTTCTTTTATCCCTACCGGTCAATTTTGGTGGTCTACCAGTACGAGGCAAGTATTCCGTAATTTTTGCCAAATTATATTTCTTTATTATTTGTTGCGCTGTAGCTCTACTTCTACCTATAATTTGATTTATTTGGTTGAGTGATTTTGCCTCATTTTTCAATTTAATAACCAGTTGTCTGATTTCTAATGATGTTTCAGTTCTTTTAGTTGCCATTTTAAAATTAATAAAATAAATTTTAAAAATGTTCTCTAATGCTTATATAAAACAAGGCACAATTCTTACAAATATGTTAAGACAGTAAAAAGCTGGCCAGATACCTGCAAACATCTATTTAAATCCAACTGTATGCTCACTTTTGTGAGTTTGAAAAACGAATATTTTTAACTTCCGAAATGATTATGATAATCTTAAAATGTTTGATGTCTATTTGACACATAATGATTCAAATGCATACTGGTAGCTATACGAATGAGAAAAAGAAAATTTGCATTTAATTTCAAAAAATGGGAAAATTTGCAAGTGTATGCTGACTTTTGTGTATAACTGTATATCATGTGGGCGAAGTTTTGATGTCGTTTGCAGATTACATAACCGTTTCATTACGAAATCAGCTTACCAATGCCAACTCATACCCGACACTACCGATATCGGCCCATCAGGATCCCAATAGGCTTTTGTTAACTGGGAAACGTTAAAAATCTGGTTTTTCACTATCTGAGAATTTAAAAAATAGATCTAATCTTGATTTAAATTAGAATCCATTTTTGTAGTTTGCCAGATTATACATTTTTTGTAAAACAGTATCTTTTTTTTACGTATATATTAACAGCATCTTATGAATTTTGATATCATAGATATATTTATTTGATTTTTCACGCTTTTTTTAACCCATTTTGTAAAAAAAGAAATAAAAATGTATAATAAGATAGAAAACTTTCATTTCACAACATAGCAAAAGTTTTAGCTTAGAAATTTGTTTTATAAAATAGAAAATTTATAATTTTTTCAAATACACAGAAACGTCGCCTCTATGGAAAATCCATTTTGGTAAAAAACTTAATTTTTAAAATTTAAAAGTCGAAGCATTTTTTCCGGAAATTAGAATACTTAAATTTCATATTATGGAAGAGTAAAATCTAATGTTTAAATAACATTTACTGTTTCTAATTTTTTATGAATCCTAATTATTTTGCTTTAATGAGTATGTAAGTAAATGTATCAGTGTTATGGAAACTAGAAAATAATTTTTAAATGGATAGTATAATTTACTGTCAAATTATACAAATGTGTGTATATTTATATCATAAATAATTTTTATTATTTTTGAATATTATATTTCATTAAATCATATTAATGACGTTAAAATTATCATTTATTATTAACAATGCTTTGGGGTATTTTGTAATTGTATAAGTACTCTGTTTACATGGATAGATAAACATGCATTTATATATATGTATATAGATAGGACACATATTTAAAGATTATCCTCTCTCATATATCTGATGAGTTATTAGATAGTGACACATAGTCCTTTTTTTAAAAAAAGAGTCTGATTCATTCAATGTTAATATAATTGAAACGATAAATAATAATTCAACAAATATTTTTTATAGGATACTAGCATTTGAAATGCATTTAGGACAAATATTAATTTTAGTGAACAATTTAATTTTACAATGTATTTCAAAAAGATTTTTCATTTTATTTTTTGAAAATAGCTTTTTAATGTTCCAGTTATAAAACTAAACTCAATGCGAATTGTTAATTGTAGTAATAAGAAGTTCCATAATCTCGTTTTGAATTTTTATCTTTGAGATTATGGGATACTCTTCACATGATGGCGCTGTAGTCATTAGGAGAGAGGAGAGAGTCCGCTCCGCTGCGGGGAGAGATTGTCTTAGACCAGCGAACGAGGAGGTTTAGCTAGCTCTCCTTGGGTGTTGGTTCTGTTGGCCGTGTAGGGCCATAGTCAAATTTCTATTAATTATAATCTTACTATACAAATTAATTTTTTAATAAATGTTTGTATTTGTTTGAGTTGTGCTTTCTTCGACAGAACAGACACTACAGATGCTTTTTAAAAACAAGTAGACACACGTTCAATATTTTGGAGAACTTTTCGTTTAAAACAAAAAATGAGCCTACTCAAAGTTAACTTAAAAAGAAACTGATTATATGACAGCAAATTCCTTTTTAAGGAAACTAGAAAAAAATACATTAATAACGAGAAAAAAATAATTTTAAAGGTTGTACATCCGCTCAGCATATCTACATTAAGAATGAACTCAAGTCTGCAAGCTATCAAAATAGACTGTCTCTATAATTAATTGATCGTTCTCTCTCTCTCTCTCTATATATATACATATAATAAGGAAAACTCAATATTTCATTTTTACTCATTTAACGTAAAACAGATAATTTTAAGGAATGGCTTATACCAATGATATTTTTATATGAGTTTTTTTTTTTGGAATCAAAATTTGCTATATGCAGCAAACTATACAGCTATGGAATATTTAGATATTTTACTTAAACGTTGAATTCTCTTTTAAAATAAATGGAATAAATTTTAAAATAGAAGTAATATTTTTTATTTATAATTTTTTGTTATTTTATTTTATTATAATATCAGCTATATTTTTAATGAAAATTTATTGTTACTTATGACACTTGAAAAAGTCAAAACTGACTATGGCAATTTAAGTCAGTAGGTTGCATCTTTCGGTTAACCAGAGCACCACAAAGGAGAAAAGTGCACGACTTTGCTCTAAACTCTTCCAATAGATGGCACCACCAGAGGAACATCATCCTCAATTTTGACATTGAATAGGTAAGGGAGGAAATTTTATCCAGACCATTACACCCATGGTAATTGCACAACGACCGACGACAGGATTTTCGATTGTAAAGATTTAACGAGCACATATATCGCATGCACTAATTGGGCCTTAGGCAGCATTGAGAATCGAACCCTAACCTTCCGAACGCAAGGCCAATGCCCTAACCAGTAGGCTACCTTGGCCCTAATGAAAATTTAAATTTGCTTCGAATTGCAAAACTCCAGAAATAAAAACATATTATTTAACAGTAGGTTCTATTATTTTTGATAAAATAATTTCAGAATTAAACATTTATAGAGTTAAACAGACTGATGATTTTTTGACATTGAAAGTTATTCTTTAACTGCAATAGTAGTGGAATTAGCTTAATGTAATATGTGAATCTTATGGGAATCCAGGTTTTTATTTAGGAAAATCACATATATATTAGATAAATATCACTCTTTATTTAGATACTAGGAAACTGTTTGAAAAATAAATAGGTACTTTTGAGTGTAATATATAGGAAAACAGGTGTGGTTGATTATATAATGGGAAATATACATTTATTAAATGTAAGTTGCAATTAGAATGGGTTTAGTCATAAATTATCTCTGTTATATACTTTGATTTAAAAAATAATTACGTTAACTCTGAAGGAATTTCAATCATTATAATTTAAATGATAAATATTTTTTACAAAATTCTTACTGCATTGATTATAACAATGTGTGTGATTTGCTTAAATCATATTTTCGCCTCTAAGGAATTGACATAGAGTGTATAAGAAACTTAAATTCTTAGGATGATTAATTTTTTAGATAATGTCAAAATATAAAAAAAATTGGACTCAGTCGATATTAATGTTTGAAAAAATGATGATTGTGAATTCTAATTCATGAATTGTATTCATTTAAAAGTAAGAGGTGTAAAAAAATTAGTAATGGAAAATCATTTAATAATTACGTTGATACTTTAAACAAGTTGGATTATTTGAATTCCTACAGCGATGAGATATAACCTATTTCTAAGAAGTAACAGATGCTATTTAATTTCTTTGTATTTATTATTTTTTAAGATTTCGCCATGAATTTACTGAATCCTACCTCAAATAGGAAAATGTTGGTTCATTATAACTCACCAAATAATTTTTATGCAAAATGAAACTTAGCATAAATTTAAGGCTGGGAATCAACAAAAATTACTTCTTAATTCATTTAAGTAACATGTTCATATTTGGGAAAATCTCAACTGTTTATAATTTTATATTAAATGAAAAGCTTAATATAAATTTAAAATTTTCTTTAAATTTTTCTTTTAAAACAAAAATGTGTTATTATTAACTCAAACAAAATGAATTCCTATTTATTCTAAATAGCAATATATATCTTAGTAGTGCAATATGAAGCATGTTTTAACCCACCATCTTTCTCTCTCTCGTAATTACTTTTATAAAATTTTTTTTAACAAAACTTACAAAACAAATCGTTTCTTGTGTTTGTTTGTGTATCTATTGTGAAATACTATGTACTTATAGCACCATATTTTTATTATAATTACATATTGCTTATAAGACACAAAACAACTGTGTTTATTTTAATGATATATAAACACACACAACTTGATATCAAAATAGATTTAAATTACGTCTTTTGCATAAAAATATATCTTAAATATCTTTATATAAAATAATGGAACAAATTTATAACGAATAACATACAAACAATTTTAAGTAATAACATAGATAATATATATATATAACAAAATACAGCAGTAAGCAATATATTGTGCCTCCACATTCGTAAATATTATTATATATTCTAACAAATAATTATTAATTACTTATATTTTTTATTTATTGCATTTAATAAGTAAAAATGAAATGGAATTCTGATTTAGAATTGCAATTCATTTATTCCTTAAAATGGAAAATAATCAAATCCAAAATAAAATGAAATTAATTTCTTCACAATGAATGTATCAGAGAACAACTATGTAGTTTATTGACAACTCTCAGATAGTGAATTTTATAAATATAACAAAAACACAATTTTATACATAATTGTTTCTGAAATTTCAGTTTCAAATTAAAACAAAAATAAATTAGTCAATGTAGAATAAAATATGGATATGTTATAAAGTTGCATTGAATAGTATTGGTATAAAGTTGCATTGAATAGTATTGGTATAAAGTTGCATTGAATAGAATAGTAATGCAAAAGAATTGGTGATTCTTTGTATATATATATATATATATGAGTGAAAAAATTGTATATATATATATATATGATTTCTGAAAAATTTAAGCACTTATTATTCAGGTAGTACTAAGTATTAAACTTTCACACCATGAAATTATCCATCAAAAGAATTTTTAGGTCATTAATAGCAGTAAAAGTAAGCATTAGGCAATAAATCTTAAGGAACACTAGATATCTTAAGTATAAACCACAGGAATAAAACAAAAGAACAGGGAAATAGCAAATATACTAATTTAAGAAAACATACTTTAAACCAATTTAAAAGATGTTCTATATACAATAAATAATTTTACAAAAGTATAAGGTAGGATATCACATTCATATATGTCATGAGTTACATACTAAAAAATGAATAAATGTGCAAATGTATATTGATAACTTGGCATTAGATAAATAAATCCCAAGACAGGAGATTCAGAAACTCATTTGATATTAAACCCTAAATTGATTATAAAAGCTTAATATTTTACAAAACATTAATAATTTATAACTTAAAAAATAATATCTATCTATATATATATATTGAGAACAACTCTTAACTTTGAAATTAACCACTATATTTGTTTAGTGTAATGGATGTTATATTTCTTTCAACAGATTATTTCCTATAATATGCTCAAACTAATAATGTTTTTAAAATTATATTTCTTTTTATCCAATAATTTTGAAGTTGTCCATGAAATATCATTTTTAAAGTTCATTCTTTAAGATTTATAAGTAGAATAGGAAATATTCAAGTAATTTATAATTACTTTGATGCAAAATTATACCAAAAAATAAGAACCGCTTATAAACACCATATTAATCTTAAAACTTATTCATTTGAAATATTTTCATGATAAACTTTCAGAAGAACTAAAAATCATCTATAATTTGTTTCTAAGTTTATTGATATAGTGGTTTACAAAAAATTAAAAGAGTTTTGCAACGATGCAAATATGCACAAATAACCACAAATTTACAATAATTTTATCTGAAATGACATTTTCCACTACATGGTTTCCTAGGGAAGAAAAACGCAGAACAAATACGAAAACTAATTTTGTGGGAAACTTAATATTCTTAACAATTTTTAAAAAATAATATTTTCATATCTTCTAAAAAAACTATTTTTTAAAATTTTATTTTACTATAATTAAAATGCAGAAAAGCCTGATAAAAGTTAATTTATAATATAAATTTCACTTTACATGCAATATTGTATGACAATAATTTAACAGAATATCATTAAACAGGAATCATTTTTGCATGTTACATAATTAAAGGCTGGTAATGAAATACTGTTGTCAAATTACAAAATGATAAACATAAAGAAAAAAATCAGTTGTGATTATAGATTACATTAAGTTTATTTTGCTAATGATAAATTTTTAGTCAATATAAAAACCATAAAAAAATTTAAAAATAAGAGTCTGAATAAAAATGAATTATATGAAAATCATGTTTAAAATATTCATTGCAAAGTTATATAATACAATCATTTCGTATTTACACAAAAAATAAGGGTTAGTAATATTTTACTACAAATATGAGCATTGAAAGGTATCTTTCCGTATCAAAACATACTTTAATTTAGAGTAGGTTTTAAGTTAAAAATCAAATAAAACTTAATTAAAATATTTATAGCTGTTCAACAATTGTTGGCAAATGAAATGAATATACATTATGCACATATTAAAATTTCAACTTTAAAATATTTACATGTGTGTCTTCATTACATAAAATTTTTAGATTAAAGGTTTAACAGTGAACGGGCTAAATCTGATATTCCACTGTCCATCATTAGTTCTTCTAAAGCCCATCTCTGATAAGGTTTGCCAATAGAATGAACAAATATATACCAGTTTCCCCGGGAGTCTTTATCTCCATTTATAAAAATTTCCTTAACTCCTGATAAAATTTTGAATTTATTATTAAATTCCTCCATGTGGTAAGTGATAATTTTTTCAAAGTCTGATGACACAGACACTCTTATAGGATCGCCTTCTTCACTGTCATCTCCGCCTACAGACTGATGATTGTCTTCTGAAATAGTTGAACAATTTCGGGTGACAGCCAATGTAGCATAAGTTTGGAGAGCAAGAGATTGCAGATTTAAATCTCTAAACCCATGGCATCTGTTTACATCTTCACATTGTCCAATTTTAGTTACGACTTCCGTAGCATAAAACTTCATAAATTCCAATAGCAATTTAGTAGGAGAGCATGACTCAGCACAATCACAGCCATGTTTTCCTACTGAGCAACAATTTTTAAACGACTGCTCCCTAAAAGTGTTGATGATTCTTTCAAAACATTTACTGCAGAATCTTTCATTGTGATGCATTGTTAAAATAAGGGAACTTTTTGAGAGCCATATACTCACAATATTATTCAATATCAGGAAACAAGGACATAACATTTTATTTTGTGGCAATATATGAGAAAAACTATCCAGCAAATTGGCATCAGATGACTGAATGAAAGAGCTTTTTGGAACAGGTGAGGCACCACTAGATCGCAAAACTTTTTCTTTCATTTCACAAATAATATCTGATACAACCCAAGGGAAGCTCAGGACAGATTTGTCATCATTTCTATATGTAACAACATACCAAGCAGATGCTCTTCGATATTTTCTTTCACGTAATTCACTTGATGATGCTCGACTTCTAGTGCACTCAATGTCATGAGATTTAAAAAATTCAATTCGAAATCTTTTGATGGTATCTTTTATGTAAGTTTTTGCCACAGAAAGAGCATTATCTCTCTCATAACGATTTTCACTATATTCGTTTAATTTGCCAACATAGCCGGAAAGAGCTTCTGTTTCATTGCGCAATCCATACTTTTTTAAAATATTCTTAATTCTTTTCACATATTCTTGCCTATAGTGTTCAGCTGATTCTTCATATTCCTCCCAACCAGGATAAACTAAATTAGGATCATATGAGATATCTTCATTATAAAGATCAACTTTACTAATACAAGCCTCTAAAGTTCTGGTCAGTCGATACAACAGTCCCAATGCTCTCCGAGACTTATAACTGTTATTTGCAGATCCTTTTTCCATAAAGTCTGGATAAAGTTTTGGCTTTTCTTTTGTAGTTAAATATTCTGTAGTACCAGATTTAGCAAAATCAAGAGCTTTAGGATATTTCAAAGCAATACCATTGCAGACTAATGAAAATATGCCTTTTTCATGACTATCTGCCCAAGCTAGGTATGCATTTGCCATCACACCAACATTATCATTTTGTATATACTTACATAAAAAATCAACCATATCAGAGACCTAGAAATAAATAAAATTCATTTTAATATAAACTAAAATAATATGATTTTGAAAATTCACGTGAAAATCTTACTAACTGTAATAGGTCCATTATGAATGAGCTCTTTATTGGATGGGTAAAGCATGGCTTCATAGCTTGGTTTCTTAAATATTAAGTCATCTAACCAAATGACAACATATTCATCTCCATCAAGATCTGAGCCTAAGATAATAAAAAGAAAATGAAATTATTTAGAATATGTAGTATAATAAATGCAACATTAATTTATAAATATTTAACTTATTTAACTATAGCAATATAAATTGAGTTTATGGAAATGGAATGAATCAGTAATACATCAACAAATGTTAATTTATTAATTTTTTATATTGGTATAAGATTTTTCATACTTTATTACAAGGGTGTAAATGTAATCAAATTTATATAAATAAACCAAATAAAAAATAAACAAAAAATTTAAGCTATGCATGAAACAATATCCTTTTTTTCAATAGAAACAAATATGTAAACAGTCCAGGTTTATACACATTAAATTCATTTTATATTTCCTATTTATTGTCCTTTTTGAGTTTTCTTCTGATTTAATTTTAAAAACAACAACACTTTTTATTACTTTTATTATTTTATAAGTTTTTTATTGATATTTATTTTAGACTTTAAGTGATGAACTTATATATTTTAATTTAAGGACCCAACAGATTCTTCTCTTCATACCAAGTACCAAGATTCACTGCTCATACTATCACACAGTTTTGAATTGCATGCAAATTTTCTGTTTTAGAATCAGTCAGCAAGTTCGATTAAATTTGTCTGTCCTTCAAGTCATTTTTTTACAATAAAAATGAGTTACACCAGGATCTACAATGAAAATTGATTCCAAACCACTATAAGAGTACAATTCTGAGGTAGGATTTGTACACACAAACTGTAGAACCGAAGGCCAAAGAGATAAACATTTAATTGCCAACTCAGTAAAATAGTCAAAAAGATGAATAGCAACACAAATTCGGTTCTGTTCAATCATGATTTAAATTTGTACTTAATGAGAATGTTCTGTAAAACGCTTGTATCATGTTTGCTAGTCTAGAAAAATTACATACTTTCAAGTAATAATAATTTAGAAACTTTCACATAATAAAGATGTATAATATAAACACAAATTATAATTGAGAAAAAAAGGATAGCTGTAAATTGTGAATTAGGAATACAAATGCAATATTTTGACTTACATTTGTGCACTTTGGCACAGATTTACAGAAATTTGTAGGAAAAACAATAGTGGGAGCGGAAATTTCAATTAATGGAAGTATCAAAGATGCAATACTTTAAGGAAAATTTAATCTAGTGCTCTGATGTTTCTGAAATGATGAGCAAATTTAATAATATCTATAATAAAGATTAATGAAGGTTGTTAACACATTCATTGAAATAAAGATTAAAACTGTCATCATTGAAGCCATCTTAAATGCACTGTTAAATGCAATGAGTGTTCAACTGTAGCATCTGCCACAGTTGAACACTCAGTGTATTTAACAGAATGCTATGGAAATCAAAATTCCAGCCTTAACAAAATAAAACAGGGTGACAACAATTTCATCATAATGGATGATTTGAAAGTTAATATCTCTACTTCTAAGTAGATATGCAAGATTTCCATGTTCAACTTGCGAATAGAATAAATAAGATTCGACATTGGAGATAAAAAAAGAATGGCTAGAAAGACAATTATGAATCAGGCACTATGAGTGTTATTTAGAACCAGGGCTTTGAGCCAGTTTTTTTTTCATTGCAGTTTTTGTTCGTTCAACGAAAATAAAATATATTGGCTCAGTTCCAAATGAATAATTTTATATTATGCATATTCTTATTTGTACCAAAAATACCATTCTATCATGAATAAATAATGAAACTTCATGAAAATATGATCAATTTTATTCTTTAATTGGTACACTATGTGAATTGATACAATTAACCAGCATGTACACTAACAGTGGTGAGTAGAGAATGGTAAGCATTGGTATTATTGTCCATAATCGGAATCGCAGTGAATCGCAATTGGCAACTAGGTTCATGATTATGTTGATAACATGTACCCTTGTTGCTTGATGCTCACATGATGCACTTAGTTCAACAATAATTATGTAAAAAATATGTTTATTTGGCTTAAAATATGAAAGTTGCCCTAATTATCAATATCTCTTCTAAAGTAGATTCACAGTTTATTTCTGCCGTCTTGGAGAACGAATTTCAAACCTAAAAACGCGATTCCGATGATAAGTTGTGCACTGGCACTGCCAAAACTACCATTGCAGTCTTAATCACAGATAGGTAATTCTATTCTTTTCCCAAAAATTTAAAATATTATGTTTTATATCAAACCTTTGTACAAAATTAAATCATTGTCAAAATTATTTCAAATGAATTCACTGTCAATCTAAGTAAAAATAAGGCTTTACATGTTCTAATGCCATATATAGAATCTTATTTTTCATTGTTTTCAGAAGAAGACTATTTTCTCTTATATGATAGAAATAGATTTTTAAAAAATTGTAATTTGCTCCAAGTATTCTTTAAATGTTAGACTGCATGTACTTTTTGTAGCACGAAAAGTACGATTTGATAATGTGGATTCTAAATAAACTGCTCCTTTTAAATAAACATTTCTATCAAAAATACTTTCCTGTTATAAATGATTATATAAAATATCTGCAGACATTTTTTTTAAAATTTTGTAATCCTATTTTACAGTGGGTCAAGATTCAGTAAAAATTGCTTAAAGTTAATTCTTCACTATATAGTTTCAAAATTACTTCTGTTAGAGATCATGGAGTCCCCATACATACACCATTCAAAATATTTTACCATGACCAATTGCAAAATAATCTAAACTATTTTCCAAAAAAGATGAGCTAAAATCTGCATTCCAATAAAAATTTTAATATACTATAAGCAAAAAATCTTCATTGGAATGCCACGGACACAACTGAATTTTTTCACTAAACAAATCAATACAGACCAATTGAGAGTTAAACATTTTTAATTTACTCTCGTTTTGTTTGATTATTTACTTCTAATTGACCATTATACTTATTTTTCATGAATTGGATTCTTCTTAACTATGAAGCAATTATAACTAATATGACAAACAAATTACAAGCATTTGGTTGTTCAATGAGTATCAAAATTATATTTCTTTCACTCACATGTGTATTATTTTCCTAAAAATTTAGGGTCAGTCAGCAAAAATAGGTGAAAGATTTCACCAAGATATGAAAAAATATGGAGTGTAAATATCAAGAAATATGGGACATGAACATGTTCAACGATTACTATTAGATGTTAACACATAGGTAGACCTGTCATTGAACATAAAAGACTGTCAAAAGAAGTTTCAAAGAAAGTAAAACATATACTGAAATAAACTTTTTGCTGTTTAAAATTTGTTTCAAATTTTCATGTATGCATACAAAATATTTTCTTTTTTTGATCAATCATGTATATTTTATGTAAATTACCTTAACAAAGAATTAATATTTGATCAATTTTTTCAGAATAAAGCATAATTTCAAGTAAAAAATTTAAATTGAAGAGGACTATTTATTTTCTTCTTAACTAGAGGAGGCAACTTGTACGATTTGTCAATAGTAAAATTGCATGAAGCACACTCATCTAAGGCATAACAAAATAATCAACTGATGAAAATACAAATGCTGTCACAAAGAATCAATTATTTTACAGGGATTTAAATAAATGAAGATCATTGTTGCCAGATGAAATAAAAATTTTTGCCCATATGATTTTGACAAAAATGTTTGACTTTTTTTAAAAAAATCTTGACATTAGTTACATAAATCATTAATCAATATCACACAAAATTCAACAAAGATTTCTCTTGTATTTTTAAAAATTTTAATTTTGAAAGTCTCTAATTTTTGACTCATTTAAAAAATAGTTATTAAAATTTCAAATTATTGAACTCTTAATAATTTTGTTTCTGTTTTCACAATATAGATTGCAAAAATGTTCTTTTGATATTTGAATTTTAAAAAATAGAAAGTTTGGAATAAGTTTAAATTTAAGAATAATTCAGTGTTGTGAAAAGTACTGATGATTTAAAGATATTTATTTGAGAAGTTTTTGTGTAAAAAGATTTTCAAAGATGAATATTTTCAGATATAAATTAAATGACAAACATCTTATGTCAATCTTGGTAATTTTTAAAAGCAAATTTGATCCACTCCAATTAGATTAACTACAGACAATTGTCTGTCTATAATATCTTCAACTATCTTATAAATTGTGATAATGTTGAAATTCATTTTGCAAATTGCTGCAATCCCAAAGCACAGGTCCAAGGTTCCATCCTCAGGTTGAGAAAAACTGAATCAGCGTTTCACTTCTTTAGTGGGTCAATAAACTAAGGATCAATGATGCTTGGGAATTAAACACAGGGGGTTTCACATTAGGTTGACCATTTAACTTGGACATATGCTTCGCACCCCAGGGCCCTCAGACAGGAAACAGATATTGCATCTGTAGCCCTTGGCCCATATATAGATTGTCATGCCACAGGCTTAGTTTAATTTTAGACAAGATATTTTCCATATTGGTGAAACTAGTTTTAGTTCCTCAAGTGTTAATAAAATCTTTATTGCTAAGGAGGAAAAGTGAAAAAGTATAAAAGTGATATTTACTGTAATACTAAAATGTAATTTTAATAGAAGAATAGATAATTTGAAAATATCGTCCCCACAGAATAAGTAAATAAGCAAGAAAATTTGCATATTATAATAGGATATTTAAATGTTATTTTGAAAGTTGCTTGCTTTGAAAATTGCTTACACAGATTTAAAAATGCATTGATGGATCTTAAATAGTACCAAGTTAATAATGCTCTTCAATGTTGAAATCGTGTTTTTCAAATTAATTACAGAAAATAGCAATGTAAAAGGCACAGTTAATTTTTTGATTGGATAATAATGTAAGGTGTACAAAAAGGAACAACATTTTTGCAAAATGATATATTTTATTTTTTCAACAATAAGTATTTCTAACAGGATCAGATGAAGGCTGCATTATAGAAGTTAAATCATTAAGCACTGATTTTTTTATGAAATTCAATATTTCTGCACCATACAATATTTAAAAGTAAAATTTCTGTGATAAAAGATTAGTCGAATATGTAAAATGGAATATATAAAAATTCAATAAAATCTTATGTAAAAGATTAAAATAGATAAAAATTTAAATAGAATTCAAGAAACTATATATGTTTAGATACACAATTGGGGAAATTTAATAAATTTTAATATGCCTTCATTAAATTCTTTGTATATTTAAAAAAATTATTATGATAAATGACCACATAATTCGTATTTCTTTGATAATTCATACGTTGATGCATATAACATTATATTTAAATCTAACGTTAAAGTAATTCTTTAAACTCACTAAAAAGTTTCATTTTAGAATTATTTAATTCTAGCAGGGACAGATATAATATTAAAATCTAAGGAAATAAAATAAATTTAATGTTGGAGCAAGCAAGGTAATAATCTTGAGATACAAAAGAGATTGTTCACAAATATTGCAATTATTGATTTAAAGTTCTATTAATTAATGAAATTTCAAACCGATGTCTTGCTCTTTATAAAAGAAATAGTTCTATTAACAAAATGAACTTTGATAATGTTCTCAGACATTCATTAATGAACTTTCCCTTGCTTACTGCCACTTGAAGAATGTGATTTGAAGGCAGACAGCAAATTCATTGATAAGTCAGATTTACAACACCATCTCATATGATGTGGCATTGCTGAAACATTAACTAATGTCATGGATATTTTAAACCAGTGAGATTTGTAATAAAATGCTGTACTCAGGACCTCAACTGTAATGAAAGAGACAACCATTTTATGGTTAATAAATCTAATTTTGGAAAACCAAATTGCTTAAAGCCATAAGAGTAAAATTTTAAAAAGGAAAATATGTTGTTATGCATCTGATAATTGGTTTATATTTTTCCCACTATAAATATTTACACAGTGCTTCCCAATTTTAGGAAGGAAGGTAATGGATTTCCAAGCTAATACTATAATTCAATTATTATCATCACATACCAAGAAAAATGAAATATTTTACTTTTCTTTGTATGCTCTATAGCAATGTTAGAATAATTATATTCTAACATTGCTATAAGACATACTTTGTTGCAATTATATGTAAGCCACAGTATTTTAATGAAAATACTATCCATATGTAAAGTGACTGCTAATCAACAGCATACAAATGATAAACTTCCTAGCAACTTACAGTTTAAGAGAAATACAAATTTCTACTTTTGCAGAGCATAAATCTTAAAGTGTTCAATGGAATGCAATGGAAGTAATTTAGTTCTTTACCAGCCATTTGATCAGGATGAGGGCGAGGTCCAACAGCGGGAAAAACAATACAATCTTTTATATGATGTAGATGAGGACAATCAACTGCTTTCAGTTTTCTTACATCTCCTGGGTGCATACAAGGATTTTTCGTCACCAGAATAACTTCTAAATTAATTAAAATATTTTATAAGAAGATGAAATGATAACTGCACAGAAATTATTACATAATTTTTTATTAAAAACTGCAAAACATACTTCATATGAAACCAAAAATGATTTAATGGATTAACATAATGTTTAATAGAGAAACTTTTTAAGAAATCAATTATTTGATTAAAATGAATAAGCTTACCTTAATCAGTACAGTAAAATAATTATATTTGATATGTATTTTTATTCATTTAGTCATGACAAATCCAAAAATTCATTAGTTGCTTAACAACAAAATCAAACCAAAATTGAAATATGGCGTTTTGTAGAAACTAGTACAAATGAAATAAAAATAAGAAAAACTCAAGCAGAAAGATAAAAATATAAAAGAACTGAGGAAGCTTAATTTTTTACATGAGCCTTTAAGAAGGATGCAGTGGACTGGTTGGTTAGGCCTAGATTTTCATAATTTGAATTGGAATTTGAGTTCACTACTTTCCATCATGTTAGCTGAAGATAGATGGGCAAGTCAAGATTTGGGATACCTACTGCTTGATTCTGATTATAAATTACAAAGATTTCCACTTAACAGCTGCCACTTAACTGTATGCTGGAGGTAACTATGGAGGTACAGGGAAATATGCTAATGCAACAACATAAACAGATATGATGAAAACGACTTATCATTCACTAGACTAATATTGCAAGAAAAAGCTTTTTAAATGACCCTCAGAAGGACAACATTTGAAGTTTACTGCTACTGAAAGATGATTAGATTGCTGGAAAAGATGATTTAGCATTTAAGAAGAAAAACATTATCTGATGATAAATAGTTTGTACTTATATTCAAAGCTCCTTTTTTCAAGCTTTTAGGAAAAGAAGCACTTTCTAAGGCAACTTTCTATACAACTGTAATAAGACAGGTTTAAATTATTAAAATGCGCTTAACAAAATCATTTGGATTAAAAGAGGAAGCCACTGCAGTAGGATGCAAAAATAGTAAAGAATGAATCATCATTTTGGCTTACCAACCAGTAATCACAAGTGTAATTTTAATGAACAGAAAAATCTAATAAATTTAGTTTTAAAAAATAAATAAATGTGTATTTTTACCTGTATATTACAAATATAATAAAAAAGAATGAATGAATTAAAAAATTTTCTAAGCTTGTTTTAAAATGATTTTGTAGTAACAGTTGAAAAGCACTTGGAAAACATTTTATCAACAAAAGCTATGTTATATCTTGATAATGCTTTTTTGGATCAGGCCACTGATGAAATCAGAAGGGAGCATCAGAGCTATATTTTTTATCATCTAACATAACAAGTGAATGTCAGGATAAGAAAGTTCTGGAACAGTTACAAAAAATCTAAATATTAATCAAATGTTTTCTCAATTAATTGATAGTGATTGATAATAACGAACGAGTATGAAATCATTCTGAAGATTAGCATGTTCAATCTCATAAGACATTTGTCAGAAGCATGGGAAGAGATTTCAAACATATAACGTGTAAAGTCTTTTTTTGACTCAATGCACAAAATTCAGATTGAAGATCAAAGAGCTAAACTTGTTACATAGCTGTAAAAAGTCACAGGTTACAAGATAGTTTTAGTAAGAAATCTGCATAAAATTTTACAAATAAGCTGAAAAAAATATTATTTAAGTAAAGATGGAAAGCAATGAAAAATAAAGTATACTTTTAAAATGGAAAGTTATAGAAATAGAAAACTTGTATATTTTGAAAAGTTCACAATTTAACATAAGTTTTGCCACTTGATTGGTTTATGAACATAGACTTTTAAACACATAAATTATATCACAAGCCGTAAAAAGAAATTAAATTTTTTTAAACTATATTAATATTAATAAGTAAGCAAGATGAATTAATTTACATAGGAGTATTCTGCCAAACAAATGCATATTTCATTAAAAAATTTAAAAAGAAACTTACGTTTTAAAACATGAGTGGGTGATGTATTATTACCAAGTTCTTCAGAATACTGGACAAATACTTCACCATATTTTAAACTGTTTGTTTCATCAATAACACCAAGCATGTTTCTCCCAAACTGAGGTGGTATTGCAATCCTTGTTTTGGAGCGAAGTTGATCTATTAGAAAAACAAATATTCAAGAGATTATTTAGTTTAATCCACAATTAAATCTATTATAAATTGTTTTTTGCACACATCTTTAAACACTATATATTGAAATAATAGGTAACTTTATATGAAATAATGCTGCAATAAAATTATATATATTTGTGATGTTAAAAATTTTGATTTAACCCAAGACAAAACATATGTTACACCATATCTGACATATACAATGGCTTAATTCTACCTAAAAGAGAAAGTAATATTATGAAAGTTTTTCTATAAGCAGAACTGTGAGCTTAATCTGTGCTACAAAAAAATGCAAAATAGGAGAGCTGTTTTGATTATTCTTAAAGTAATTGTAGTATAATTGATATACAATTATTTACAGAAAAATACATCTTTCAAATGAAATTATTTAGAAAATTTAATTTAGATGTAATGAAATTGTAACTGTTTGTAATAAACTGTTAACTTTACATTGTATATGATTATAGGATGCATCAAATGTTTAAGAAATAATAGGAAAGACTAAAAAATTTAGCATTTCATTTAAACAATATCCTTAATCACTAATTTTTCAGATAAGCTAACAATAATTTGACTTTGGAAAATATTTTTATTTCCATTGAAAACAAAAATATGCAACAAATAGATTCATATAATAATAAATTAAAATACATTTAAAAATTTATAAAATCCTTTTTGAATAAAACATTAAAGCTCATCAAAAATGCTCAAACTTTTAAAGTATTTGCTATACATTCTGGAGCATAAAATAAAAATTTATTTTATTGAAGATTTCTTGAAATAGATACTTCAGAAGATCTCAATACACTAAGAGATAATGAATTATAAATAGATCTAATAAATTGTTCCACACACAAACATTTCAAAATACCAAATTACTTAGAAAAAAAGAACATTCTAACATTTACCCTCAAGAATAAAATAATTTCATTAGCAAATCGAAATAAGATATCAACTCAAAGAAAAATTCTGTTTAAATGCTTAAAACAAGTCAAACTAAACAAAAAAGCATACTTTTAACTTCATAGCTTGAAAGCATTAATATCTAGAACAATAGACTTATGTACAAAATTTAACAACAATATAAATTTTAGATAACCATGATGTTTCATAAAATGGGTTACTTGCAATCAATACAATGAGCATGCAATATAATAAAAAGATCAAAAGCATACAAATGTCAGGAACAAAATGCCAAGCATCTGCAAAACACTTGTTAGCACACAGATCAAAACTACAATAAAATAAAGGACTCTGAGACACTAAGATATTTATTTCAAATGCCAATGGATTCTTTATAAAAGATGGTTTGAAGATAAAACCTAGAAGACTTCAAACATAGAAGAATGATAAAAAAAGCTGAAAGAGGACCATAGTGTGACCAGTGTTGTTGTATTGCAGAGAATAAAAAAAAGAGTATTTTTGAGCATTTAGAAAACTCTCCAAACCCTAGATACTGCTATTAGAAAAATTCATATACAGGAACTTCAACACCTTTTAGTACAGGAAAACAAGTGCAATGGATGACCAATATATTATCCTGCAGGGGAAAAGAGCGTGAAATCAGCCAGCAAATGATATTGCTGAAAAAAATTGGTGACAAATGTAGGGGTTTACTGTGTTCAAACACCTTGGCAAACATGGCTTATTCCCCAGTCATTATGAACACTGTATTCAGAAAGTTGGTTATGTCATCAGTAAAATGGTGCACACACAAGGAGTAAAAAAACCAAATTTCTCATTAATGGTGTCATGAACTTATAATGGCTGTGTATTTTAACGATTTTAGCAAAGTGATTCACAATGCCAGTTGATTTGAGAGAGGTCATACACTATTCCAAACCAATAACATTACAGAATAGACCATTAACAGTGATCCTGGAGTTGTCTAGGGAGCCATTATGCTAAATAGAAGAAATATATCTTTGATGGAAGTTCTATAACCAGAGATTGCTAATGTAAATAAGTGATCCTTCTTTATGTGCATCTATTCTGAAGTGCAACAAATTAAAACCTCATTTCTATGGATGACAACACACAGCCACACTAGACTCCTGTTCAGGAACTGTTAGAAAGAGAAGATATCTTTCAAACTCATAGGTCAGTTTATTCCCCTAATTTAAAATCCACAAATATGGAGGACACACTTTTTAGTACAATTACACCCACTGAGAAAAACAAAATTGAAACAGATGCTGATTGAGGAATGAGCAAGCTTACTTAAAGAACTACTGGAAAATCTATTGATGAGCATGACATAATGGTGTGAAGTAATCATTAGAGTGAAAGGAAGGCATCTCATATTAAAGAACATGTGCTTGTCGTTTTCCTCTTAGATTATCATGTATGATAATGTAAGTTCAATAAAGATCCCTTTGCTTGATTCCATACCATATGCATTGTATTTATTTTTACACAAATATGTTTTTGTCATCGTTTAAATATTAAAATCCTATCTCTCATTTCTGAACTTTCTTTAAAATAATTTATCATGGAATTATGGAAAAAAAAAACACCATGGATATTAGAAATTAAAAAAGCTGTATTTTTTATAACAATACAAATTTTGTTAAATTGTTTTTAATTTACAAATATATGCTTTTTCTCTAACTAAAAAATTCTTCATGGTTAGAATGGTACTTATTACAAATGTAATAATTCAGTTATTTGCAAAAGCTGTCCTTTAAAAGAACAGAAACTCAGCCTTAACAGCAGAAGGTTTTGAGAAAAATAAAATTGTCTACATAAAAGTAAATTTTAGTATATACTAATGCAACTCAATAAAGTTAACGAATTGTCAAACCTTTTCTAAATTCCCTTACAGTACCAAACAGAAACATGATTCTCATAGTAGAATTCTTCTATCATTGCATGTTTTTCTAGCTCACATGACTTAAACCTTATTCAAAACTATTATGAGTTTATAGCTCAATATATGACTATTATAATAAAATATTTTGATTTTTTTTCAAATTAATGATGTTGCAATTAACCATGAATGAATATAACATAAAAATTCCCTAATAATCTTTAAGAGCATTCTATTATTAACTAGATCTAGATATACAATATATAAATCACAAAGATGAATGATTAGTGATAAAAATTAAGTTAACATTTTTAAAATTGAGCTTATATTTACTTCTACAATTATCATTCAACAAATTTTATTTTTGTATTTTTATAATTTTTATGAGCATACCATTAAAGCAGCAAAAATAAATCTAACAAATAACACATGTTTTTCTATTGTGCTAGAAATAGGTTTTTTTTGTTTTATATCTAGAATTTTCTTTAATTTTCATCATTTTACACTGGCTTTCCCTTATGTTTTTACATAAAACAAGTTTGACTGACTAATATTCTAGTAAAAATAGAAAGTATGTTCATAAAAATATAAATGCAGAAAAAACTTTCTATAAATTTTATTCTTTAAAATTATAACATTAAAATATTTTTAAAGCAATTTGTGAAGAAGGGAGGCACAGGAAGGTATAAAAAATCATAATTCTGAATTATATATTTTAAAATATGTCAGAACAATGCAGGGTCTTTAAAACCTAAATTAGAAAAGACAATTATTTACATCAATTCAAAACTGTTTTTAACAATAGTAAAATAAAAATTTTTTTGAAATCAGATTAAAATTATGACAAAATTGCATATCACATACATTGTTAGAACAATTGTTATTTTATATTTTACTCAAGAAATATGATCTAAAATTATAATATGGTATGCATCTTCATGCATATGTTGGTGCATATTTTTGTAGTACCTAATTACTTACTTAAAAAAAAATCACTGAACAATGTAAAAGTATTACAAAAGATAAATATACCTATAACAACTGTATAGACTGATAACAGCAGGCGACGAAAAAATGGCTCTTGTGTAAGACAAATCCCAGATTTCAATAATTTTTTATAAGGGAAATCTAATCCAGTTCTATTAGCCAGCATTTTATGAGCTTTTCTCTCATAAATAAGGGAATCAGTCATATCAAAAACCATATCTTTAAGTAATTTCATGAACACTTTTGCTGGAATGCCAAGTTGTTCTAGTAGAGAAATCAAAGGACGATTCAGGAAAAGGGCTCCTACATTTACAAAGAGAGAGAAAAAAAATTGTTTTAATTACATTAATTTACATAAAAAGGAATTTTCAATATGTTTAACTTAGTCTTTCAAAAATTAAATCCACAGTACTTTTAAAGTAATCCCTAAGCAAATTAAAATTTGTAATCAGGAGGAAAAAATTCTAACTATTGAACATGAAAAATTAGTCATAAATTAAAATTTTACCAATTAGTTCATTATTTTTAAGACACTTGTTATAGTTTTGCAAATAACATTATCATAATTTTTAAAACTTGTATATTTTACTAGAAAAAGTAATATCAAACTTAAAAGTTTAGCTTTATCAAATAGAAAAATTTGTTGTTTCAATTGTAATTAAAATTATAAAATTAAATTTACAAACAATTATAGAACAAAGAATATATTTATCAGTTAAACAGAATTAGAAAAGTTATGTAAATAAATTTTAGAAGAAAAATTTATATTTACTTGGTGCACTAATTTTGACAATTTCTAGCATATTTGAACTCTCGCATACAAATTTTTCCATGCTTGGACGTTTCACCAATTGACGACCAACTAAATCAGGATTTTCTGCCACCATACCTTTACATCCTTTAAAACGTATTTGAAAAGCAGATGGTTCATATGAAGGCATTTCCTCAATTATATTCAGTGGCACTCTGTTTCTTAGTGCTTGACGTACCTGGAAATACAATTATTTTAACATTAAGTATAATTTATAATTCAATAGTTTCATATACTTTTTCAAAGTCAAAAAAGTTTCCCTCTGAATTGGTGGGAAAAAATTCAATCTGGAACATTAGAATTTGGAAATTCCTTGATATCACTATTCCCAAGAACAAGGAAGTTACCAATACTTATTTATTTTAAATAAATAAATTATTTGGATTTATAGTAATATCTGATTGAATCTTCAATCATTTTGAAATATTCATCTTGTTAGTCATTTTTTAACATTTAAAAATCTTTATATAAACAGATGTGTCAAACAAATTATAATACATGGATAGGTTGAAAATATAATGACAGCAGAATTGTGAAGAATACATTTTAGTGAATATGTAAAAAATTTAACTTTTATGATATGTTTTATCATCATAAAAAATGCATAAAATTTGGTTTTAATTAATTAATAACCAGTTTTTTATAGCAAAGTGATTTTAAAAATTTCTTTCATTTTTCATCATTTCATTTTTAGTATCAGTCTATTTTACCATCACAATCAATTTTTGAATCAACTGTTAAGCAGTTTTCATTAGAAGAAAACTGGCATTTAAATAAGTTTTGTCAGTAATTGAAAATTATTTAGTTCATAAAATGCTAGTACTATTTTTAGTAGTTTCTAAAAATGTAAACTATTTTAAACAATACACAACACAAATATTAACAACAGTAATTGTGATTTTTTTTTCTAAAAGACAATTCCTAAAGAATGAAATACATGGTAAGCAAAAGAGAAAAAGTAAGCAGTTAAAACTAGTGCCAACTACCTAGAAGCAATGAAATTATAAACATATGAGTTTAATAGTGAAAAAAAAGAATTCAATTTAAGATTATAGAGTGTTTAGTTATGCTTTGGCAATTATGTATCTCAGAAATGGGGAATTTAAAAAATTTGCTTGATTTTATTGGCTGGAGACCATTTTCAGACCACTGAAATAGAAGAGTTTCGAAAAACCATATAAATGGATATATAAAAACTTCATATCAGAAGGCGACATCAGTAATAAAAATTTCCCACCAGAATTTATAAAGAACAAAATTTTACTGTATTCTGCAGTTAAGAAAAAGAAGATTTGCAGATTCTTTTTTTTAAAGAGAATGAAGAAAAAACTGGTTAGAAGATAATACATGCAAATGTCTTTCACAAATTCTGGAAGAAAATTAAAATTATTTTGAGAAAAATGCTTATACTTCTAGGTTGGTTTGGTTTGTTTGTCGTTCAATGGTCATTTTTTGCACACGAGGGCTAATTAGACCGGGACCTACAAGTAGATTCCGAACCACTACAAACATCCATGCCTAAGGTGGGATTCGAACCCACAAACTGTTGAATCGAAGGCAAGAGTGCTAACCATTCGGTTGCCAACAAGGCTTAAACTTCTAGGATAACATTTAGTGTGATAAAGACATGCAACAAAAATTACAATTACACACACAAAAAGAAAAAACTGAAACTTTTAAAAATAGCAATTGAATTTGTAAAAGTAAAATTAAAAAGCAAAAGATAAACATATTTTAGCATACTAAATAAATTTCTAAGGCACCTATAGTTACAAACATACCAACCCAAATAGGTATATAGTAATTACAAATGAAAAAAAATTCTCTTTCCCAATTCTAGATATTTTATTTTAATAAAATAAATGGTAAAATTCTAAGCATCTTGAGCCATTTGAGATATTTCTATGGATATTTAATTTTTGCATAAGATGATTAATTCAATTAGAGCCCCAGATGAATTTAAGTGGATTATTTTCGTGGTTATGATTAAACAATTTTGATCTAGATCTTGTTGATTTTGTGTTGCATTCAAAACTTAAAAATAGATAAAAAGGAAAAGCTGAAGATTAAACACAAAAAATTCCCTTTTTTATTCCCTAAATTGATCAACTTCAACCAAAAAGAGAAGACATTTTCAGGATGAATTTGTTTCTTTCTACACCAGGATTATAATTGACTTTGACGATAGTAAAGGGAAGGTCGCTGATTTTCACGGTATTTCAAGGCAATTTTGACAAATAAATGTGTATCTGTAAAAATATATATCCATTTAGTAACACTCAATTTGAAATATTTCACAACTTTATTTTCCTATCTCAAATAACTACTTCAAATTTTACAATAGATTTGCCTTTTATTTTAAATAATGTTTTTAAAACATGTGTACTATAGTTAGGCTTGCCAAATTTCTGAAATGTCCAACTAGGACACCAAAATCGTGCTCAAGCTCCAGTACTCCAAACATTGAAATCCCCCTCCCACAAAAAATATTTTTAATAATAAATAAATATGATAAATAAGCTTGAAATCATATTTTTTTGCAATTCAAATTTTTACAAATTTAGCAGAGGATTTTGTTTTTTTAGTAAGTGTTAGTTTTGAGTTTTGAAAAATTATGCATGAAAAAAAAATTTTTCTAGAATAAATGCTAAAAATAGTAAACTAAATTTCTATTTAATTAGTTATTTTCATCATAACAGAGACATCACAAAATTGAAATAAAAAATGAATTACATGAAACAAAAATCATACTTCATTAGCTATTTCAGATGAAATCATACCAACACCATCTGAAAAAACATAATTTTCATTTTTAAGATCTTCAGCACTAATAACTTCATCATCCTTTATTTCAACTTGTACAGCCTCTTCAGAAGTTGAAAAACACTGTCCCAAGCGTGACATATATTTTGCAACACTTTTTATATGCTTAAAATTTCCCATCCATTCCCTTATCATTTCAGTTGTATTTCCCTCATGATCTGTAGCAAACATCCATAGTCCATGCTCTCGTAACTGACTATTTGATGCAGCCAGCACTTTGTATTTCCGAGGTCCAATACGAATACCATCATTAAGCATGTCTCTAATAAATTTCATAAATTTGTCCTTCTGAGTATGATACTGAACAGCAAAAGTAAGTTTTGAAAAGTTGTCATCCTGAATGGATACTCTGAGGAAGTTTTCAGATCCAAATTTCCGAATAACACGATTGTCAAAATGTTCAGTTGGTTGCAAACATATGACTCGTGATGGCATAATTATAAGACGACGAACCAAGCACATGCCATCAGGCAGTTCAATACTTTGGATATTACGCCGGTAATGATAGAAAAGTTTCTGAAAGGCTTCTTCGAAAACAAAGATATCATGTCTCATTATCATGTCACTTATATGATATAAGGTTTGAACTAATGCATCTGTATGTTTGACAGCTTTTTGAATGTCTCTTTTAATAAATTCCCAAGAATTACTATTAATAAGACTTTTTGAAAGAGTTTGTTTGAGAATCATTTGATCTTCCACTTCACAGGATCGTCCCAGGAGAACTTCCCATGCATACTGGCATAAGAATTGAGTATCTAAACGTTTATTTAAATCATTTATATTTTGAAGAAATTCTTTGTTATGGGGAAAAATACCAAAATCTTCTATGTGTTTTTCAATATACATCTTTTCAAAATTTGAAAAGAAAAAATAGGTATTTGATGCACATCGCTGAATAAGTCTTTCAATTATACCAAATCCTCTGGTTTTTAAAATTACTATCTTAAAAACTGGACATCTACCTACTTTAGTTATAGGACAATATGAACGATTACAATTGCACCCAAATCCAAGAGATCTTTCCCACCTTCTTTCTTGATACTCTTGATCAGAGGCTAAAAATTGCACTTGATTGCTATTTTTAGTTTCATCATTTTTTTCATTTTGTGGCTTCTTTTTTTCTTTGTATACAAAAGGAAGATATTTTGTGAAGAAATATAACTGCATAACATCCTTGGAAGGATCAATATTTATCAATACACGTGATAAAGCTTTATAATCAACCTTAAATTTATGAGTTTGTCCAAGATAACAACATCTTTTATCAGAATGACTAAAGCATGTATAAACAATGAAATAACGCTGATTATGTAAAAAAGTACCCATTATCTCCCTATCTGAAGATTTTGTTTCATAATGGTAATGCTGCATGAAATGTTGCATTGTAGGTGCAGTACCAAAAGCTATTTCTCTAATATCTACATCACTGTGAAATTGTTTGGCTTTTATAGTTAAAATAGATCGATCATACAATCTTAGCCATAAATGTGATAAGCTATTTTTACTATTATCACACCAATTTTCACCAATACTTTTAAATTCACCTCCAGGATAAATTTTAGGGTTTTTATAATGTAAAGTTACTTCAATTTCATACAAATCAGCCTTGTATATTAAATCAGTATCAATGTTTCTTTCTTCTGCAATACTGACAGAACAACTAATATCCTTTTTATCATGGTATTCAAGGAAAAACCTCTTTGCTTCCTTTTTAATGAAACGTACATCATTTTCACTTTTGCGAAAAACAATCAATAATTTTAACTCTGGCATGTTTTTGGAACTTGTTGACTTCAAGTACTCCTACAAAATAAAATTGTAGATTAATCGAAGCATAAAAAACTACATTAAAATGTTCTTTCATTGACAAATAGTATGAAATTGGAAAAATATTAAAGAATAGATCTGTTAATGAAAGCCAAATTAAAAAATCAAAGCCTTTAAAATAGAGCAAATTTTTCAATTTTATTAAATAAAAATAAAATCAAAAGTAAAAGGATATTTTAATTTCTTTAAGCAAAGTGTAATTTATCAAATAATGAAGATAATTAAGAGCAAAAGCACCAAACTTGAAGATATCTGTACCAGAATAAATTCCAGAAATTTAAATAGCATAACCTGATGTGTGCAAGCACAAAACTTCTTAGATTTTTTATAACCCTTGAAGATTTTGCTATTTATTTTTTTATTTGATTGAAACATATGCTTTGTTTTGTTCATTATTAAGCATAAAATTTTTTTAAGTAAACAGATCCATTTCATAACTTATATTACATGGCAGAAAAGTCTTCATTATTTTTTAAGCTATTAATTACAATTTATTTAAAAAAGAAAGTAGAATTAACTTTATTATTATTTTTTAATGTATTTCATTCATTTAATATGGAAGTTTTTAAATACAGGTAACCTTAGTTTTGATACTTGAAAAATAATGCATTTAAATATTATTCATACTATTAAAAATTTGCATATAAAAATGAAATGGAAAAAGTAAAAAAAAATATTACTCTTTAAAATTTCTTGATTAATTAAGTTATGTCATCCTGTATCTAAGAAGATTTGTTTAGATTATACAAAGGATTAAAAAAATACTAATTTCATGTGTGAAAATATAAATTAAAAAATAGTGTACCTGATAGTAAGAAATATCTTACTGTCACATATTTTACAAACATGACAGTGTATTATTTTTTAAGTACAAATAATAATGATAAATAATAATAATATGAGCACAAATTAGCAGACTGTTTGTGTTAATAAAATGACAAAACAAGTTAGAAATTAAGATGAATTTTTTTTATATTACATCAAATCAGAATAGACAATACTTAATTAAGAAAAATACAGCACAGGTGCCGTTTAATCGATGAGCCAAATTCTGATATTGGTGATTATTTGGCAGATTTTCTTATGTATCTCGCAAAATTGTTTTTGTTACATCATAGATATGGAGACCAATAAGAATTATGTAGAAAATTCTATTTTAGTAACACTAGTATATGCGTCATAGCGTAAGTCACGATACACCTCTTGGCAACATTTCTTCATCGACAAAAAAATTCAGAATTTGGAATCATAGATTATACAGCATCTGTGCCGAGAATTTATGTATTTAAGTTCCTAATTTTTATTTCATTTTTATTGTTATTATATCAAATAAGATTAAACAATGAAAATTTTAAAAAATATTGTTAAATTAATTTTTGTGAATTAATAGTAATTTTTTATAAGTTACCAAAAACAATAACTCATTGAATCTAAGTTTAAGATGTCTTTAATAGTAACATTCACGTACTTAAATTTAATTTCATAAAATAATATCCTTTCTTTTTATGAAAATATTAAACTTGTTTTTATAATGTTCTGAAACTTTCACTATAAGTTTCTTAGATTCTAAAAATATATCCATAGTTGACTTCAATAATTTCAAAAAATTTTCCAAAGATTATACGGCACTTGTGCCAAATTCACTCAATGAAAAGAAAATTTTCTACGACGTAAATCATATAGAAACTAGAAAATAGTGTAAATTAAAATATGTAAAAATACAAATTAATATATATATATAAACTACAGTAAAAGCCAAGTGTACATGAACAAGTTTAGACACAATATTATTATTACGTTTCAAGAACTTTAATCCGAAAATTTATTACAAATGTTAATATGGAATTTAAAATAAAATGATTAACATAAAACAATATTAATAACTGCAAATTGAATAACAAAATATCTCACATGGAAATCTGATTGCAGGGAGAAACATTACAAGATTTCAATTTTATACCTTTAATATTTAAAATTCAAATTCACTACATCGTATTAGTGTCCTTTTCTTCACGAGAATCGTTAATAAATAATCGGAATTAAAAAATAAACATTTTTCTATGACATCATGTAATAGTTTCGGTTTGCAATTCAAAACATGATAACCCAGATTCCATCAATTTGCGATTGCCAACTTGGGATTCAAGGAGATTCAATACTAAAATAAAGAAATCATTTCGCACATAAAGCTAAATTTATTAATTTAAGTAATTTTATTTAAGATTATTTATTTCTTTACTCTGCCAGTAATAATAAAAATCAGAAAAGAAAAATGCTTTATTTATTTTTCAAATATCAAAACAAAAAGTAGAATAGTGGCACAAGCTTCTAAGGTTAGGAGCGAAATCCCAGAAACTGGACTTTGTAATCAATCCATCAATTATACCGAAAGATTGAAATTTTAATGAATATTTGAATTGTTTATTATTTATTGAAAGATGTATTCTACATCTTTTTTGCTTTTATTGCAATATAAACATTGATTCAATATATTTAAAAAATTATGTATTTCATTGGCCATGGAAAGTTTTTTTGAATTCAAACAGCAAGTTTTAGATGTTGCACAATTAACTTATTCTGAAAAATTTTTTGAATTAGTAAAACTGCATCCTGAATTTTCATCTCGAATGTCAGAGATTGTTAATAAACATGGTGATAATATTGTACATCTTTCTGCAAAATCTGGCCATGTGGATATAATTAAGTAATTTTTATGATACAAATGAAAGAAATACGAATTCTATTTGTAATTCTTTGTGTAAAAAAAATATATTTACTCATATTAATTCTGTATTGTCTAATGCCAAGGTACCATAAATTCGTTCGTTTTACTTGTCATTTAAAGCTCAATTAGGTTCACACAATCTTTTATGTTTTGTGTTTATGCTAGTGTAAATTTATTAGTGATAAACTGTTGTGGAAATTGTTTTGATTTTAAGCGAATTCTTATGTATGGGTATGAGAGATCAGAAAAAATATATTAAGTTTAAGCGTTTTGTTTATACAAAGAATAAATTCATATATGTATATATAAATTAGTTTTTATTATCAGTTGTGAAGAAAATATAGTCATGTATAAAAGCGATAATGAAATCTTTTTTTAAAATTTATTCCTTAATGGACAAATTTTTTATCACTTATGCAAAACTTTTAATTTGCTTTCACAATTATCTTCTGAACAATTTTCCATTGAACATAAATTTTCTGCAAACAAGAATGTGATGGTAGAAAATTCAAAAAAACATTTGACCATAACAGTGTGTTATTGATGATCTCATCAATAAATAGAGAGGAAAGGTCATATGATGAAATGTAGAAAAAGCCAGTTATAAAATTAATAAATATTTTCTTGGATCTGTTGGTGGCCTACAACAAAGATAATCATTGTATTTAAATAAACAAAAGTAGAATGTTATTAATCATGGAAAAATTCAAATTTCTGCTTTCTGTGATTGTTAAATTCATTCTAAAATGAACTTTTGGAAGGTAATTGAAATGAACTTTAAAAAATATCAAAGATTATGCCAAAGACAAATCACAAATTAACTTTAATTTAGAATTTGAATACATCTAGCTATGGAACCAAAAAAAAATTTATAATAGTAATGTGTTTAAATTTAGAAGTTTATTAAATAAACAGTTTCAATTCTTATCTGTAATGATTGAGTTGTTTACAAAACATTTGAAAATAAACTGAAAAAATTAAATTTTTATTATATAATTATTAAAAAAGGAAGTTAAACCATTTAAACTGAAATTTTATTTGGTTAATAATGTATTCATATAATTTTCATTTTTACACAACAATTTTCTTTGACTTTCATTTTAATAAAAATTATTTTCTTTCATATTTTTAAATTTATAATACATGAATGGAAATGAACCATGTTAACAAATTTAAAAACACTATTGTTGTTGTTATTTATGATACTTGGGCAAGCTAAGTTTGTGCTATGTCGAATTTAAAACTCTAAAAACATCCATTCTTATGTATGTATTTAAATAACTATTTTAATGAAGTAATCGTCAATTTAAAATCTAATTTTAAAATATTAATAATTTTTATATATTAATTATATGTGGCCAAAAACGATAATATGGATAGCGTAATATTTGCTTAAGGTGACGCTTTCAAGAAAAATCTTGGAATTTGTTTTTTGAGATTCTACAAGGCGTGAAAAACAATAATACTACAATAATTAGCAGTAAATTAGAAATTTACTGATAATTTCTCAAAAAGCAATTCCCAAATAGTGAAATGTATGGCATGCAAAAATAAGTGGAAAAAGACTTTAAAATATGGCCAGCAATAGTAGCCAAAATTAGCTTTTAAGAAACAAAATTCAAAATATATATACTTGGTTCTAAAATATAAACTCCATTTAGGATAACTGAAAATATTTTGATATATATTGGCAATTATAGATTACAATTGAAACAATCTCATTTAAATTCATTAGCTATTTCCTTGACTGTTATTTTAAGGCCTCCTGATATGGAATAGTATTAATAACATTATTGGTTCATTGTTTGTATTTCTTGACTTTAAGTTTTTTTGAGAATAATGAATTGGAGAACAAGTTTTTTCTTTAGCTTTTTTAGATTTCTTTTATATAAAACTTTAATAAAATTGCACAGAATAAAATTAGTCAAATATGGATGATAGTTATATCACTCACCATTCTATTCTTTGAGACAAATTATGAGGCTTGGTTTACACTACAATATTTTGAGAATGTAATTAAGAAAGAAATTAATCTACCCAATAGTGCTACTTAACAATATGTAATAAAGTAATTATTTTGTGATTCTTTATACAACAATGCAAATATATGTCTACCATCCTTATTACATTAAGAATTTCTCTCTTCTGATTTCAAGCTCAGCTTCAATTATTTGTAGGTATTTACATTATTAAATTCCAGTATTTCATATTCATATTTTGTTTTTTCTGTTATATATTTAAATATAAATATGTGTATTTAAGAAATGCAGATACATTTACTAAACAAGAACTTTTGAAATAAATATATTTTTTGAAGTGTATTTTCATGAAAAATATGTTAGGACATATCTTGCACCATTACTTAGCAGAGATAATAGTTAAATGGATGGTGCTCTTGCCTTCAGTTTAATATCTAATAGACAGAGAATTATAATGATTTGGCCTAATAACTATGAGAGTTAGTGGCTTAACTAGCTCACATTGTCAAAAATAGATCATAATTGAAAAGATAAATTGAATTAAATGTATTTCATTAAAAAAATTAATTTTTAAAACTGTTAATTTAAATTATTTATAAATGTTTTCTCTTTAAATGTGTGTTTTGAAATCTTCAACATTAATTCTCCAATAAACTCTTGATTATAAAAAGTGCTAAACAAAAAAGCAACAGTTGTCTGGAGACATTTGCGGAATTACAAGAGGATATTTTTCTTTTGATAATTAGTATTTGGTTATGATAGCCTATGGGGAACTATGAATAATTTCTACAACTATTACACCAATGGTTTTGTAAAAACAAAATTTGGTAATCCATTATTAAAAGTTTTAAACCTAGAAAGGGAACAAATTTATATAAAAATATTTTTCTTGAAACTCAGGAATAATATAATTTGTCTTAAAATTGAAATTTATTTATGAAAATTTTAAAGTGAAAATATTTATTGAAGATAAATGTAATAAAGTATTTTAAAGTCTCATCTTATAGTTGCAATAAAGTATTCGAAAATTAATTGATCAGTCATATGAAAAAGTGAGAAAATATTGTAATGTTTTGAAATTCTATTAAATTTTTCTCAAGTGACAACATGCCTTTTATTTTGCATAAACTGTTATTATAAATGAAAATTGAAATCAAAATAATTATGTATACTTTTTCAAATAAGACAATCATAGTAAGTTATCATATAATTAATTGTTCTGCTGAATAAAAAGGATATGCTATTTTTTTTCCAAAAATTGTATCACTGTCACTGGTTTATATTATTTGATTTCATGCTAATGAAAAATTTGATAATGAAACATCCAAATAAAATTGAACCTATTTTTTACATTGTAAAAAGATTTTATAACTGAGTGTCATATATTTGCTTAAAACATTTATTCTATTATAATATATATGCGTAAATACTTGAAAACATCTAGCGCTTATGAATTAAGTAAATAAACAAGTTCTATTGAAATGTTCTTATATTATGCAAGATAAAATTTAGTTATTAATGCTGAACATTTTATATTGAATTCAAATTTTTAAGAATGACTATTATTAAATTAGGTTCAAGATATAATCATTTTTAAATACTTTTATATCAATAGATGGATGGATATAAATGCATTCACTTACGTTAATATATAGAGATATCAATAAACAAGCACACACACAAACACATACAAATATATATTTTTGTGAACTGTTTTTATTTTTTGTACAATTGAATCATCTTTGCTAACTTTTTAATTTTTTATTGAAATATTTTTTCTTGACTTGTATTAAAAAACTACCTTTGTCTTTGTGCAAATAGAGAAAAATTATTTTATTTAATTTCCTTTTCAAGAAAGTTTTAATAGGAAAATTTCATTTCATTTACGCAGTATAGCTCTAATATTTTAAATACTTTATTTATTGAAGCCATAATTAAATTTCTTATATAAAACAAACTAAATTTACATAAGTAAAATACCTTATGTGTATTTATATTTATAATAGTTTCTATGTAATAATTTGCATAGAAACAAATTTTACATAAGTAAAATTAGTAATTTCTCATCTAAAATATATAGTAATTTCTTATCTAAATATAGTTATCTTTCTAAATATATAAAACATTTAGTTAATTATATTTATTTTGTGTAGAATAAATAAACCATATAGAACCTATTAATATGTTAGAAACAGTTTATTATGCTTCTAATGTAAAATAAGATATTTTGTTTAATTATTGTGTGCCACTTTAAAATTTTCTTGTATAAAACATAAGAAGCAATAAATTTTATATATAAAACATTAAAAAAAATCTAATAGTGATTTCAATACATAATGCAATTAAAATATATAATGTAAAACCTGTATATACATGCATACATTTCAAAAAGTTCTTAATCAGTAAAACATATTTTTGAGGTTAGTTATATTAAGTTTTGAAAAAAAAAAACTGTTTTTGTAAAAATTTGATTGTTTTTACATTTCTTATATTTTTAGCTACTGCAAAAATCACTGTGGAGATGTATTATTAAAGCAAAGAAATAATGATGGGAAAACACCCTTACATGTTGCAGCACATGCTAGTCAGTTGAAATGCATTGAATATTTACTTTCCTGTAATGTTCCTATCGATGCTCTTAAAAGATCAGATTGGTAGTTGTTTTCACCATTTTAATTTATATTTTCTTTCCTTTCCTTTTTTTCTGAAAAGTGATGAGGGAACTTACAAGTCATTTTATATTTCACCAAAGTCATATGCAAATTTATATAAGTTTTATTATCATTACATCAATTTATTGATTATATTGAATGAAAACTTATTATCTTTTCATATTAATTTAAATTTGATAAATGTATCTAATATTTAGTTTTTTTTTAAAAAATGGATAATATTAATAAAGTTTTTAATTTTATATTTTTTTAACTTATGAACAAAAGAAATTGTTTCCATTATTTAAACATTTACTTCATATTCTGAAATACAATTCACAATAGCATTTATGAACTTGAATTAAAAATAAATCGTACTTTCATTTTTAATGTATATTTTAAATATGGGTTGCCCTTTATTTTGCTGAGAAACTAATATAATAATTAGCTTCCATAATCTTAAAGCAATAATGATTTGAAGCAGATAAATACATGATATTTATTAGCAACATTTTTTCTTCATGTTTTGTCTTCCCGTTTCAATTTCTTAAATTACATTAAATGTAAGTGAGTATTTTAAACAAAATAAATGCTAATTTTATGGTTTTGTGCATTACATGTATTTATTTCTACATTTTATGATCAAAAAGCATATAAAAATACTCACATTCATTTCTTTTTAATGTCAGATGCATATTATTTGTCAGAATATGTATTGCTTGCAGCATATTTACCAGTTTCCTTTTATTTTTATTTAGGAATCCATACTTACATGATATGTTTTCTTAACAAATTATATTATTTTAATTTTTTTAACTGAAAATTAAAAATTTATTTTTATATCCTAATAAAATGTATAAATGTCATCAAAGAACTTTTGCTTTCCTCAATAAAATGAAAAGATTACTCTAAAGTTTAGGATATATATTTAAAATCTTAACATAGTCATTTCTATTCTAAAATATAAGCATTGTCACTGTAAAAAGCAACATTTAGTAACTAATTTTCAGATTTGTTTCTATTAGAAAAAATGTTCTAATAAAAAATTGATCATAATATATTAAAGCTTGTGTATTTCAAAATGTTTTCATTATGCAAAATCCAATGAAATTGGAAAAAAGTAATGAAAATTATTTATTTAGAGAAATTTGCATTGAAATATTAAATAAAAAGTTCATTACAACAATTTGAAATTAAAACTTTTTTTATGATATCAATTTTGCTAGTATAAGAAAGCCTTACTTTCAACTTGTTTTTGTGGGTGAATAATGTAATTTATGCTATAGACTCCAATGTTTTCAATATATCCTATTTTTGTGCTTTTTCTATATTCTGAATAAAAAAAATCCTGATTTTTCTTAACACTTATAAATTCTCTAAATTTTTGTATATTTTCATTTTTTGAATATAGGAAATTTCAAATCATATTCAAAGTGAATGTTTAATTTTTACAATGTTTTGCTTATATATATATAATGATGAACTTAGGAAATTTTTTTTATTTTTTAATGTAATTAAATTAGATATGCAAATTAATAAAGAAATTTCAACAAAATTCTCTCCTATTTTTTTAAGATTGTATAATTAAGGTGTTGAAATTTACATCTAAAAGTGTTATTATTCAAAACATAGATATTGAATATAAAATTTATTTAAATATTTCTTTTCCCATATAATGTTTTGAAAATTAGCTTAAACTTTTTGAAATATATGATTATAAGAATATTATTTTTTAACGTAATTTTTTCCATCAAATAAACTGATTTATTTTTATTATTTGTTATTATGAATTATACTATGAAAATAATTCATATTAATAATAAATTACTTTTTGAAAAATTTAAGAAGTAATTTTGGGTTTTTTCTTTTTCATGCATCACAAAAGGAGAAAATTAATTTATATTTACTATAAATACTTTAATTATTTATTTATCTAGTATATTCTTTCTAAATGTATAATACTTACTGCACATTTTGATTGAATATTTCTTTTTTAAAAATTAGTGTATTTGTTGGTCCCTCTGTGCGTGTATGCTTATATGTATATAAACTAAAGGATTTTCATTTCTCGTCTCAAAATAATTATCAGTGATAAAGTAATCACACAATTTTTATCTTGTTATATATGTGTATATATATATGATTCATGGTCAAAAGTTGCGAATTCATTCTATAATAATTCTTATATGTTCAAGTTCATTGAAACTTATATGCTAAGAAGTATTTTGCTTTTTATGGTATATATTTCATTTCACTTAAAAAATTAAGTGTGACATAATTAAGGAGAATCTTATCTGAAGCATAATAACACATTACATGAAGTTTTTAAAAATTGTTTTACTTTACTTAATTTATTAATTTTTTGAAAAGGTGAAGCTGGCAAATTTGATGTTGCTATTTTTTGTTTGATATTTAATATTGAATTCTGTCATATCTCCGAACTTTTATTATATTATACTAATTTTAAAAATTGATAATGTTTTAGTAGCTGTTTTAGAGGAGTAAAAATAATTTGAATTCAACTTGATGTTACATCTAAAATTAGAAGAGACATATATATATATATATATATATATATATATATATAGATATATATATATATATATACATATTATATATATACATATTTATTTATTTATTTAGGACTCCTTTGATGTTAGCATGCACTAAAGCTAATATGGATATCATAAAAACATTAATAAAGCATGGTGCAAATGTAAACTATCGTAATAAAGATGGCTGGACAGCCTTTCATATTGCCTGCAGGTGAGGGAAATTTTATTATTATACTAAGTGGAGTATTTGTTTATTGAATAAATAAATAAAATTCTTTTTTTCCCAAAAATATTAATCAAAAGAAAAGATTTTTTATTGCTAGACAACTGTTGTAAGTTTGAATAAAAATCTATTTTAAGTTTTTATGGTTATAAATTTGAAAAATAAAATTTAAACATTCATGATATAAGAACTTGTTACATAAATTAAGAAATAATGACTGAAATAAGTGTTAAAGATACTTAAAAGTAATCAAAAATTTATTGACTTCAAGTAAACAAAAAAGTTAAAAAATGTTAATTTTTTATATGAATCATTGTTTTGAAATAAACATACCAGATTTAGATTTAAAATAGGGTGGTTCCAAAAAAGGACCTAGACTGCAACCATAAGTCTATTGTTCTTTACCTATCAGAAAGCCCTATTTGAAGAGACTAGTGGCTGATGCAAAATTCAGTAGGCATTTTACAGAAATTTCCTGCAACATCCAAGGTTCAATCAAGTGCTGACCCAAATGTTCAAATTTGTATACAAAAAAAATTTCGCATTCACATAAGATGTGTATTGAAGTTTCTTCCATGCAATGACAACCTCTAAAAGTGAGATCATCTGATACTCCTATTATAGTGAAATGTCTTTTAAGGTGCCAGTGTCCTGTAAGAAGTCCCACTGCTTTCCTTAGACTGCTTCTATTGAGCTTTAATAATTATTTTTGCCTTTTACTAGGGCATGTGTTATTTAGTAACCTTGCTTGTTTTTGATCACTGGTATTGTGCCAGTTTGTAAACTGTTGTTTTCTGAAGAGATTAAAAGCACTCTCTCTGATCAATTAATTTGAAATACCTAGCAATGGTTCAGGACCAAAAAAATCCGTTGTTGATATAGCCCTTGCCAGATCATCTGCTAATTTATTGCCAGGAACACCAGAGTGCCCAGGCACCCACATTAAAGTAAAGAAGTTATTAATAGCCAATCTGCTCAGAGTGAGGTAGCATTCCGAGACTAGAATAGAAGTTATAGTAGACTTCTGCAAAGATCGTAATGCAGCTTGACTGTCATAACAGATAATTATTCTTTTACAAGAATAGTTTCTGTCCAAGCATATTCTACTGCACATGAGAATGGCAAAGACTTCTGTTTGGAATACAATTGTATGTTTACCCAAAGGGATTGATAACTTCGTACCACCAACTGGACAACAAATACCAGCCCCAGTGTTGGAATTCATTTATGAGACAACAGTATACCAATAAGTACAGTTTTCACTGTTGGCAACATTATTCCAGTCTTCTCGCAAGGGAAATTTGATTGTATAAAGCTTATCAAATGCATATTTAACAACTGTGTAATCAGTAGGCATAGTTACAAAAGAATGACCTGTTACGTCAGCATTAATTCACCCAAGACAAAAACCTGGAGTAGTCTTTCCATTGACCTGTATGTTTAAATCTTTTAATGCTAAGAATTGCTTCTGCTTCAATATGCATGTAAAGAGGATGCATACCAAGCAAAAGCTTTAGTATAGATGTAGAATAAACATACTAAGACTAACATTCAAAGTTAGTTCAATTTTGTTGATGCTGTTTTAATTAGAAGGATGAATGTCTGTATGTTCCAAATCATGTTGGTATTATTGGAAATGAACTTGCATATAGCCACTGAGTTTTTACATAAAGAATTAACATTTTTTAACATTAAATAAATAGTCAAAGATTTTATTTCTTCTCACTGGCAGAAAACTTGGGATTTGCAAACAAGCAACATATCCTCTCACATTCTCTCATAATAACATATCCTCTCACATTCTTCCATTCTCAGTAGCACCTATGTGTAGAGTTGATGTAAAACTAACACACTTTCATATTAGACATACTAGATTTACACTAGCACTTATTCTTGTCTCAGAGTGCTCTGAATTGTGACATGTGTAATGTACTACTTACAGTATATCACATTTTAATTGTTTGTCCTAATTTCAATGATTTATTCTTAGTGTTTTTTAATACCACAAATTTAATTTTATCAGACTTAATTGGTTTTAAACCACATAGAAATTTTCATGCGTTTTTACTTGCAATTGTGTTTCTTGGATTCTGTTTTTCAGTTTTTATCCATTTTAATCTTTTATATAAGCTTTTATTGAATTTTCAAAATATTCCAACTTATACATTTGACCAGTCATCACAGTATTTTTACTTTGGGCTTTAAGTATTGTATGGTGCAGAATTATCCAATATTGAACCTTGCACCAGTAAACCTCACAAAAATCAATGAAATCAATCATTGTAATGAATAAGTTACTACAAACTTACTACATACATCATGTATTAACTATAGTTTTATTTCTCCTGCAACTTATTATAGGAATTTTATTTCAGAAAAGTGTTGGTCATCAGCCCAATGCTTAGACTTATTTCAGTGGCTGAAAAGTTTGATTTCTCCAGGTCTCATTCATAGATGTGCTACACATTTAATATGCCTGGAAGCATATAAAATTTAATTTGTTCATAATTTTAAAAATAGAAAAAAGCTGTCCAGAATGGTTTGCAGAATCTATATGCAGAAATTACTCACAAATTCAGTAAGCTGTTCCCAAATTGCTAAAATAATGCTGTGAAAATTCTTTTCTTAAAATTTAAGTCACATGAAATATGCTCTTTCTTTTTCAAAATTAACTTTAAAAAATTCTTGAATTTTTTTATTAAAATTATGTTTGCAAGTTTAATTTTATGCAATGATTATACTACTTTATTTTCATATTTTATCAATAGTTTATGTCTAGCCTTACAATGTTTGTTATTTGATAAATGATATTTACATTGTATAATTTTATGTGTAAAATTTTCCTCCCCAGTTTCTTGAACATGTTTGGAGTGATTGTAAGACAGACCTGCCAACTTTTACGCATCGTGCGTAAATTTTATGCAAGATCCACAGGTTTTAGGCTTTTACTGATAGCATGAATTATTTCTCATCTTGTCCATTTGTGGCAGGGAAAAGGCAAAATATCTTCTATGAAACTTATGAAAAAAGAACATAAAACAATATTTGACTTAAAAGATGCCTATAAAATTTTTAATTCTAACAGTTTAGGTTAAAAAATTTGTAAGGACTGTAATGATGCTTGAATTATAATTTTAATAAGTTAAATTAAAATTTCTACTGTTAAATATTGTAAAAAATGTAGAGTAAAGTAGAATAAACTGTTGAGATATAAGTAAAAATTATAATAAATTGAAATTTCTGTTTGTACTCCAAAACTTAGATTTTATTCAAACTTTCATTATACAATTCTTTATTTTAGAGAAGTGTAAAAATGAAATGTAATTTCAATTTACTTAATAGAAAGAACTGAATATTTATTTTTGACATCTTAACAAACTTAATTTCAACTTTTAATAGCTTCTGTAATATTTAGTCAGCCCAAGAGTGTCTTTAACTGTTGCAATTTTTTAAACATATCTGTGGATATTGGTATTTTTGTAGAAACTAATCTGTGTGATTTGTGAAAGTTAAAGAAATTAATCTAAAATAAAATTAAATTAGGTTATGAATTTTTTTTTATTGTTTGTAAAATTTAGTCTTAATAAAAGTTGCATTAATAAGGGTACAGTTTCCATTACTTTATTTTATATTTAGTCTACAAAACTCCTTAGTTTGAATAAACTTGTGCTTTTGATATTATTTAGTTATGGAAGTGTGAGTGAATACTCAAGGAGAATAATTTAATAATTATTACTAAGAGTGTTTGATGTTTATGCATTTTTTAGCTGAAACTCAGATAAATTATCTTTACACCAATTTTTGTAAAATATTGCTAGTGTGCCATAAAAGATTAATTATTCAAAAGTAATGATACTTATCTCCTTATATTATTTTAAAGTAAGACCAAAAAGTTTTAAAAATCTTTGACTTATATATTTTACACTGATTTCCAATATCTACTATGTATAAATTATTTTGAAGTTCAAACTTAATCTTTCAAACCAATATTATATCTTGAATTGATTACTAACATCAGTTAGTCAATTAATGAGTTAAAGTTGTTTCAGAAAAGAGATTTTCTTCATTAGAATCAGATTGCCATAAAAGAATGAATGCTATCACAATTCATTTTTTTTTTAAATTTTAAATTTCAGACATTTTGAAGGATTTTTTTTTTATCTAAGATCATTTTCTGTATGAAATTTGTGTTGAATCTTTTCTCATCCTTTAAAGTAATTTATCATATTTACAATAAATTAATAAATCAATTCTTATTTAACTTCTAAGATTTTCAAAATTAAAAAAGTTTTCAGATTTGTTTCCTTTAAAAAATTTTTTCAACTACTTTTCTATGTTTTTTGTAATTTTTAAAAGAAAGTAAAAACTTAAGAGTATGAGTATTGTTTGAATAATTTCTTAAGAATTTGGAAAATATAATCATATAACTTATTAAATGCAATAAATATTTTTTGTATTTGATTATCATATAAATTATTAATAATAATATATATTATTAAATACAAATGTTTTTAATTTAAAGATTTGTTTTGATTGTAACATATGAGAATTTATCAAGCATCCAGTATATCATTTACACTGAATGGTCATAAATGATAAGGACATTTATATATTTAGCTTGTGATTACTTTAATGTAATATCCTTGACACAATTATTATTATTTTAATTATTTTTCATGACTATGGTCATGAGCATGGCAGATTAACAACATTTGCTGCAAATAAAATTAATATATCCATCCTCAGAAGTCCAATGCACTGTTTGCTATTTTTAAAAATGCACAAAAAAAATTTGAAGCACAAAACTTAAGAACTGCACTTTAAAATATAAAACTAAGGCTTCACTTACTAAATCTTTTGGAAAAAGTATTAAAACTTCTTTGTTTAACCTAGCACTAAAAATAAGATATTTTAACTTATCATAGTGGATTGTGTTGTCCATGAATGTCATTGGCAAATGAGGTAGTGCCATGCTGATGCACCAGACCCTCAGTGGTAGCGAATGTGTTAAACATTTTCCTGATAGATATATAAATTATATATCCCCTCTATACAATCTGGAAAGATATTTTTACTTGTTTTTTAAAATAGCTTCTAAAGATATGCTAAATTTCTCATTAATGATATTACATTTCCTATGTAAAAATTACTGAGATCATTATGTAATATTGACAATACTTTTCACAGAGAAGGCCATATAAATATAATCAAGCTACTCTTAGATCATGATCCTTTACTATGGAATACACGAAGCAATAACGGTAGAACGCCACTTCATACTGCAGGTTAGTTCAAGTAAAATAATTGTATTTTGTTAACTATTTTTTTAAAATATAAAATACTTACACATTCATTTATATACAAAGTAAAATGGGTCAAAAAAGTTTTTCCTTTAATCTGGAAAAAAAAGAGAGAAGGAAAAAAGAGATATAAAAGACCTCATTTAGAATATAAAACTTTATATTTACACTGTTCTAAGCCTGATAGTGTTTGAATTGCATAAACAAATGCAAAATATCCCTTTCTTTCAGAATACTGATAAAGAAATACAAATTTTTATAGTTTTTGAAGGATCTGTGTGTAAAATAATGTTTGGGCAAGGGAAAAATTTTCAAGATAATAATTTTTTCATGTTGTTATTTAACCTTAGAATTAAACTATCACTAATCTATAACTATCACTATCTCAAGCATATCTTCTGCCATTAAAATTTCTCAAAAGCTTCTTTTTCTAATAGCTTTTGTTGAATTGACAGTAAACTATATTAGATTTTTAGTTCTCGAAAAAATTTATGAATTTTTAATCATTGAAACTGGTACCCATTAAAAGAGTTAAATAACAAATCATTGCACATTAGAACACAGGTGGATAAATTGAATTCATATAACATTACAATATCTATAGTTGAAGCCTATCTCATTTGCTAACATCCTGTATATGAGCTTTATTTGCTTTGTCTAAGCTGTTAAGCAAGCTAGTTCTCTTAACAACTAATTAGTCTGTCAACTTGTAAATTTTTTATTACTATATTAATATTTTCTAGACATTTCTGGAATAATATTCATTAACACTTTCTGGAATTACTTAAAGCTGATTCATGTTAAGTTGTTTACATTATTTTCTTTCTTTCAAAGTTTATATTTTGCTATTTTTTAAATTCCTAAAAATGTATGAAGCTGGTTTTTGTTCTGTTGTTTTGTGAATTAATATTAATGTTTTAATATTATATTTGCAATTCTTATTTTCATTTGGAGGTATCCAAATGACCATATTATCATCTGATCTCTTAATGAGTATGGTTTTCTGGGAATGATATTGTAGACAGATGACTCACATTTCATATAAAATAGTTTGTAAAATTTACATAATTTGCATCATTATGTGCTCAGCAAAATCATTTTGTATTATAGAACTTGTTGCTTCCGATGCAGTTTGAATTAAATGCATGATTTGAAATAAACATTTTGCCATTCTTAAATAGAAAACTCTGAACATTTATTTAGAAATACATTATATTTGTTGTGAATTTTTTTTACTAGGGTGTTAAAATCAATGATTTATTCTTTTGTTTTAAATTCCTAAGAGAACCATAACTGCAGATTGATGGTTTTATATAATACACAAGTTAAAATTTTATTAAACTAAAATGAAATTTTACTTAAACAAAATATTAGTAAGTAAAACTAATAAAGTAGTAAATGGGTAAAATATACATTTGAAGAAATTTCGTATGAGTCATTTTTCAAATAGTGTATGAAACAAAACTAATTTGAAGTTATACATTATTAAACTTATGACTGTAAAATATGTTGCTTTACTTAGAATTAACTGTCCTGGACAGAAATTTTATGTATATAAAAAAATGTTATTGAAATCATAATTGACCAAAATTTTGGAAGTATCTCAAAATAGGTTTATTAGAATTAAAACCATTCTCAAATATCTTGAAAAAGTTGTTATTGAAATTGAAAAATTGATGTGGAAAAAGATCCAAATGCTGTAAAGATAACAATTGTAGAAACCACAACCCTAATAAAACATTAGTAAAAAAATTAATTGTAACAATTTAAGGCTTTTATATTACTGACAAAAGAAGGAAACATAGTAAATTAGAAAAAAATATTTACAAAGGCAATAATTTCTTAAACAAAAATGACCAACACTTTCATTACAGTGAGTTTTTCTTGTGATTACAAATAATTTCTTTAGTTACTTTAATTTTATTTTAAGTTTTAATTTCTATTGGCCAATGAAGTATAGTTTTTATATGATTACATTTTAAAACAGATTGCATTTAATTTCTCTCTTGATTAAATGTTAGATATTCAATTGTTTCATGTAGTTTATTTAGTTATAATACACAGCACTTGCTTAATATTGCTGTAAAATTACTCTGAAGATTTGATAGCTCTTTAGATTTTATATCATACAAAAAGTATTTGCTCAGTATTCTATAAAATAAGAATTTGAGATTTTAATTTAAATTAAATGCTTTTAAGAGTGCCTTTTTTATCCATGTCTAAATTTAATTACTGTAAATTAATTAAAGTTATTGAAACAAATGCTGTTTTCCCCCTTGTTTATAGCACTTCATGGATGTATGGAAACTGTGCATTTAATTTTAACAACTGATCATGACATAGATGCATCAGATTCATGTGGAACAACTCCTTTAATGGATGCTGCATCTGGAAATCATCATGAAATTGTAGAAATTTTAATTAAAAATGGGGTATGTTTTATTTTTTTCATAAATTTTCAATTTCAGCTTTTTTTTACTTGGTCGCTAGAAATGAATAAAAGAGCAATTGTGAAACTAAAATGTTGACATTTTAGTGCTTCAGTCTTAAATAAGAGAAAAATTATGCAGCTTAGAGTGTCTATTCTTACATTCATTTTGCAAAGTATTGATTAAGTTATCTGAATTGGAAGAGATTATTTATCATAGAAGTAAAATCCAAAATTTTAACCAAGAAATGACCTATTTAAAAAATTTTGAATTTATTTTACTTTTACAAATCTTTAATAACTGGGGTAAATCTATTTGACAACAAAGAATATTTTTTATTCTTTTTTATTTTCATATAGTTAGATAATTTTTCAAATATATTTTATTTCAAAATCTTTTGTAATGAATGTTGCCAAAATATTTTTAATAATTAATTAAACTACTGGTACATCTATGCCATATTCAATTATATTGTACTTTTGGTAATTATAATTATTGCATAATAAGAAGATTTATTATTTAGCATGAGTTTATTAAAACAGTCAAACTATTTAATGATTCTTAAAAATTTTATGCATATGTATTTAATGTAAGAAATATCCCTATGTATTATTAAGAAAAACTAAATATTAGAAATTACTCTTGTCTTAAGATAAATTTATAATCATTGTGTATTAAGATTGATTATAATAATTTACTTGATATTTAATGTATTCAGTTGGTTTTTGGGTTCTTCTTTAATTGAAAGAACATTAATATAAAAGCCGAGCTGGCAGCCGAATGGTCAGCGCTCTTGCCTTCGGTTCAACAGTTCATGGGTTCGAATCCCACCTTGAGCATGGATGTTGTCAGTCTATACTACTTTTTAAATATCTGTGGGTAGATTACTTTTTAAATATCTGTGGGTAGATGTCTTTTTACCAATATCCACCATTAGGCTAATTGCCAAAATAATTACCATGATAAGCAGAGCTGCAAATATTAAAATTTAATGCAGTTAAAGGAATGCTAGCTATTAGTTTAAATACCTAAAGTATTTCGTTCTATTAATAAATAAGAAACTATTAACATGCCAATAATTAGCTTAAACGTAATAAGTTTTATTTATTGATACTAAATATATAATAGTTACATAACATAAATTAAATTTAAAATTTCAGAATAGATATTCCAATTAAATAATTCATTACTAACAGAAATAAGTAAAATTATAATACCGATGAACATAAAAGTTTCCAACCAAAACCATCAGACACCAGAGTTTGATTTTCTGAAACTTGTGTTTTTAAAACACCTGGGATATGCCCCCTTTGACGAACTGGCATGCGTATATAGTATGTTAATTTAATCATGAAATTCGAAATGCCAGATCGGCAAAGTGAAATTTTTAGTGTTTGTAATAAATGGTACAGGAGTATGCCGGTAAGGCATATCAGAAAATAAAGTTGAAAATAATGCACAAGTATTTTAAATGTATAATAAATATGGTGATAAGAAAATTAGATAGAACAGTACTAGACTAAAACTTAAAAGCACTGAATATATGAATTTAAGTTTGTACTAGGGTAACAGATGTTTGTAGTGGTTCGGAATCCACTTTAAACCGTAAGTCCCTGTCTAATTAGCCCCCGTGTGCAAAAAATGACCGTTGAGCGACAAACAAACCAACCATTAATATAAAAATTCTTAGCTTGTAAATTGTTATTTACATTAAGTAGTAAGATATTATGCAATACATTAATTATATTTTTCAATTTCGCTTGTCCATTACACCTTTCCCAGTCCATCGCATTTCCTGGATAGCAAGTACATCAAGTTTGTACTCCAAAAATATGTCAGTGAGTTTCCTCAGTGCCCCACTACTAAACAAGGTTCTAACATTCCATGTTCCAAAAGCCAAATCCGAATTCGTGCCAGGTCGTCTAACAATAGCCAGTCCGGGAGTGTTTCTTTGAGTTTTCTGAATCAGAGATCTCGTGTAACAATGATTTAAAAATCGAAATTAATAATAGAATCTATCTTGCTAATAGATGTTTTTATGGCCTCAGAAGCCAATTCAAATCTGGGTTAATTTCTATAAATACAAAATTGAACCTATATAAAACCCTTATCAGGCCAATTGTTCTGTATGGTAGTGAATGCTGGACCCTCATTAAGACAGAGGAGGAAAAGCTATTGATCTTTGAAAGAAATATTTTGAGGAAGATTTTTGGACCCATCCATATGAATAATGAGTGGAGGATTTTATTTAATCATGAAATCAATAGAAAATATAGCAAACATGGTGGGACCGATATTGTAAGAACTATAAAGGCATCACGAATAAGGTGGTTGGGCCACCTGTACAGATGCACCGATGCTTTTCCCACCAAAAAAGTGACATTCTCAAAAGTCAAGGGGATTCGTCATAGAGGACGTCCACCCACGCGGTGGCTGGACGATGTTGAAAAAGACCTCAAAATAATAGGAGTCAACCGATGGAGGGCTGTTGCGGCTAATAGGGTCAGCTGGAAGAAGATCAGCGAGTCAGCCTTGGCCTGCAATAGGCTGTTGAGCTTGTGAAGAAGAAAGAAGAAGAAGAATTATATTTTTGAATATAAGTGTATCTTGTGTATTATTTTGTTACTGTATTTTATTAATTTGGAATCCAGTCAACACATTTTACTAAACTACTCAAGCTTCAAAACAACTGTTTTGTTAGATTCGAAGATTTAAACCAATAAAAAATAGTCTTTATTCTTAATTTAATTATGTTAATTATTTATCAATTTACAAGTTGAATAAATTTACCCACATTTTTAATATTAGAAATTAAAATGTGTTATTGTTACAACTGAAACATTGATCATAATAATTTTGCTTATCTAAAATGTATTTTACAGTTTATAAATTTCATTTAATCTGGACATTTTCCAATTCAGATACAGTCCAATCTGTTAGATCCACATTAGTCTGCTCTTATTTCTTTTTCTAAGTCTGAGTTTGAAAATGAATGTTAAAACTTTCTTTGTTTTTAATCTGAAAAGAAATTTTTAAAATTTTGTCAACTTGGTTTGTTTAAATTACAGTATTTTCTTGTATATATTATGCAACAGTGTATCCACAAGATCTATTTAGAATAAAAAGAAAAGGTGCATGTTGTTCAGCAGCTATAATTTGCAGAAATTTTTTTGTTGAATAATTGAAAATATATAATGTTGATAATGTGATTCATATGAAACAAAAAATACACAGTATGTTTAAAAATGTAATAAGTTGTGCAGAAAAAAATATCTTTTTTGAAAAACATTTGTTTAGATTCACTTCATTGCTAAGTTCGATAAACTGATATGAAAGTACTAGATTGATCATCAAAAGTAGTAATTCTGAAAAGTTTCTAGTAAAAATTATCAATTTTTATTTTTTAATAACTTTTAAAGTAAGGTAAGGCATGTTGTTTTACCAAAATATATTTCTTGTTTCTTTAATAATTAAAAGAAAAAAGTGGATTATTTTCTAACTGCATATTCTATTTTTTCTTTAGTACTGGGCATGCTTCATTTTACACCTTACACCAACATTTTTGTCACAATTTTTTTATTTGCATTTTAGCTTTCAATTTAAAATCTGCTGTTTAGTTTATATGCTTTCATTTCCACATGATAGATATAAACTTGAATTTTTTCGAAACAAAACAGCTCAGGTCAAGACAAATGCTGAATGTCGATAACCAACAGAAACTGTAATATCTCACTGAGGAATTGTATTCCTTCTTGAGCATAATTGGAAAAAATTAATTATTGTTGCGATAAGTTAACCGATTCATGGCGCCATCTTTTGTCTATTTTACAAAACATAAATGGCATTTCTTTCTAAACTTTATTGTAAACTTTCCTGACAATTTTTTATTTTAAATTAGATTATCATCTGATGTGTATAATATGCACAATGAAATTTGAAACTTTTTTAACACATAATTTATGGATTATATACAGGAAAATATGGTAATTTAGAAATCTTTCTATGACTTTTTTATTCATAAAATATACTTTACTATCTGTTCATGCTTGGTGATAAATATTTAGTGATCAATATAATATCTGGCAATGCTTTATAATAATAGTGAGTGCTAATAATAATAAATGGATGTAATGGAACAGCAAGTTAAGTGATTTATGTAAAATAAATTAAGATTCTTCCATCCTTATATTATTTTGGAAATTCTAAAGAATAAAATACTAAAATAATAAAATGCATAGTAAGATATATGGATCTTAAATTACATAAAATCTTTAAGCGTGTGAAGTGTTGATTGCCAAGCATATATCATTGGAATGAATTTTTGAATGCAATTTGAAAAGAAATAATTGCATTATCTCTCTCTCTTTTAGGGGGGAATAAGAAAAATGTAGATGACTATCTTTATTTTAATTTTTTCAAAAATCAATTGATCAATAGTTTGTCGATTTTGTATCATTGTTATGAGAATTTATATTTTTATTTACATTTTTCTTTAAAAATCTATCATTATATTCCTTTTATAATTTTATTACAAGCTTTAGGAGGGAGAAGATTTGCAATGTGCATTTTATTGCCATTCCCTCGTACTTCTATTGGAGCAATATTTATTTATCTTATGGAAAATTGAGGTCACTGTACTTCCTGTCAAATTATATAAAATTTTATAATTGAAAAGAGAAGTGTAGAGATAAAAATAAGCACACTGTTTTCAAACAAGAACAAATAAAATAAATGTTGCATGTGAAATATATTAGATTTTTAATCTGCTTGTATACATTTTTTTCTCAGTTTTACATTTGCATTTCATGTTAAAAAATATATTAATTTTAAATCACTAAGAAAAATATGATTGATTTTGAATACAAACATTTCTTTTTTGTGGAAAATTCAAAATTACTTTCTGAATACAGATTCAAGTCTTAAATATTGCATTTAAAAAGATTTAAAATATATTTAATTTTTCTACAGTCATATTTTTGTTCCTGTGTATGTATGCATACAATTTTAACAACAATTCTTTAATTCTTATTATTTTTTGCAACTCATGATGTGCACTTGAAGGACATGACTGAATAATAAAGGAAATTAAGAAAAAGTATAAAAAATGTATCCAGACTCAGCAAAAAATGCTTACATATTTATAAGCTTTATATACCTTTCTCTTTCTTTGAATATAATTTTTAGTATTTTCAGAATACATTGTAAATATGTTGAAATCTAAAACTGCTTATTATTCATAAAATTAACAATACAAAAATGAAATATTTATCAAAATTTTATTTTAATTCTGTTTAATTACTAACAATTGAGCCATCCATTAATAAAATTTAGTTTTGTTACTTCCTTATTTTTAAATATGTAAAACAAAAATTGTCTTTTATGATAATAATTGACGTGTTGATTGTTTATTTATATGAATCAATGGAGGAGGATTTCACAAATAAAAATCATTAATATGTAACACATTTTTGGGCAACATATTTCCCAAAATGGTAAATAAACCATATTATCAATTTTTAAACATGTAATTTTTTAAAAATTTCATGTTGTAATTTCAACATTTGTTTGTTGCAATTTATGCTTTGTTAACACATTTAGTTTTAATCATTCTTTTGTTACATTTTAAATTAAATTAGCTATAAATTTATCCAGATAATAAAATAACCATACATTTATGCAGAAATAAAATTAAAAACAGTAATTTTTTTACTGTGAAGTTCATTCTTGACAAAATTTTTTTATATTTTATATACTTTTCATTATAATTATGCATTTTATTATGTTGATAAATGCAAATAAGTTGAAATTAATATTAAAAAGCTACTCATTAAATACTATTCTGACTTTGTGTATTGATTACATGTATAGAAATTTCATATATTTCATATTTCTTTATATTCATTGTGTAGCAAAATTTAAACATAATTTTTCTGATAATTTAAACATAATTCCTTTACAGGCATCTATGGAAAAAGCCGATCTACTTGGAAGGAATGTACTTCATCTTGCTGCACAAGCTGATAATTTAGATACAGTAAATTGTTTAATTAAAAAATATGATTTTAATATTAATTCAAGAACTATTGATGGCCTTACAGCTTTGCATTTTGCTGCTAAAGTAAGTTAATGTTATTAATAAGAATTTAGAGCTTAATTTTCAATGCTAATTGTAAAATAACTGTTAGTAGCGAAGTAACATTTAATACCTTAAAAATTGTTATATTATTAATACATTTTTGGATATAAAATTATTTTTCAAACTACTCAAATAATTCTATGGTATGAGCTCACATTTTGAGAAATTTCTCTTCTACTTAGTATTCAAAATGATATCAATGATATATAATGTATATATGATATGAAATGAATATTTATAGGTTTCTAAATTAAACTTTGAAATAAGACTTCATGGTTCCTAAAATTTGATTTTTAAAATTGGTAATTTTAGACCTAAAATTAAATTTAAGTATATTATGTGTTTCTAAAGTACGCTTAAAATTTGGTTAAATGTTAAAATAATTAATGAAAAAATATAAATGTGATTAACATTGTATATTACAAAATATAATCCCATATCTCATTAATTTTCTTTTTACAAAAGATTTTAAAAACATTTTACAATTCAAAAATCATTTGTGGTCTGATGATGCAATATTATCTGCTCATGAATTTTTTTGTAGGTTTGTCATTTAAATTTTTCTTTATTTTTCGGAAGGGTATGATAAATTTTGTGTAGTGTTGATAATGTTTTTTGCATTCTTGAAGGGTTAATTAAATGAAATTTTAGCTTTCATTTTACAGAATTCTGTATCCTCAATTTTAATCACACAGAAACTTGTAAGCATGTACATTATAGTTTAATGAGAGTCTTCCTTAATGCTTGATATTAAAATATGAATAAAAAATCTTTTATTTCTTATGCATATTAGGATTATTACTTGATTGTAGTTTCAAAATAAAATTAAATAAAGATAGAATCTATAACTAAATATTTAAAGAAAATATTTAAAATTATTTTTTCTGATTAATATATATACATAGTTACTAACTCTACTAATTTTTTCAGGAAACTCCTGATTTTTCATAATTTCTCCCGATTTCTCGATAATGTATAAAAATATACTGATTTTTGACCATTTCAGTGAAAAACTTGAAAACAGCCAAAATTTTGCTGAAAAAAAAAAAGCTTCCACAGTTGATCAGACGAAGCTCTTGTGCAGAATGTGCATATCTCCAATATAAATTTAAACTAATTCTAAATTTGTCTGTCTTAATATGTAGATTATTTAATAATAAGTGGGTTATTATTTAATCTTTAATTTAACCCTAGAGAAAATTAATTGAACTATAAATTAATATTTTTATGAACAAAGCATTTGAGAATTTCTATATTCTTAGAAATATTTTTCACTTAATTAAATTTATTTAGTAATGTATTTTATGTTTTTATTTAATTGTATAAGTGTAATATTTATAAATTTCATTAGTGAGTAAAAGTTGCCTTATAAAATAAATATTGGGGCATAAACGCTGATGTTTATTTTTTTACATGTAGTATATTTTGTTTTTCATTGTTCCTTTATGAGGTTGATGAATATTTTATTAAAATATTAAGATTAACACATAATGTACATAACATAAATCATTCTCAGAATGTATAATCTGAAGAGAAAAAATTTGTCTTTATGCGTTACTACCATTTTAAACATTCTGTTTCTAGTAAAAATGTCACTAGTAGTAGAGTTCTCCTGATTTTTTCACTCAAAATCAGTAGAATATACTGATTTTTTTCTTTTATGGTTAGCAGGTATATATATATATATATATATATATATATATATATATATATATATATATATATATATATATATATATATATATATATATATATATATATATTCCAAATGTAATTTTTTGAGATTATCATCCGAAATCATTTTTATAATATTCTAAAAAAGATGCTTTAAGCTCCAAAACTAAACAAATGTTTTCAATATTTTTTTAAGGGTCTACATTATGTTAAGAGTTTATTCAGTGCTAAGTGTTCTTTTGTTCAGTTGAATAAATAATTTATGTACATTTTTCATAAAGTATGAATGTTTTTGTATATCATTGAGCTCAGTTATTGAAATTTTAAAAGATTTCTTTTATTTAAAATATAAACTAATAAATAAAAAGTTAAGACTATCAAATGTTGCTAAAATCTGCACTAACTTGTGACTTTTAAACCTTAAATTGTATTTTCAATCTATAATTTCACTTTAAAATTAGATAAATAGGTTTTTATAATAATAATAATAAATTAGTATTCACTTAATTAGGTCTGTTATATCAAAGAATTTAATAAAAAATTTTCTATATAGGGAAAAGCCTTAAATTGTGTACTGAATCTACTGGAGTTAGGGGCTGATTACACACTGGAAGACTATAAACACAGAAAAGGTATTGTATTAATTATTTCTATGTATTATTAGTCAGTTGAAAAGATTTTTACTCTTATTGTTTTTTTAAAATAAATATTTTATTTTCCTAATTTTTACTAAAAAGTTTAACAGTTCTTTTTATGAATAAAGAATAAAAATCTCTCTTCCCTTTATTGAGCAGGAAAAACCACACTATCTTGGTTTAATGCTATCTATTTTGACAATATAATACTAATTGTCCATCTTCTCTTTTTTCTTATAATTACATGGAAGTAAAGATGATTTAAATTGGAGCTTTATATATATATATATATATATATATATATATATATATATATATATATATATATATATATATATATATATATATATATATATATATATATATATATATATATATATATATATATATATATATATATATATATATATATATATAATTTAAAAGCATTAAGATTCTTATAATAACTATGCTCACTAACATAACATTACAATATTAAAATAGATGTCAAATTTTTTCAGTTAATTTTTGTAAAATTTGTTTATTTTAATGTTGTGTGTTTTATGATCAAAATTAATGTATTTTACTATGACATATTGAGTATTTGACACTTGTGACATTTGACAGAAAATGAAAATTCTCCAGAGCACTTATCATTTGCTTTTATTTTTCTTCTGCTTATCCGAATTTATTTGAAACAATAAATAAAGATTACCATTAAAAAGATTGTATAAATTTACTAAATTTGAATGAATTTGCAGAGGAATGTATTTAAATCTGTATTCCTTTGCACATTCATTCAGTATTTAAATACATACCTTAAATGCAATAATTTTCAATCAAACCTTAAACATTTGAAATTTTATTTTGCGAATAATGTAATATAAATACACCAAATCTAGAATAAAGAATTAAATCTTTAAAACCACTTATTACTTTTAATAATAAATTTTTATATTAATTTTGCTGTTTGTAATAATTAATATTGCATTAATATTTCCAAATTTTATGAGCTCTGATTAAAGTATTATTAAACTTTTATGTTTTTATATGTGTTAATATAATTGAAAAATATGTTAACTTAATATGAATGAAAATATTTTTTTGTTTACATTATAGAGTATGAAAATTTTTCACTTAATATAAATGAAAAATGTTTACTTTTACAGCTGTGGATTATTCTACAGATGAAAATATAACTGCTATTTTTTGTAATGTTTCTTCTTGCAATAAAAATATTTAACAAATTATTCTTGTTTTTTTATTCTATTTATTTAAAATTTGTTTTTGAATTTTTCTATTTATTTGTTTGATTCAAAATGATAAAATTTTTTCCAATAATCAATGTTTTAATTTTTATTTACCAACTGGAGAAAAATTATTTATATTCAATCTGATATCTGGATTTTGTGTACTTGTAAATTTTTCCTTTAAATTAGAGAATAATTGATATAATCACAAAATTCTAGAATTGTTATTTCTTCCTAATTCAATATTATTTATAGTTTAATTTGAACTTTTTCTCATATTTCATGTAAATTTTGTTTAAAATTCATCATTATATCATTATATTTTGTCATCATTATATCTATTAACATAATTATATAATATCTAAAGGTTATCCTTTATTTTGCTGTTATTTATTTTTTTGTATAATTTTAAGTAAGGAAATTGTTAAGTAATAACCTTTTTTAAACATTACATTTATTAAATGTTAAAATTGTAATAATAAGGTAATTTAAATCACTTATTAAAATATTCTGTGTTATATAAAAACACATTCACTTTTTATGTATTAGAATCAATGCACAATTAATCTTTCAACTAAATAAATGTAATATGCAAAGCATGTTCAATGTCAACCGTTTTTAACTACATATCATTGTTGGAGTTTAATTTGAATCAAAATATAAGTATTTATTATTTAAAATTAATATAAGTAAGTATTTATTATTTAAAATTATTTTTAACAGCCAAAGTTTGACAATGTTTAATGTGAGAATATTATGTTAAATATTTAACTTATTCTTCTTGCATTGGTATATGTAATTTCTTTTTCCAATTTGATATTTATAGAATGGTGTTTTTCAGGAGGGAATGTTAAAATGTTAATAGCCTTTAATCCTTTAGTTAATCATTTTTAAAAAGAACTCTATACTTTCATACAGTTCTTAGAAAGTAATAATATCATGAAAAACTAAAAATATTTTGTTTAATATTTGTATATATTAAGATAATTATAAGTCTTCTGAGTAATATTTCGTTTTTGTAGTTATATTTGGCCTAAATATCAGTCAAGTAAAAATGCTATGTTTACAATTGTATGCTTTATTCTTAAAATGTTTTCACATTTATTTATTATTACTGTCTATATTATGAACTACAGAAAATGGTCTTCGCTGTAATTCTAAGAATGTGCATGTAAATTATAATTTGATTGATAATAATTGCATATGCTAATCAATCACAAGTAGCATTTCAAAGAGCATACATTATATATATATATATATATATATATATATATATATATATATATATATATATATATATATATATATATATATATATCACAGCGATATTACATTAGTAAAGAACTTAAAGAAGAATATTTGTTGTTCAAAAAATAATTATGGAACATTTTCAAATTAAAAATTTTTAATTAAAAACAGTATGATTTATATTTAATTTTTAATAAAGTATGAAATGGATTTAACAGGTGGAGCTTACCATGCTAAAGATTGCAATTTTTCGTTCATATACATAATGCTTTTATGTGTAAAATCCTTCAACTCTTTGAATATGATTCTGCATTGATAGTTGTATTATTATGCATTTATATTTTAATTTGATTTATTTTGTCTTGATATACCATGTGTATTTTAGTCGTCATATTTTGAGTTTCAAATATATATATATATATATATATATATATATATATATATATATATATATATATATATATAATTCTGAATAGTTTAAATTTTAGTACAACTTATTAAGGACTTAATTAATACTTAAAAAATCTTGAATGGAGGAAATTTGGGTTGTTTTTTTCAGCTGTTTACAGCATAACTAAGTTACATTGCTCCACACACGTTTTTAAAATGAGATACAAAAAATAAATAAATAAATAAAAATAAATAAATATATGAATATAATAGACATATGAAAGTTAATAACTTTCATATATCGTTAATAAACAATATGAGCATTAAATTGAAACCTAGTTTATTTAATTTTATTTGCATCTTTTGTTACTTTTATTTTTTACTGACAAATATTCATTTTACAAGATACAATATGGTCTTGCTAATTTATATAAAAGCAGTATCCTTTATTGAAAGATGACTGATCATTTCTTATGTTAAAAAGAGATTGTAACTTTCTAATTTAAAATTTTAATTCATGTTGATTTTCAGAAAATGTTTGCTATAATATTTTGATTCACTTAAACATGTTTTTTTTTAATGCATTCACAAATAGTTTCATTCACATGAGTAGTATATAATAATTATTTGTTGTTTTTACCCATTCAAAAATATTACTTAAAAAAACCTCAAAGTTCTTTTTTTAATGATAATACTGCTAAAAATGTTTCAATGTTTTTATTTTTAGATCTATGTCATAGTGCTTTATATAGTTTTTTTGCATTTAATAATGTTTTAAGTTAAGTAGTTTTACTTATTTGAATTTTTTTAATGAACAGACTTTAGTAATGCAAGTTTAGATTTAAAATTAATAAAAGAAAAGTATTGTTTTTATTAATGAAAGAAATTTTAAAATTAATGGAAGACAGCATATACCAGAAATTTATGCTGTACATTTAATCAAAGTAATTCATCTATTCTACCCTAACAATTCCAGAAAGATAGATATGGTTTAAATTTTTAAAGTAATTTACAGGAAAAATTCAGCAAATTCTATGAGCTTAAAATATATTAAATTGAATGGTATAATTAATATTTTTTGTAGCAATTACTTCTAAGGAAAGTAATTTATTTTATGAAAGCTACAAATGTAAATGATATTTACTTGATACAAAGATTGAAATCTATTGATTCATATAAGTGTTAAGAAAACATTATAAATTAATGGTAGTAATAATGGATTTATTTTTTATTGCTTGAAATAGTAAAACATAATATTCATTTATTGCCATTTAAGAAAAATTATGTCTGTTTTTTTATTTCAGAATGCTGTATAATTTTAAGAGCAATTATATATTCTTATTAAATTTCATACTAATTAGTATTTTGTAAGTTTTGGAATAATTGGTATTACAATAATTTTATTCTTAATGTAATGTAAACAATGCTAGTGATTTGTAATGCTAGTAATTTTGGAATTGAAATATTTAAATAAAATTTATCACTTTGAATATTTTCAATTATTATAATTTTTTAATATTTTAATTTTTATAATAGTATTATAAAAGTTTACCGAATAAGTAAAATACTATAGCATTTGAAATCAATCATCCTTTATAAATTTAATACTGCTAAAAATCATATTTCATTCTATATATGTTTCCTATTATTTTTGTGACACTAACTTACTTATTTATAATTATATCATGCATTTTGTATAAATGTTAAAGTTTCAAAAAAGTACAATAAGTCATATTTATACATTATATTTATAATTTAAATTTTTTAAAAAAATATTTCTGTAAGTATTACAAATTCAATCTGTAAGTAAGAAATTTCATATATATATATATATATATATATATATATATATATATATATATATATATATATATATATATATATATATATATTACACACACACACATACATATATATATGTTTAATATGGAATTAACAAGTATCAAAAGCTTGCGCTTGCTTATTCAAATTTAATTTCATATACAAAAATTTTATTCATTGAGAAAAATTGCTTGTAGTGTTAATAAAAGATAAGTTTCTACAAAATTTCTTACTCAAAGCTACCATTTATTCTATTCGGAAAACATTACTTTGTTTCAGTAATCTAGTAATTCTGAATTAAGAAAAAATGTTTAATACCATTTTCTTAAAAACAAATATCTTAAAGTATTTTTGACACTGTAGTAAACCTTTTTACAGTAAATGTTACTTTAAAAAGTTATTTCCTATTCAGAAATTGTTTACATACATCTGAAAAGTTTTATAACATGGCAAAATCATAATACCTCATTTTTAATCCCTACAAAAAGGAAAGCAAGGTCTTGTTAATTTTCTTGTCATCGAATTCAATCTTTGGTTTAATTTTGACATTTCTTGGTTCAAATGTTCCTGCTGTTTATTGAACTGAGCGGACAAATCACTGCGAAGGTTCTGCATATTGTGTTTAACATTTGAGATTGAAATTCTGACCCTCTGATACAATTTATTAGGTATTTTCCAAGCATAGCAAATTTCGTTATCGATCCCTTCTGTTGAATTACTTTTTATTAATGCACCTTTATAAAACAACTTTCCGTCTTGTGAACATAAAAATAGGAAATTTCCATTTTTGGTGCAAGATGTACTTCCATAACTTTGTGTACACGTTATTTGTGAATATTGACCATCGCTGGTATCTGAGAAAGATATTGTTGAGATTCCACGATTGATTCCTTCATTTTTTGTTTCTTCACACCAGTTAATTAAATCACTTGCACATTTTATTTTTTCTTGAGAGCTAAGTTCGTTTTGAGCCATCACTAACAACATCATAGGTGCTATGATGTAAATACAAATATAACATTTTTCATTTGCAGACTTCATTTTGGATTAATTATGTACCAATCTGCTAAACGACTGAATCGATTAATCTTTTCAAAGATTAAGCACAGATTTATTTACTTCTCGATTCTCGTGAAATATTTATCCTCTAAGCGTTTCGGATTGCACAATTCTTTATTGTGAAATCGTTTTAAAGATATTGCCAGATGGCGTGAGTAAACAATGACGTTATATATCATATTTCATTTGGTCACTAAATTTCCGGTTTTTTATTGAAATATTTTTTTATTAATAATTTCAAAAATGACTGAAAATTTGTTGAATAGTACTTTATTATCTTTTTTATGTGGTAAAAATTTTATTTGGTTATTGAGAATAATTTTATTTTGATATGCAACGACGAATATTATGTGAAATTTTAATGACTATTAATTGAGTGACTTTATTCTTTGTTTGGTTTCAATAATAATATTCCACTTTCATTATTATGCTTTCTTGATTGATTTTGAGAAATTAAAGGGGAAGTATTAACTCATAGATCATGTCTTTTCTAAGAATTTCTTATAATTTGATTTTCCAAAGAATTTCTTATGAAAGGAAGTAGAATTTTCTTTTGGTTTGATTTTTAATGGAATTTGAATCTTTTAAATTTTAAACCTTAATCAAAAAGCATTATTTTAATGAAGTTTTATGATGAGTTTAATTGTGTATTTCTTACACAACAGCCATTTTTTATACTACATTTTTATTTCAAAAACAAAATCAAATAAGAAATTATTTCATATTTAGTTTGAAACAATCAGGAAATTCGAAATTACTACGATCGATTACTTTGATTTTGTGATTGTTATTTTGCACCAGGCACAATTAATTCGGTTTATGAATGTAAATAATTTTTTTTTAATACTAAAAGTATTTCGTTTTTACACCTTAAAAATATTAATGAAGCAAATGAATTCGCTTTCCAGTAAAAATAAAATAGAGTTTGTTTTTATATATTTCACTATTTGTTAGCTATGCATCATTCAGTTTTTTTTATATCTGACTTATTTCATTCATACTATCCTATGAAGATAAAGACTATTTATTTATAAACCACTGCAAGTTTATTGACACTTAATTTTTGTTTGATTACAATTTATTTGTGATTGATAATGAGTTTAACTGACAACTATTTCCTAAATAAAAAATATTGTATTTGTTTTTCTATTTTGATTAAGATCGGTTATTATTAGAGGAATTTGCAAAAACTCCCAAATAAGAACTTTAAGTTTCAAAATGTTCTAATGTCTTGAGTAAATAAGTTTTGTAATTAACAAATAATGAAATTTTTTATGCCAAAAATTTATATTTCTTTTGAAAGATTTTGAAAACATGCATTTTATTTTTTATGTTCTGTGTATGAACCTAATGGTAGATATATCATTGCGAGCTATGAATTTACAGTACCAGATGTTTTTTATATTTGAGTCACACTCCCAGACACCAAAAGAACAATTTCAAGGTGGATGCAGAATGTAATTCAACCTCAATCACCATTAAAAATTGATAGCGTATTGTCACATTTCTTTCTTGTGCACTTCAATTGATGTGGGTGCTTGGGAGTTTCACCATGTTTTTTCTTTCCTGTAGCAACACATGAATACTGCCCATTATCTATGTGAAGCTCTTCCTTTATAGGCCTGAAGAGATTTTGTAAATGCCTTTCAATTTATTTCAACTGTTTATATTGAAATCTGTCTTTTATACTGTATCTAGGACAGACACCAATACAAACAAGTGATGGCATACTAGTCCATACAGGAAATTTTGCTGTAAATTGAAGAATTATATAAATGATTTCTACAGATTTTACTATATAATTATTCGTGTTAATTGACAAAAAATCTAATAAAATTTTTGCTATGAACTCTGAAAAACTTTATATATATTTTAAGTTTTTAGTTCTTCTTCTTCTTTAAATATTTTAGTATGAGAATATAAATTGATTATCTGTAATTGATTTTAATTTATGGGCATTGAAATAATTTGCAGATTAAGTATATATAATTATAATACAAAAAAGATATATAAAAAAATGCGTGGTGCGAAATTGAAGGAAATAATCTTTAAATTAAGTAGGAATAAATACAAAATTTATGTTTCTTCTTAATCTAGAAAATTTACATGTTTACATTAAATTCTGATAAATTTAACTGAAACTATTTTTTGAATGGTATGAATTAGTTTTTGTTAGAAGAGGAGAGCGACTTGAGTTAAGTGATTCCTTTGATTCAGAATTGAGGTTTAATATAATGGTATTGAAAGGAATTACAACGTCAATTTTTTTTAAGTTCATTTGTATAGATGATATGAATGTATTTCCTAGCGGCAGTGTAAAAATTTTGCTAGATTATTGTATCTTCAGGAAATTTGCATTTCTTTTTGTGACAATTCATTTTATCCATTTCTGTAATTTATATAATAATAAAATTTTTTATGAAAAAAAAAAATAAAATAGATAAGATGTACTTTCCAGTACTTCTGTTGTGAATAAGATCGTAATAATCTCTTGCTGGGACATGTTAATTATAAATCCTAATAATTTTAAATGCTTTGATGATGTCCATGTCATCATGTCAATGATCCAACATGTCAATTTTTAATATAAAATTCGAGTAAATCGCCGATAAAATCAGCGGCAGGCTCTCAAAGCATCTCCAAAGAGCAAAGTCATATAATGCATATTTATGCATAATAAGACATTAGTTCAACTAACTTCAGACACCCTAACTGTTTATTTTACTTAATAATTATCTCTAGAATAACTGCCCTATACGCTAGAATATCTGCCCTATGAGAAAATGATATAAAAAAAATTATTGCCTTATCCACTCTTAGCCAAATAGCTATAATAATATTTGCCATCTCTATGAACGCAGTATCAATTGCGTTCTTCCATTTGATTACTCACGCCTTATTTAAATCAATAATATTCTTATACGCAGGAATTATAATTCATAATTCGTCCTACCAAGATAAACGACATATAGGAACCATTTTTCTTTCACTTCCTCTTACCTCCTCTATTTTAGGGTTATCCTCCATAACTTTAATAGGTGTACCTTTTCTTTCAGGTTTTCTTTCAAAAGACGCCATTATTGAATCCTTAATTTCTTCTAAACTCCCCCATCTAATCTCCCTTATTATAATTTTTTCTATCTCTCTAACCTCTATATACTCTATTCGTATAATTTTATTCTCATCAAAATTTATCATTAACTCAAAGCCAGACATTAATATTTTCATTCTTCTATCCCTATAGAAACACCTTTATTATTAATAGCCCTATTCTCAGTATTCTCCGGATCCTGTATTCTATGATTATCAAACCCTTTCCAATCCTTCATCTTACCATTCAAATTAAAAATTTCTATTACTTCATCTCTTATTATAGGGGTTTTAGTAGCATTATCTCACAAATTTAAAAGAAAATCCTTCTTAGCCTTAGGAGAATCTGCCATTTCTCTTTGATTTCTACATTTTATCTCCACCTTCTTATCGCTTATCTCCAACCCTATGATAAAAAAATTTTCAGAAAACGATAAGTTCTGACAAGAAAAATATGGTCCCTCTACTATTTATTCAATTTTAAAATTTTATTCAATATTTCCTTTCTTATTTTCTTCTTCCTTTTACCTATCCTTATATTGATTTCCTTCCTTCCTATTATCATCTTCCTATAATAATTAAGTAGCTTATTAAGAGCATTTTATTGAAGATAAAAAAAAAACTCTCCATTTTCATTATGAAATAATGACGTGAATTTCACTAATTATTCCTCACCTTCTCTTAAGTCGAAATTAAGCCGCTTACAAATAGCTTCTTTTTCAAAATAGTAGTCTTTAACTATTAAAATGTTAGAAGCTTTTTATAAAACTATTCATATATTCATTAAGTATGTATTAACATATAAATTGAATGCAAATCAATCAAAAACTTAAATTTCTAATAAAATTTTATTAACAATGAAATCGCAATATTTTGCTTCCTATATTTATTTGGCAGAAAAGTGCACTAAGTTTAAGCCTTAGATACGTTGATTCACTCTAATGACCCCCAATAATATTCATAAATCAAACCTAAAATCAATACTATCAAAAATATTAATACTACTAACATTATTTCTTCACTCTTCAATAAAAATGGGGTAGATAATATTAAAATGATTTCTATTCTACATCAAAAATTAAAAATAAAATTCTAATTATAAAAAAAGATAAGAAAATACTATACGAACCTTATTAATTAAGTTAAATCCACATTCATATCTAGATCAAATGATAATTATGTAATAATTATCATTTGATTTGCACGTAAACATAATACATTAGATTATTTTAAGATTTATGTGTAGAGGACAACATAAATGTTAATATTTCCTCCTAAGAATAACAATAATTTATCATGGAATATTATTCAATGCACTGCATTAATAATCATACTTTAAAAGTAACTATTATGCAATTTACGATGGAATATTAAAAATTAAATATAAACTGTTTTAAGTATTTTAAATTCCTCCTACTTAAATTCCTAGCAAATTAAACGATTTTAAAACAACTAAATATATTGTTTTATTTAATAGAAGTAATTAAATGATTAATTTCTAATCTTCAAAATCTTTACAAAATTTTATTTGAATATTCCTTGGATCTTTATTTGAATATTAAAATATTCTTTGGATTTTTTGCATAATATTTGTATAAAATATTTTTTATTAATTTAATTGAAAGTAACTATGTTTTTACACAAGTAAATAATTGAAAGTTTTTCTTCTTAAATCATAAATTAGAATGTTTAAATATCTTCTCAAATTATTCAAATGTTTTGCGTCATAAAATACTTTATCATATACATATATATTCATAAAGCATCTGAATAATATTTGTATATAATGTATTTTAAATTTAGAAATCCCGTGAATAATCATTAAATTAATATATTTTACATGACATGTTATAATTAAAACTTACATGTCTTTAAAAGAATTTATTTAATAAATAACAGAGTATATAAAATTATATTTTAATTTTACCAATTCAATCTTTTTTACATATTAAACAAATATATAAATGGTACGATTGCAAAATTTTTCTTATGGCTCCTTATGTTAATTTTGAAAAGTAATAATTAACAGTAAAAATATCAATGTTCATTTTTCATTCAACTTTATCATGAATATGTAAATAACCTAATGAGCTAATCATCACTAACCTGCAACTTCAATGAACTATTATTTTCAACTGCATTATAATAGCTCACGCTTAGACTTATTTGCATATAACAAAATTTTATTTGTCAAACAACTTTTTGAAACACTTGTAAATGGTATGAAAGCTTTGATCATAATCAAGAATATATCTTTAAAAAATATTCATTTGCAGAAAGGGAAACAAGGTTGAGACAACGTATCACCAAGTTTGTTTAAATTATTGTGCAAACGTGACAAATCTTTATCTAAAATTTCTTTTTCTTTGTTCAATCCTTCGCGCACTTGGGATTTTATATTCTGTTTCAGAGAGCTCACACCATTTTTTATTTCAGCGTGAAGATTTGATACATTTTCATCCAATTGTTCCAAATTCTCATTGAGTTTGGAATTGAATTGTTTCAATTCATTATCGATCTGTTCCACGTACTCATCTACTTCTTCTCGAATCCTAATTTTGAGATTAATGGGATAGCAAACTTCGTCATCAGTGTTTTCCGTAGAATTCTTCTTCAGCAGCTTTCCTTTGTAAAAGAGTTTATGGTCCGCGGAGCAGTATAACCATGGAGATCCATTGATAGTGCAATTGGTGCCAGTGGAATACCTGATACATAGCAGCTCTTTCAGTGGATCATGTTTGGAGTCTGTGAAAGAAAACGTTATTAGGCTTTCATCACCTATTATTAAATAATTTTGTCTGCTGCACAACTCCACTAAATCGTTGACACAGTCCACTTTCGATTTTGGTTCACTTAATTCCATAAGAGCTTTTGCACATAAAACACCAAACGCTATGAAAAGGCAGATTTTAAATTCTCTTCTAGAAATCATTTTTTTTTTCCTGGATCCTTGTTCCAAAAATTGATAGTTCAGATAAACCTTATGAAGAAATGAAAGTGGAATTTAGAGAATTGTTTCTACTAGCTGAAGTAAGTTATATCTTGCCTAAAGTACACTGTGAAGATACTACTTAAATAAACCTGCTGTAAATTTTATTTACCTACATATGACAGGATTTGTCTTCGCTTGTTTTAAATAAAGGAACATTCTCTTCAAATGAATCGCTTTATTGGCATACTTCAGGTGACATTTAAGCAAACACAGTTATTTGCTTCTATTTTATGAGACGTCATATTTTAATGCTTAAGACTGGCATTTCTTAATTTTATGACACAATGCACATCTATTTTCTTTGCTTTGAAATGAGTCAGCGTGAATGAAAAGATCATAATCTGAAGCAATTATATTGAATGTAATAAGTGTATTTTATTAAATTGATTTCTTTCATAAATGAAATCGAGAATAAAACTTATTTTGTCGCCATCGTAAAATAAATTCATTGCCGCTTTGATCTCTAAACTGACTTTTTTAAGTATTTTTTATATTTTTAGTTTCGTACTATAATTTGTAGTGTTTTAACTCCTTTATTGATTAGATACGAAACATGTAATAACAAAATGTATTATTAAGCTTGGCTATGAAAACAAACGTAAACATTTAATTCTGAAATGTTAACTTAAAACAATATATTATTTTATGAAATTGCAGCTGGAATTTATCACATTAATTTTACTAGCGACTTTAACATTATATAATCATACTCTTTGGAATAAATGGTCGTGATTCTATTCTAGTCAGTGTTGAATAACGAAAGATGGTCACGCATCTATTATTTGCATGCACGTCTTTCGGCATGGCTCCTTAATAGTTTTGCGGGTTTTCTTCCTGGCGACACGTAAATATGACCCATTATTTATGAAAAACTTGTGTGGCAAAGACACAGCGAATGTTCAAATGCCTTTCAATAATCTTTAGATTTTTAATTGCCCGCTGCGTGATGTTAAAACCAAATTTTATGTAGTTAACTTTTTGTTCATTTTATATTGAAGGATTAATAATGTATTCTGAATATAATTGTGTGGTTAAATTATGATTAGAATTTTTGCAAGATATTAATATACATTTAAACATAATATATGAAGATGTTCGTCCAACTTTATAAATAAATAAATTCATTTTTAGCACCTACTTAAAAAATATAGCTTTTAGAAGAAAGTTCCTAAAAAATAATTAATCGAACATTTTCAATTATTTTTCTGGAAAGGTTTTTGATTGGGCGATATATATATATATATATATATATATATATATATATATATATATATATATATATATATATATATATATATATATATGCACGCACGCACGCACACACACTTTACAATTTAGTGAATAACACTGAATAAATAATATTGTTCAAAATAGGATAAATAACATAATTTATGATATATAAATTTAATTTATGTAGTATTAGATATATATTTAAATAATGTAAAGAAAGGATTTTCATTAACTAATATAGATTAAATTTATCTTCATTTTGGCTTGTATCTTCAATCTCTTATGTCTTACATTCTTTATTTTTCTTAATTACATACATTTTACTAAAAATATACAAACGAAATACTCTTATTTTAAGGCCTTGAAACATTTACTGCAAATTTTATTTACAGTTTACAATATTTAGTAAAAATTAAATATTTTGAAATATTCTCCATGTTTAAAAGTTATGTCTTACATTTTTGAAATTTAAAGTAAGATAATTACTAGTAAATATTTCATTTTGTGACAAAATGAATCTAAATATTTGAGGCCTATTCAATATGTAAATTATCTGCACAGTGAATCACTTTATGCTCACCAAAACAAGTTTTTAATTTATACTATTCGTAAAGTTTATTGTATATTTTCGTAAAGTTTCATTGAGCATAAAGATAGTTGAATACAAATAATTTATCCAATTGTTAAATATTTGGTTAAATTCATTTTGAACATTGAGTTAACTATTTTTATGATAAATTTTATTTACTGATGTTTGTGATATTTTAAATACATACTAAATATGAAATTTTTCTTGCTTTTAAATTAACAATTGCAGAAAAGAAAACATGTAGTGAGAATTTAATATTATGATATGAAATTAGGAATTTTCAATCCCATATCTTAAATTTTAATGAAAGCTTTCTTTTAAATAAATTTATTTACAAGCATTGAAAATATTTATGAATTTTATAGACGCTTAGATTTAATTTTGATCATGTGATCACAATACACTATTATGAATTATAAATACAAATAATACTATTATGAGAATAAATAACATTTTTTTAAAAATTTTCTGTGTAAGAAACCTTTTTTCTTCTATTAAAATCACAAATTAAAAATAAATATGCATTTTCAACATAGAAGAGAGAACATTACAGACCTATTTATGACGAGATAATATGCATTTCCTTCATTTATGATTTAGTATTGAAAATAACTGATAAGTTGTTTCTATTATGAATGTTAAATGCAAATATTTACATTTTTTAAATTACTTTTATGTTGAATTCTTATCTCTTTCGAGCCCCATCATCTTCCAACATCGCAGAACGGGAAGCAGTCTTGAAAGACACTATAATCAAGAGCTTGTAGTCCTTCTCGCAGTGCTTTTATGCCAGCTCTGACTTGTTTCATGCCTTCGTTTAAACTTCCAGACGTATTTCCAAATGACATGGTTTGCAGAGAAAGAACGTCGAAAGCCTTTGTAACAGTGTCACAGATTTCGTCATCAGCTCCAGCCACGGAATTCTTTCGAAGTTTTGCGCCATGGTAAGTTAGTTTGTTGTGTGTCGAACAAGAGAACCAGGGAGAATGGTTTTCTTTGCACTTGGTACCACGATAATCAGATTTGCAGGATAGTTTCTTCACCTCACCTGCTTCATCAATATCTGAAATAGTTGTTGAAATGCTCCCTATGGCAGTGGTTTTGTTTGGATAATTCATGCCATTGCACCAATCTACCAATTGGTTAACGCAGTCTATTTTGTTATCTGATTTGGAATTCACTGAAAAAGACATTGAAATTATTGATGTGAAGCAGAGAAGAAACAGTAAATATGTTTCCATTTGAGCCATAATTTCGATAATCGAATTTGAAGTGAGAAGCCTATGCTATAATTTTTTTTTTTTTAAAAAAAAGAGCCGTTAAGATTTTGTTTTGATCATTCACCTGTTTGTTCTTGCAGGTGTATCAAGATGAAAAAAGAAAACTTCTTTAAAAAAGTTTCCTTTAATACTACTTCCTGGCTCAAGATAAAACGTATTACGAACTTATTGTATGACGTTAGTATGTACTCTTTAAACTTTACTGTCTTTTATTTTATGTTCCTTGTCGTTACCTTTCTTGCGAATGCTTCTTCATTTCTCTAAAATGTATTTTCAAATCTCGTCCTTTTCTTTATGAGAACATAAAATAAAAGTAGGAAACCATACATGTACCAATACCTGCTTCCTACCATATTATGAAATCTGTATCACTCAATTTTCTAACATAACTAAAAACTTTATATATTTAAGAAGCTTCTTTAAAAGTTGGTTTTATGATCTTGTAGCGGATTTATAGAGTAAAAATGATCATTAATTTACAATACATTAGCGCATGCAAAATTTTCAAACTGTTTGTGTGTGTGTGTGTGTGTGATTACCGAGAAATGCAAACACACACACACATTATATAAAGTATAACATAATATATGTGATAGTATAAAAGTAAGGTCTAATAGCATTATTCTTTTGACTGATTTAGTAAAAATATTTATCGTCATCGAATTTTTTAAAATTTAAGTTTTTGGGACAGTTTGTCTTTTAAATAATTTGCTTAATATTTTTAAATTATAATTCTCTTTTACAATAATTAATAATTTTACATTCTATAGTCTTATTAGTAGAAATTTTTTTAACTCTCTTTTCTCAATAAAGAAAGAAAAAAATATTTTCTTTTAAAACATAAAATTGTTCTAAAAACAACTCTTCTCTCATTTCAATAAATGTAAATTAACTTAGTGGAAAAATAAATAGATTTAACAAAATGGTTTGTTGTAAAAACTATTAATTTTCAATGTTTTCTCATTATAAGCTATAAAATAACATTTTTAAAAAAATTTTATTACATTACTTTCGTTGCTAAAAATAAATGAATAATTTTTCTGATAAAATAAGAATATGCTAATAATTTAGAATAAAATTTTAAAAATTAAATGTACATCAATTTTATTATTGTATTTAATTTTTCTTTTAAGAAATAAAGTAAACTTAGAGCAGGATCTCACTTGTAACAAAGTCTTATATGAAATGCAGCCATTTTCTTAACTCGAGCAGTTAAAGTTACAGCCAACCATAAAATTGTATATATTTCTTCGATCTCATACAGTTGTATTTTTCGAGTAATACGTAATAAATCAACTGAGCAAATATCTTGATATTCTTTAAAATATTTTTTAAACAGATTTTAGAGTAAGAAGTTCAAGCTTCTTTCAAAAATATATATTAAAATAGCTCTAAAGAAATTACTTATTGATTTGTATTTTTTAATAAATAAGTATGTAGCACATTGGAAAATGTCTGAGCAAAAGTCGAAAAAAAATTATTATTTGTTTTAAATAAAATCACTAAAATCTTAAGTAATGGACATATATAATTCAATAAATAAATGAAATAAAACTGAATTCATTTAATGATAATTGTGCAAACAATCGAGTACCTGATCAGTCGTTATCAATAATCCAACATATTTGTTGGATATGTGTTTAATATGTCTATTTGTATTCAACATTTATTATGGATATGTATTTAATATGCCTCTTTGTATCCAACACATATGTTGGTTATAATGAATCATATTAAACGCACGTATATTACACAAAATTTTGCAGAAAACAGGAATTTATGCTTATGCTGAACATTCCGCCACTTTTTTGCTATTCCTGTGCACAATCGAGCCCGATTACAGTGTTGTCAGGTTTCTTCATTTTGGAACAGCCCCGACTGAGGATGTTTAGACCTCTTTCACACTAGATGACTTTTATCGTACGATAAAAAATCATACGATATTTTATCGTGAGAAGTTATTAAAAAAACACACAATCGATTCGTCTTTTTCACACTGAATGGTACACGATATTTTATCGTACGATCGCTTTAAAGTTGTCGTTCAAACCTCTGGAAAGCAACGATATCGTGTCGTTTGCACTTTGCAGTGATGCACGTGTACTGATGGACGTCTCCACACTAAGCGATATTTAGTCATCTGTCGTGTCTCAGACTGTTAAATGGTTCTATGTATGTTTTTCTTTTTATTTAGTAAATAGGTAAATCTGAATATTTAAAAAGAAAAACAATGAGTGAAAAATAGACATGGACATATTAATTTCTCTTGTAGAAGCGAGACCTGCCTTATGCGACAAATCTAAAGAAATTTATAAAGACAGGAATGCTACAAAAAATGCGTGGGAGGAAGTATTTTTAGTACCGAAAGAAGATTTTAGTGGATTGAATGATAAATAAAAAATATATTTAATAAATTTCACATATTGTCTATATGTTTATTTATTTTATAATATAAAATTAGAGTTTGTAGATTTGAAATTTAATTTATTGCGTATATATATATATATATATATATATATATATATATATATATATATATATATATATATATATATATATATATATATATATATATATATATATATATTGTATTTTCAAACGGAAAAAAAACTGAAGTTGCCCAGGCTTTTGAAAGGTGTTATGCGACATCTCTGTATGTAAACTTGGTGTTTACGCTAGAAATTTCCATTAGGTGAGATTAGATTTCTTAACATTTTCGCTAACATTATTCATGAACTAAAACTGAAAAATAAAGCAGCAGATTTTTTGCAGTATAAGATAATTATTATAAAAATTATGTATTCATAATTACTATACATAATGTTTATAAAAGAGAAAGCAATAATAAAGTACCAATAATGTGGAAGTGGACAATATTTTGAAATGTAAATATTATTTAATAATTTAGTTTTACTTATTCTAGTTATTATGTGTTACTTTTACTATGCTCGAGATTTATTCTGTTGGCATATACTGAATTAAGATGGACAGTACCTATTTTATAATTAATAAAATCTAATATTGATAATATTTCATTACATATAAAAGCCATAATAATATAGACTATAACAGATGATAAGGTTCCCCATTTGTAATTCTTCTTCTTGGCTAAAGAAAGATTCAAATTAAAAATGTAAAATATTAAAATTATAATATTTTACGTCATAAATATATTATTAAGCTTCTAAAAATGATACGTAACACCTAACGCTGATTTTCGTAGGATGCCAAATTACCTTTGGTAAGTGTATAAATAATGATGTTTAATTATATTTAACTGTCAATGGTCTTCTGAATTACCATTTGTCATAAATATGATATTGTGTGGTATTTTGTGGAGACTGTAATTACCTCCTCAACTTATTTCAAACATGGTTTAATGGAGTAAACTTTGGTGATCGACCAGGTTACCGAAACTTACTCCATGAAAACATTTAAGAATTTTAAATTATTGTAGAGTGGCCATTCTGAATCCCTGAGTTTTATCAAAACATTGTAATCGAAGTTAAATCAATAGACTTCAATATTCTTTATTAAGAAATTTAAATAATTTTTTTTCGAAGTTTCAAGTATCAGAGCTATGTGTCAAAATCTAATTGCTTATGCCTTCAAGAATTAGCTTTTTTTTAAAGAGTAGCTCACTTGAAGAAAGATAAAGACAATTTTAGTCAATTATTATAATTTACATTCATCATTGCTTACTGTTGCTCGTTAAAATGTTAATTAGTTTCAGGTATAGAAATTATTTGCAACAAGAAAAAAATAGTCCTAATAGGAATTGGCTAATGATTTATATATTTACAGAAAATGAAACAGATTTTAAATTTCTGACTAAATGAATATTTTATTCAAGAGATACAACAAGATATATGTAGCACACTTATGAAGCCTTACTTCAATTTATATTTTTGAAATAAGATGTAATACGTATAAGCATTGAGAAGTAGAGTTATTCTTCAAGGACTTCGTGAAAATCCTCCTAAGAAACCTACCATGACTTCCTAGAATCATCACGCTGTTTAAAATGGAAGGTGCCAAGTTCAATCCTTGGTACTGTTGAATAATTGGAAATGAATGAGCCCGTGGTAGCCTAGTGGTTAGGACATTAGCCTTTCGTCCGTAATAGCTGAATTCGATCATAATGCGTCTAAAGAACCAAGTACATGGGATATACGTGCATATTAAATCTGTGGAATCGAAAGTCCTGTGGTCGGTCATTGAGCAGTTACTATGGATGTAGTGGTCTAAAAAAATTAACTACCCTTCCAGATCAATGTCAAAATTGAGAGAGTGGCTTCTATTCTAATTTTTCTGGAGCGATAACTGTCTTGCTTATAATATTTTGCGCAATTTCATAATAGTTAAATACTCAATTACAAAAAAGAAATTTCTTTAAAAACTCGTTTAAAATCTATTTAGAGAAAGGAACATTTCGAAAATCAATGTTAAAGTGAAAATTCCTAAAGTATTCTTGTAACTTTGCTTAAAATAAGAACATCTGCTGATACAATTGAATGTGATTGAAATTTTCTTTTTAATGTAACTAACTTTTGAATTTAAATCTAACTGGTTCAAGGTGTGTTATATTGAAATATTATTGTGATTAATCTAAAAACTGACTTTTTCAAAAAATAAATTAGTTTAGAATTTCATTTATAAACGCAGAACATTACTTTTTTTTAAGTGAGCATGTAAAATTAAACATTCTAATTATTGCCCTTTTAGAGACTCAAATCGCAGAATTACATTCTTCTATTTAGTTCAAAATATAATTTTTCATAACTAGTCGATTGGTTTGAGATCTTCTTCTTCTTCTTAAAATTGAGTTTGTATGTCATTGGGCACCTCTGCTTTTATCAGCATTTTGTACCATTAACTCCAAACCCAATGTTTCCTAGTTCCAGTTGCTCGGGTCACCCACTTTACTAATAAAGTCCGATAACCTTGATTTGAGATTATTGTAAAAATAAAAATTAAGTTCAAGAAAAGGAAATCCTCTATCAATTTTAAATTTTACTCTTGATTTTGGGCTAATATAATTCAGTGAGATGTTTAGGTGTCATTCTTGTGTCCAGTAGGTAGTAGATTCGATACTTGATTCAGCTGAACATTATCGTACAAGAAAGCCTGTGCACATTAAAATTGCACGAGGAAAAGAATACTTTTCTGTTCGTTAGTGTGAAGCTCAGGTAATCACTCCGTTGTTTGGTTATAGTTCCAAAATTATGAGGCGGTAAGCTGCGTATTGCGGCTTCAGAACATAATCCGGAAAAGTATCGGTTCTTTCTTTAAGTTAAATTTTTTTAAACTTTTTTTTAAGAATTCAGTTTTTTTAAATATATGGGTTTTAAATAAATGTATTCTTTGAATGCTCTCAGATAAATTGCCCTTCCTATTATATTATTGTGGACACAGTTAAATTGTTTTTCAAGATATCCTCGATTAAATTATTCGCTTAAGTAACTTGCTAATCTCTTGAGAGCGTAGGAGTGTGGGTTCGATTCCCACCGTGGCCCTGGGTGTTTTTTTCGTTATCTTCTGTGGTTGTACATCTGTCATTGTGCTATTTGTCCTATTATCGACGAAGACTTACAAGCGGATCTCAAGAATCAAGCATACAAGTCTGAATGTATGTAATGTAATAATAAAAAAAAGTAACTTGTATGAAATATAAGCTAAGTTCTTATTACAATTAAATGCTTCATAAAAATTTCGTTTCTAAATTTTTATACTATGGTGTGAAATAAACTATAAAGGTTATGAAAATTCAATATACTTAGAAAAGAAATTGAAGCTTTTGCCTATTTCATGGCTTTTTTTTCAGAAATTTGTTGCTTAGTTAAAGAAGATATCTTTATACAATGAATATCTTTTGCTTTAAAATTCAAAACATAAATTTATTTTGTTAAATAAAATTAAAAAAAATTAAATAGATACAACAATTTTTGATTTTTATCTGCCCGAATTTGTCATCTTTTCATGTTTATTTTTGATTGAAAGAAATACATATTTGTTGTTTATTATTGAAATAAATATTCTTAATTTCAGTTTCACTTAATGTCTTTTTTCTTTTCCTGAATAAAAGTTAAAATTAATATAAAAATAAAAGAAACTGCTATATGTATAAAATGAAGGTGGTAATAATACTTTATATACAATCTTAAGAAATTTTGAAAAAATTCGTAAAGATAAAATTATACAAAGTATTTTTGTATTTCCCTGATATCTTTAATGGATTTCAGATAAATCTATTAGTAAAGATTTTTTCTGTGTTTTTCATACATTGTCTTTTATTTAATTTAGCAATGAGGTATCTATTGTAAACAAAATTACACAAAATAACATAAAGCTTAATAATGTTATCAAAAATTATAAATGAAGTTTATTTTTAATAGTTTTTCCAGCTTAATTCCCCATCCACAAAAAGATTTCACTGTATATTATTTTATTGTTTAATATCATTGAGTTTAATTCATATAAAATCGGAATCTTTCTCTTCATTTCAGTAAAAAGTCTTAACAATAAGCTAAATAGACATAAGAAGTGTGTTGGAAAACTATTGTTACATAAGAAGGGTTTTTGTGTTTTCCAATGTTTTACTATTTTAAAATAACATGGTTATATGAGCTCTTAAAATTATATGTGCGGGAATAAAAGTTTCAAAATCAGTAACTTTGATTATAGTCAAGATACTCTTAGGTAAGTATGTATTTTCCTGAAAAATTTCGAAATAAGGAGATGTGCTAGTAGAAAGAGTGGGTCTATGAAGATATTGAAATTTGCGTCAAATTTTAAATTTATGAGACAATATGATTAAATCCAGTGAATTATCTATTCATTACCGGAAATTATCAATTGGAGTTGCAAATCTTGTAAGTTATATTTTAAAAGCTTAGAAAAGCAGTTCCTTTTGGGATACATAGGAATTCTGTTTTCAGTGCTTAGTATGCATATAACTGACACCCCCGCCACCCACACAAACGCACGCACGCACACATTTTATTCAATTTAAATATTTTGACTAAACATATTTCTAAATTGATAAAGCAAATGTTAAAAAAGATTTGTTTTCCATTAAATAAAATTATTTCTTTATTTTTCAAAATTTATTACGTTTATTAGAAGTTTATTTCACATTAAAAAATTTGTCTCTGTAGTTCTGAATAATTGGAAAATATACAGTCTTTAAAAAAAAGAGAAATTTGTTCAGGATGTAAACCTATTATTATTGTACTTTAGCAAAGGCAATTATTTATATTAAAATACTTTGAACCGCATTTATTTGCATCGACTTATGAAAACATTTCTGAAAAGAAAGATAAATAAATGATTCAGTTTTTATTAAGTGTAATTATGGGATATTATTCATATCCTTTACATTATATGTTTAATATTATCTTATGTTACACATATGTTATTAATGTACACATTCAGGAGTTACATTGTCATATGAATTATATGCACTTTGGTATGTATACCTTTGCACTTAATTTCATATGGTATTTGAAAGTAATTCACATTTAATTTGTCTTTGAGTTATTGTAAATTTATCACTCATATACAATAATTTTTTTTAATATTTCTTTATAAAATAACTGCTTAGATGAATTATACAGAATGCAAACAATAAATGTTTTCATTAAAATAAATATAACTGTAACATTTAGATAAATAGAAAAATCATTTTTTAAAAAATTATGTTAATATAGCAGATTGTTGTGAAAAAATATTTCTTATATAGTCAAATAATTTTTTCAGAGGACAATGAGTTATTAGAAATATTATGTTACACATTTTATTCTTATGTAAAAATTAAAAATAACAAAAATAAACCATCTTGATTCTTTATTTCAGAACAAAAAATTTTTTGATGAAGAAATATTTCATTACTTCACTTTATTTCTTAATGTTCAAGACCAACATTTATTACCTTAGCTTTCGAATAATATAAATAACAAATAAAATAATAAGAAATAAATATTTTATTCTGTGCTCGTAATAAAGACTAATGAATTATTTATGCAATATTTATTATTTGATTATCAACAATACAATTTTACAAAAATCACGCAATATATATAAATCTCAACATAATAATAACATAACTGATTTTTAATGATTAATGAACCTACATATATATGATGAGTAAGAATAGTTGTAACATGTGAAAACAACATTAAAAATTTGACAATAGTTAATAATTTGTTACATTTTAATAATAACTAATATTTTTTAGACTATATTAATTAGTAATTAAAAATTAATGTTTAATTACACGATTTTAAGATATGTTCATTGAAAGACATTAATTTTAATCAAAATTGAAAAATTGTTAAAAATTAAAGCCATTTTGCTTCTAAAATTTGGTTGCACAAGTTTTGTTACTAACCTGTCAAAGAATACCTCAAGCGACGTATTTTCAAAGTTATATTTATTACCACAAAGAATAATATATTTTCGAAGCAATTCAACCATTAAAATATATACCTTTGTTGTGTGTTTGCTTCGGATGTATTAAACAACAATTTTGTGCGAAAAGCAATTTTTGTAAAGTTCTTCATTCCCTTTCAAGCTGATTCTTCCTTTCAGAATCACTTTCATCTGGCAGAGCAGTCACGTATTCTCTGTCATAAGATGGGAAAAATCCGGCTAATGGATTCCCGTCACAGAAAGGAAAGCACTTGCGTAATACTCTGTCTCGTAGGAATTCCAGTTGCTCCTGGAGATCTGCCATGGCTTCAAAGAACTGTTCCATGCCCTTGTTCAACTCAGTGGTAATGTTCACAGGATTGTAAGCCAAATTCTGCACAAAAATGTCGTTGAAAGCTTTCTTAGTGGTGTTGCAAATCTCATCATCAACGCCTTCTGTGGAATCCTTTTGCAAGACCACTCCGTTGTATGTTAGCTTGTTATCTGAAGAACATGAGAACCAGTTTTCAGCGTTCTTAGTACAGTTTGTACCATCGGAATCGGAAAAGCAAAAGATGCGATAGAACTTGCCATCATCGTTCCGGAAAGCAATCGATAGCATCGCCATTCCTGCACCTTCCTTCGGATAGGTCATGTTATCGCACCAGTCCACCATTTTGTTGACACATTCAACTTTGTTGTCTGATGTAAATGGAATAACATCCTCGGCGAATGTTGATAGTAAAAATCCAGCTGATATCAAGAGAAGTACTCCAAAACGAACCATTTTGTTGTGGTCTGAGGTCTACAGAGCTCAGTAACTCAACTCGAATTAAGTCGGTAACGAATTCCTTCAATATTGACGCCGCGTTGCATAAAGAACGAAATAAAACTTAATATATACGTAAAAATATGACGTCACGCCTTGTCCCTGAATTTTTGTTGCTTGTTCTCTTTCTGCACACTCATCCCCTTTCTCTCCAGTGTCGTAATGCCGGCGATTAATGAGTTTTTTTTCAGAAGCAGAAAGGCATATTTTCAATCGTTACACGTGAGTAAAAACGACGAATAAATCAACCCAGTCAACACTAAGTAGATGAGATGCGTTTCCTATTGTGTGAGTTCTTCGCATGACAGGTAACACAGGTGGTGCATTTCTTTTGAATTCAGATACTTTCTCTTCAAAATATGATGGCGATTGTCATTTTTTTCCAGAATTTTCTACTCGATTGAACGAACAAATTAGATCACACAGATATTTCCGTTGGAAATTTTTATGTATTAAATATATTTATATTTTATGGTTACACAAAAGTGTACTTAGGGAAATTGAGATATTAAAATGAGTAGTAATTTTTTTCTTAAAATAATTACGATAAAACTTTGTAAAAATTTGAAATAAATTCCTTTCAAATTTATATTATAGAATTTTTAATTTAATTGTAAAACTGACAACTATTTTTCTTAATTTTTTTTAAAATAGCAAAATATTTTACGATTGAAATATTGAATTATTTACTGCGGTAAAAGAACGTATGCTTCATAAATTACTTGTCTGTGCCAGACAGGAAAAAATACATGTTTTTAGATATAAGAATAATTTTATTTCAATGAATAAATTTTTTAACATTTATATATAGTCAAACTAATAAATTTATGTAATTCTTTTATTTTAGTCTAATTTTAAATGAGAAAATGTATTATATATTCATGTCTATATTTATATCTATCTATCTATCTAAGTGTGTATATGAATGTTTACAGATAAAAAAATAAAAACTACTAATATTATTTTTTCCTATATGTAAAAGAATAAATATGAGATTAATGGGCTTATATATATATATATATATATATATATATATATATATATATATATATATATATATATATATATATATATATATATATATATATATATATAATATATATATATTTCAAATATATATCTAAAGAAAGCACGAGTCTGATAGAAATTGTTTTGCATGCAGTTAAGAGGTGGATTTATGAATAACGCAGGAAAGAAATTAGAATAACACAGGCATCGCTTGTTGTTAGCTTCTCTATATGGCTTCAGTTCAACAATTATTGAATGAATGGTGTCGACTATAGAGCTTTGTTACGTAAGTCCTAGAAAATTTAAAGAATGGGACAAATATATTTGCTTGCTGCAACAAGTAGACCAAATCTTTCGAAAATTCCTATTGAGACCTTTATTACTCTTCTTCAAATAAAATATATCTTAGTATAAATATCCCTGGAAAAGCTTTTCAGACTGGAATGACCCGATATTGATTCCTGTTACTAACGCACCGTAGTTGTCGCCTGGAAAGCTCTGAATCTTGCTTGCTGTCGTTGAAGTAAAGAATTATTACTCTCTTTCTCAGTGGGCACCTTCGTTCTATGACTTTCTCTGAGAGTTCTAAACATTATGTGGTCTGCTGCAAGTGGGAACTTCCTAGAGCTTCGCCGGAGATCTTAAAATGACAGGGCAGTCAAAAATGTGTTTTGGTGTTAGTTGAATATTATCGCAATTAATGCAGAGACGGTAGGTTCTGTTGCCATTTCTCTGGTTCTACATATCTCTATAGTGACCGGTTCTGAGGCGAGTGATGGTTTTAGTAAGGTCTCTATTTGCGTTTATTTTACAAATCTGTAAGGGTTTTTTTTTTTTTTTTGACTGTGTTTTCTCTTAGACGGTATCTTACAATTGCCATCTTATCGTCAAGAGTGACTTTGAAGATATCTCCGTTATTGAGTTTGCCCATTAAAAAATGGTTGCTATTGCCTCCAAAGAGGTTGGAATTCGGCCTATTTGTCCAAGGAAGTTGTTTTATTTCCCTTCTACCGCCCAAAGGAAAATCCAAAGGAGGCATTCACCTATCCGCCAGAATAAGCTTCTCCTGTATATATTTTATCGTGACTAGGCTTATCCAGGAAGGATCTTTATGATAAACATTGCTGATTTTGGACCTTATACGGTGAACAAATTTATGGACTGTATATATCACTTCTATACTCGGGGATGTGCATCATCATCATCACTATTGCAAAATAAAAGATGAAGATTGTGCATGCATTTTCTTCAAGCATGTCTTTTGTGTAAGGTTCTTGGAATTTTTCTTCCTCGTAATTCATAAATAAGATCTACTGTCAGATAAAAAGACCCATTGGAAGTAATTCAGGGAGGATGTTGAAATGTCTAATAACAGTTATAACTGTTTAACTATCGACAGATATATCGGTTCAAAATATTCAACTCTTTCACTGACCCAGAGGTAAAATTTCGTCCAATTAAAACTACTGTTGAATAAAGGAAGATATGAATGATGCTTTTTTGCATGCATCTTTCAGAGAAAAATGCTTAAAAAATTTCTGGTTTGTTTCTCTTCATCAGTGCAGAAGATTTCACGAAACAATTTGTAACAGTTTTCAACTTTTAGGATTCTAATTTAATGTGTTGAATGTTCTACACCTTTAGGATGATATAAAAGACTCTAATGGAGAAGCAAAGCATATATTTTGTGTAGAAAATGGTACTGAAATTGTTTGCTACCACAGTTTTAAGGCAAAGAAAGTTTGCATAAATCATAAATTCACACTGATGAATATTCAGGTAATTAACACATCAAATTTGGAACTCAAATTTGGAAATTTACTTTTTTCAGAATCAAATCAGGATGTTTTACGATATCTATGTTCTTTCTGTTTAAGATATTTTAAACTATTTTTACAAGGCAGATTCTAATTTCTTAAAAAAAAAAACATGTTATCCATATATATTTTATATGTATATTTTGTGAAATATTTAACTATATATATTCACTATAGGCTATAAAAATCTCGATCGAATAAAACAATAAATTATAAATACATTAAAGGGAAAATTGATATTTCTCTTTTATGTATTCAATTTTCTTAATACACGTGTGTATAATGCATATTGTGTAGTAGTATAATAACATAATACCTGCCGCGTTAAACTATAAATTACAAATACACAAGAGTAAAGATAAATATTTAATTTTATGCATTTATTTTTATTAATACATGTTGTGTACATTGTGTACCACTTTTATTAACATATTAATATAAATAAAAGGGATACAAAATTGAATTAAGAATATATAAATATTTTATTTTTCCTATAATACTAAGCGTATTTTATGTATATGTTTTCATGTATTATAAAATTTTAGATTATGTGTAGTAAAATTTTATTTTTAATTTTATATGTATAAATTATCTTTTAAATAAAATCAATATAATTATTGCTAAATAATATACTTTCTAATTTTAATAAATATTTTATTTTTAATATTAATTATATTTATTAAATACTTTTGAGTATTTAATAAATAAATAGGGATAAGTTTTCGAGAGCGTCTTTTTTAATACATAGTTTTCTTTTTAAATTGTATATTTAAATGACTAAATTAATTTTGAATAAAATTAAGCAATTTTAATGAGAGTTACTAGAGTGTAATATTTAAATATAGTATTTTATTTCCTATTTGATTCATATATCATTACGTGGGAGAAATGCAAATAGTTGAAGTATGAAATGTGTGGGAATATAATTATCTTAAAAAAATATGATGAAGAAGAATGTAGGATATAATAACGCGACTTATTCTAGATTTTTCATCTATATTTTCGCGAATTATTCTAGACTAATTCTTGAATTTCTTTAAGTGACGATGGTCTTGTCTTTATGTTTTTAATTTGACTTCTTCAGTTTTCTTTTAGTGAGAATTTCCCTCTTTAGAAAAAATTAAAAACAAAGAAAGGAATCAGTATGAAATAAAAGAAAAAAAGAGAGGCAAGTTGAATCAACCGAATACTCGCTGGACATACGATATTCTTGATGTACGAATTAAATGATTCTGACGAAAATGGGTCTGTAAAGGAAAATATTACCTCCAAGAGGTCGTCTGCTGCAAACTTAAACTCTTATCAGAAATTGAAATAAAATGATTGTCAATAGGATATTTCAACGCCAGATTCGTCACTATCAACTATCTAATATATAGACCATCACACGTACTGAAGCATGCATGAGCTGATACAACAAAATTATACTTACACCAAAATATGTGCTACTTAGCTCTCACACTTTTGGTGCCATACTTTAAATCTGTCCTGACTGGAAACTTAGTGTTCTTTAGTGATTGATCCGGTTTCCTGTTATAACTCGAGGGAAATCCCAAATATGTCTGAAGGTGTTTGCAAACATTCAGAGTAGCACGAAGGATCCTGGCTTAAATTTGACGCAACAGTTTGAGGTACAATATTTTTGATATCTGAAATACTTTGGTAGTTATTTCTGGTATATTTATGATATAGGTGTTTATAGACAGCATTCTACGAATAAATGTTTTATAGTTTTTTTGCCACTCCCAGGACTCATTATTTGCAGTAAGATAATGGCTGACTATATACCTGATGCAAGTTAGCGTGAAATGTCTCAAACTTGCCCAATAACTTCTGAATCAGCTAGGCTTTTTGACAACAGTGCAGATGATGCCATACCATTTTGCAAATATCTTGTACCTGGAAAATAAAGCAAAGAAAGCAATATTTTTAAAAATATCAGATTACCAGATAGAATAACAAAATTAAGATAGTACAATGGGAATGCATAATATCGTTGAATTACTAAATTTATCGCCATAAGAGATCAGACAGTTATATGTGAGTATTCCTCACACTATCCCGTCTGCATGAAGGATTACATACCTTTGCACAGGAAATAGAAAATCCCATTTTCTGCTAAAGTACTTGTATCATAGTGGTCCTCACCCATTTCATATCAGTTCGTGACATTGTCTAGCATTATTAAATGCCAGATCAAATTGATATTTATAACTAAACGGGATTTGTGTTTACTAATTATAACCATGGCATCTTTTTTTTAAGTTTTTTGAAGTGAAAATGATATAAAGTATCCTCAATGGTAACATAAAGAATTAACGAATTAAATAGAAAATTCTTCCGTGACAATCTAGCATGAGGCAGCATTTTAGTATAAAGATACACCTACAACTAATTTGTGGACGCCATTAGAGTTGAAAATTTTGAGTTCAACATAAGCTACACTTGGGAAGTGCTTGTTAATGTGTTTTGTTCTGCATAATACTACTGTTGCGTTTATTATTGATTTCGATTATTATTTATGATAAATGCTTACTAGTGTAAACATTGATATGTATCAAAATGTTTGTTCTCTTTCAGCATGAGACATATTCTTTTTTGGGTGTGTAAACATGATTTAAAATAAGTTGTTTGCTAACAGGCAATGTGATTCTTTCTACTACAGGTTAATTTCGAATCCCTTGTATATATTGGGCTTATTGAGAGACGAAGTGGTTCTCTCTTTACCATTGGTTAACCTAAACCAAAAAGGTTTCATAATACATATGCGTACTTTCACACATTCATTGGATATAACAATGGTAAAATACGAAACTATTCGCTCTACGTTAGGTTAACTTATAGTATAAAGAACTTATGTGTTGCATCTGCCTAATTTATTGCAACTATCACTCATCATTTCCTAACAATTTAGTTGAGCTGGCAATTAAATAGTTAGTAATTTTGTTTTTAGTACAGCAGTTTGTAGGATTGATTCCTACAAATGTAGATATTTCTATTGGTCCATCATCTTCTTTATAAAGTAAATGCTTATCGAATTAGCCCTTGTGTGGAAAAAAATTAGAAAAACAAACCAACTGAATCTCAACCAATTTTCTTAAAATCCCGAAATTTTTGAACAATATGGATTTATTTTGTCTCTTAATAAGAATGTAAATAAGCCATCTATATTTTAAAATTCTTCGAATATAACTTAATTTAGCAACGTGATATAGCGAATTATTATTAAGCAGAAAAATTTGTGCAGTAATTCAAACCAGGTGTATATTTAACAAATAATTGGAAAGAATCTTCACTTCTGGCAACGAGAACATTTTCAGAAGCCTTTTGCTAATTCATTGCATAATGACATGCTATATAAATACTTCGTATATTTTTGCAAAAAACTGATTATCCTTTTTAACGCTTTAGTTATTTTTTGACTAGTTTTTCCCAGTCAACAATTCAAAACTAACAAAACTGTTAAAAAATTTCAGATTTGTTTTAATTTCAAAAATATTACTCATAAAAATTGATAAAAAAGTATTTAAACTTTTATGAGTAATGTTTTTCCTCTCAACAACTTAATTAGGTACCACAAGATTTCTTTGTCGATAAATGATATTTATAAATTTAGGTAGGCGCATCTTATAAACATTATTTTGGATAAAACAATACATAATGAAAACAAAATCTTATTGAAAGGCTTTAGTTGTATTGACGCATATATTACAAATAATGGTGATACATTATTACTTACGTATTTTTTATTACCTTTCACAATACTTTTAGTCGAATTATTTTATCTATTTATTGAATGTAGTATAGCGCGAGAAAATGTGGACAGTACGCCGAGAAGGGAGGTACTTAGAATGTACCTAAGGTTAACAAGTAAGTAACCCAAGGTTAAAAAATAAATAACTTAAGTTTAAAAAATAATCGACTTAATACTTTTAAATAAGTATTGATAAAAATGGTTAATAAAAAATCAAATATTTTCTTTTTTTAAATGACCAATGAATTATTAATCTCTTTGAATAAATAATTGTGAATAAATTATTAGATTAGAAACTGTTTTCAAATAAAAATTTCGCTATACTGATAGTATACAGATTGGATAAATTAATTATTGTTACTCATATTAAATACTAATTATAATTAATAAATAAATATATATCACTTTAGTTCCGAATTTTTATCTTTTAGCGATGATAATAATGTATGAATATAATTACTATTCAAAATCAATGTTTCAAAAATTTTTTTGCTTCTTGTTACATGGTCGCTTATGTACACGTGGTATATTCAACCGAAATCCATATTTAAGAGCGATTTCTAATTGCTACAAGCATCTACTCCTTGGTGGTATTTGAACTCAATAGCTATTCAGTTAAAAGTTAGAATGCTAACTATTCAGATGATGTCAGGACTGATGAAAAAATTCAACTAAATACATTCCTATGATCATTCATTGATATGTTTGTAAAAGATATTCGAATGATATTGATGTTATAATAAAATTAATACATTTTAATATTTAAAATTAAGTGTATAATATTGATAACAGCCGCTTCACATGTGTCCTATTATAAATTAACAATTATATAATAATTAAAATTTGAATATAGTTAACAAGAAAAAATATAAAATAAAATAAAATATTTGCATGAATCAAATATCTGACTGCAATATCTAAACTAAGGCGTACTCAGTTATTAGACTTGCCCTATTTCAGAAAGTAGGGAAAATTTGCTTTGGTTGCCTCTGTAAGATAGTTTTTTGGATACAGAGGTCTAGTTACTTACATTTTAAAATGGATTCTGAACTAGTACAAACATCCTTGGCAGAGGTGAGAATTGAATCCACGTACAGTTGAAATGGAGGCCAGAGTGCTGACCATCCAACAGCCAGTTCGGCAAAAGAAGAATAAGAAAATGCAAATCAAAACCTTGTTTTAATTGTATCGATAATCTTTTCGCTATTCAGCGAAGTATGTTCATCTGAAACTTTACAGATTTGCCATAAACCGTGTGTGTGCAGATATGGGCACTCTGTACGGTAGAGTGATCGTACAGGAGTTTTAACCCATCTTGTAAAAGCAGGAACATTGAAGGTTTTTTTCAGGAGCTCCATGTGAGAAGGTTCACGCCACGCAAGGGAAACTGGGAAGGATCAGCAGATGTCAGAAATATCGCTGTTATATCATGGCTCGTGACAACATGCCATGTTGTGCCAGCATGACCTTAGGTCAAAGTACCAACATGGGCCTTAATGTCACAACGTAATTGATCAAGTGGATATATATCAAGAAGAAGGCGTAACTGCTCAATGAGACTGTGGCCAAGATGACATATCATTACAAAACTGGGCTTTCAAGGCCTTGAAACTTTGGAAGAAAAATAATCAAACCATAAATTGAAGACTAAATTTCTAACAATTCACCTGCAATTTGGCTTTTACTTTTGAGATTGTATTCTTCAATAGGCTATTTATATTCATTAGCTGTATTTAGTTTTTCTCTTTATGATAAATTTTAAATAAACACTTTAAGATATATATATATATATATATATATATATATATATATATATATATATATATATATATATATAACTGCATGGTATTTTTAAGAAATGTGAGTATCTGAATGCGGATATAAATTCATAACACTGATATTTTATAAGTAAAATTTGTATGTAATGTTTAAAAGGAAATTTTAATATTTTCATGTGTTTTTATGTTTTAAAGAGACAAAGTTATTTTTGAGATACTTTCATGCAAATGTTTATCAAATATCTTGTAATTTTTTAATTCATTTGATCTTTTACATTGATTATTTTTTTTTGTAAACTGGGATATTAATTGTTCATCATCAATTAACTCATGCTTATCACTTCAATGCATATAATTTTATATTTGCTTCGTATATAAACTATTTACTGTTTATATTAATTTGAGAAAATTAAAAATATTCTTTGAACAATACTAAGTACTAGTATTTTGTTCAAAAAATAGTTTTTGATGTAATTTCTAACTCTTGAACCTTATTTCAATGTTGAATTAAATTCCTTTTTTTCACTTAAAAATTATTATAGGATAACTATTTTTAACGATTTATCAACCATCGTTTAAAAACTTCTGTTTCATTTTATGCTGCTAAATCATTATCATTTTCTTTTTAGGCTTTGGCCAACAGTCCGGAAAATTCTTAAAACAATGACGGAAGATAAATTTTATTTTTGAATATCAACAATTTGTAAGGCAAAAGGATTGTTTTATTCACCAAATACTACTGGTACATTTATTCTCACAGTTGGGAAAAATTGTCAGATATAATCTTAATATTTATAAGCAAATTAAAACTTTATTAAGCTTTTGCCTAATTATTATCATTATATGCTTACAGCTGTTTAATGTTTTTTAGAAAGAATCAGTTACTATGCTTTAATAAATGTATGACCAATAATGAAATTAGTAAACCTACGTATTAAAAAACATCACCGTAAGGATTTTGTATTGAATTTACAGTCAAAACATTGGTATGTACGTGAATCAAGAGAATATGTTTCCGAATTTTTGTAATATCAAAAGCACACATTATACATATATATATATATATTTTAATTTTTCTCTCATTGGTAAAATTTTCATGAGCAAAGATTCTTTTAAATGATTTATTGCCTAAATTTAAATTTTTATTTTCAATCAGTATATATTTTATATATTCCTTATTTTTGAAATTATCAAAGGAAACGTCGAATACTTATAGTTAAAATATACTAAGTAAATTTATGACAACAAATAAATAAATAAATATACTTAATAAAATATAACTTAAATTTTTAGTAAATATTCTCAAAAATGTTGCTTTAAGGAAACAGTTTTTTTATTACCAACAAGCTTGGAAATTAGAAAAACAGATTCAGATAAACAAGTCAGTTTTAAGCCAAGTTACAATTACTCTTAAAATTATTATTTAGTGATAATTGATTTTGTTTACATTTGTAAACAATGCATTCTCTAGATACTATATAATGTATTGTGTGTCTACAAACAAATTTATATCATTGGTGGTCACGCAGCGCGCGAAGCTGCAATTTTCATGAGAAAGTAAAATATTTTTTGATACTTTAAAAATTCAACAAGAGCACGTTTGTTTATAAATTAGTTATTGTTCCCTCATATTGCCTTGATGGCTTGAAAATTGTTGCCAGCTTTATTTTTACCTGTAGGAAAACCTACATGTGGCATTTCACTTGTGTATATTAGAATTGAATAGTATTCCTCTCTTCAAGATATTTTCAGATTTATAGTTTCCCACCATTTTTATGATATAATACCAATATTTTATGTAATTTTAATCAATAGTTCTCTAAGCATTTCTTCTGACATTTTTATAATAATGGGCTTATTACTTCTATTGCCACTACTATATCTCTGGAGCGCATTCGCACCAAATGACGATGAATCGGGTCCTCCTATGGATGAGATTTCTTCCACTGCCGCTTATGAAGGTGAGTATATTGTGCAATATCCTGTTTTTTTTTTTGCTAAATGGGTAATAACTAATCGGTTTAAATTCTTAATAATCGTGATATAAATATTAAGTTCACTTCTATGTTTAATGTACTCAGTCACTTAAAGTATGTAACAATATAGCGAATTTTTGCAGGATTTTAGTGCATCGTAATTCACGATGTATGTAAAATTGTGGTAGAATTACAATATTAGTGACTTTCTTTTCTTTTGATAATTTTTTTTAAAGAATTTTAACAAAAGATAGATTACGTACTATGTACGCGTTTTAAATAAAATATCCTTGTTCTTAAATCCTCATAACTGTGAGTTATATTGCATGATGCACTAAAATGCATCTAGAAAAATTACTATTCACTCATAATAATTATGAACTTGTATTTTATGATACTCTAAAGAATGCATTTAGAAAACCTTTTCGATTGTATTGTTTCACTTACTGTATAACTTTTTAATAGATAATTTTGCATAGAGTTGAGAATAAGCCATAATACTGCTACCACTTGACGCATTAAAATTTTTTTTTTTTTATCAAATTTGATATTACTTCGATATTTTTTATTTCATAATGAAAAATATTTTCATACTTCAAAATTTTGTGTAGCTTTAAATTAATTAAGAAACAAAAAGTTATTTTTTAACTACATTAAAAAAGTTGATTAAAGTTGAGGTGAAAATTTTAATCACATTAAAAGAGACAGAATATGTGTTTGAAAGTCACCTTGTTCAGAAATAAGTATTACGAAAATTGTATATAAATGCTGGATACTTATACGTATTGGCGTCACCGTGGCTTTTTAAGTCATACGAAAATAAAATATTTTTTCCCTATAATTAGAAAATTTCATTTCAGAATTATAAGTCAATTTTTCAAAAGTAGAAAAAATGTTCAAATTATAGGTTACGCGCTAATTCTACTTAAGTTTTGGAACAATAGCTGCAATGCCGCAGCTACACAAATCTATCACAAATGTTGTAAATAAATGTGTTATAAATGATGTTAAAATAATTTACAAATATAAAATGGATAAGTTTACGTAAGAAACTGGACGAAATCAGTGTTTTTTGAAAAGTTTAGATGTATTATTTATTGCATTCAATTACTTTGTTATAAGGAAAAGAATTGAATGTAATACCTACTTACGTAATTAATATAACTTATTGATTCGTAAATAAGAATGGATTTCCATCATGTTTATCACAGCTTTCTTACAAAGTTAATTTAAAAATACAATATATTGTGATATGTATTTGTGTGACAATATATTTTGTTATTTTCAATGTCTTTATTATTTTTGATGACTTGTCACTGTAACCTAATGTTTCATGGTCAAATATACTGTTAAATATCTTGTTATTGCTTGTTATGTCTCTTGATGTCGTAATTCAAACTTGCTGTTATATTTAATGTCTTTTGGTTTAATTAGTATATTGTCTTATTATGTAGTGTCTCTTTTAGAGTAATTCCAATCTATTTATTAAGTTCACAAAAATTAAAACAAAGGTTGATTACGTTTATTATGATAAACCACATTCTTAGTATTTAAATATATTGAATATAATCAACAAATTTTCTTCCGTGTACTTATTACTCATTCCTTTAGTAAAGAGTGATTTCCTCTATTTACTGTTTGTAAGTCTTTGTTACTATGAAAATTATCTCACCTGCTGTATAAATTTCTAAATTTCCTATTTTTTTCAGCTTGAAAGATAATACTTGAAAATTTTTTCAAGTATTATCTTTCTAGTCTTTTTTCAAAAAAGCTCAAAATGACCATTGTAATTTATAACCATATCTAACCTAGTATTTCAAAAGCAGTTTTTAGATTTTAAAAATAATTAACCATTATTAATGAAAAAATAACTTTTCATCAAACGCTATTTTTTCAAGAAATTCTGGGAATACACGAGGAAAAGGCAGTATTTAAGATAGTTTAAAAAACATGCAGATATTAATAATATAAAAATGTTATCTATCAATTGTACACTCTTGTTTGTATGAAATTTTAGTGCTGTGAATGAACAACTAGAAATAAATGAAATTTAATAAACAAGTGACTTGTATTGGAAATTATAAATTATTAAATTTTTAAGACCAATAAAAATTTTTAAATGTCTAAAATTAGTACTTGCTGCAGTCACAACAAGCTACAATTAGTGCTGCTACATGAAGTGGCATAAAAATTAAATAGATTTTGAATGCCTGCCTGAAGAATTTCATTACATATTCTTCAAATGCATATCTAAAGGTCATTTAAGAAAACTGTAGCACAAAAGTCACAATCAAGATTATGACTAAAGAAATTCCACATTATTTACATACTTGATAGATAATACACATATTTTAACATATCAAGCAAATAAGCAGGGAAAGAAAAAAGTTGCTTATGTTCTTTTGAAAAGATACCTTGAACCTTTCTTGCAACATATGAGTGGACATAATCCTATTGAAAGATAGCTCCAGAGATGTCTTGTAGAAAAAATGACTTCGAACTCCAGAACTTTGTTGATGTATGTGTCGCTGTTAAGATTACTCACTATTCATAGCAATTGAGATCACCAAGAATGCAATCACACCATAAACCATAATTCCGGAAGTTCGTTTACTACTTAAGATTGATAATGCATTCTTGGAATTCACCAGCATGGAGTCCAATATTATTACGACCATCTCGATACTATAAATTAAAACAGAATTTGCAAGAAAACGCTTTTGTTCCCAATAAATATGCCAGCATCTATCATCGTCAACCCAACACGACCATAACTATCTATGGTTTTGTGCAACTAAAATCCTGTGTAAGGAAAGTTACGGCAGTTCATGATGCAGCAGACACCAATGAATTTATGAGCATCGAAAAAGTGATTACCGTTAGTCGTGAACCAACATGCTTCTAATTATGTGAATGAAATTGAATGGTTCGTTAGTTGCCACGTGAACCATATGTTTATCATTGATAATCAACGTCAATTTTTGATTCCCACTTCAAGATTTTCAATCTGCCCTATTCTCATTGTTCCTTAACATCCAAGTTTATGTCACTTTTTTGTTACAACATTAATTGCTGTTGAACTCCTTTCTCCTGCTTTACAGTGGCCAGTGATGTATTTCTATTCAAGACAAGAAAATTGTTGAAATGTTAATCTCTTCCATCGACGAGGAATATAATTACGCCTCACTTAACTTTTATTATTATCAGATTAACTCAAATTTTTTAAACACCATTACAACCTTCTTTTTATATTGTTTTCATAACAGTTCAGAGGAAGGTGCTAAGATCCTAAATATGTAGTGATTCTGAAATTTTAATCATATAATGCTCTATAATATGAATTACCGGAAAATTTCAGCAATATCCATGTCATTTCCTCATCGTATTGCATTATTTACAAATCGAAATTTAGATAAAAGCTTCGAATTTTAGTGTAAAGTTTTTACTCATATATAATGAAAGCAAATCAATTGAATAATTGATCTTTAAATGAAAACGTAATTAATTGCATATGTCTATTCGTCAGTAAAGTTTATTAGTTTTCTTGATAGAAAAGTTTTTCGAGCTTAAAATGTAGCCAACAATTGATTATATTAATGAATAAGCTCTTATTAAATACTTTCTTAAAATAAAAATTTGTGTTTTGCGTTTACTTTTCCTCAGATAATTTTAATGTAACTTTTTATGAGGAAAAGTAAATGTTAATAACTATAATAATATTATAATCTTTGGATAATCCAATCAGTTTTACCATTTGCTCTCATAAAAAGAACCTAAATTGATGCAGCCATCTCTGTTTCTATTTCATGGATTTTTAAGAAATTCTTTGGCAATGAAAGTAGCTGCTGGAATCTAAGCTTTGCATAAAGAAGTAATAATAAATGGAATTTTACTTCTTAGAATTTTTATTTTAATATTCTCAGTTCATCTTTACAAATTTTAACTTATCTATTTTTGCTTGTTGGATATTTAATTGTTGTTGTTGTGTGCCAGCTAGGCTGGCAAAATGGGGTGCGCTGCTCCAATTTTCTAACTGAACCATATTTTGGTGTGGAGTCCGACTTCCTCAGTATACACATTCCATAGGTACCCGTTTATAGGGTAGGCAACCATTCACAACCAATTCATACAAGGAAAGAACAAAGACAGGATAGATAGAGAGAGAAAGTACATCCATGCCCAAACCGGGATTCGAACCCAGGTCCTCCTTGTCCGCAGTCAGATACGCTGACCACTAGATAAGTTGGGCGGCGGATATTTAATTAAAAGCGAACTGTAATTCAATTCGGAAAAGAAGATATGAGAAGGTGAAGTTTATTATAATTATGAAAAAATTGTGTAGTTATTCGTCTTATAATGCGACAAAGATTGTGTAGATTTCATTTAGTATCAATAGGAAAATGAGTCATTGATTAATAAGTCACTGAAAACTATTTCTTAATATTGTAATTATATTTTATCTGCGTATAACAGAAACATGAATTTCATAATTCATTAGACTGAATTACATGTTAATTAGCTTCATCACTTAGACCATATTCACGTCACTTAGACCATATTAATTAACTGCAGTTTAATGATTTATGTATTTATAAGCAAAAAACATGTAAATTTCTCAAAAAAGAAACCACACTTTAGTCACATATTAATAAATGTAACAAAAGTGTGTTTATCCTTAAAATAATAATCTTAAAATGCATTTTAATGCAGTAGAATCGTAATAAGTCTTAACTTGGATAATCCATAATTCTTGAGAACTCTTCCGTTTCATTTTGTTGTGATATTTAGAAATGTTATTTCATTCCCCTTTATTGGTTTATCATTCATTCAAATAAAATATTAAAAAAGACCTTAAAAATGGAATGGAAAGTAAAAGTCAATTTAATGATGCTGTAAGGAATTCTGGAAGAAAAAGTTTGAAAGAATTTTGTTAAAATAGAATTCCAAAAGAATAAAAGAAAACCGCTGACGAACCAACTACCCTACAGGATGACACTACTAGAATTTGAAAATTCTTTTTTAGTTTTAATAACTGATAGTTTTCAAGAGAGTGTGTTCTCTAAACAATTTAAACAACAATTACACTTTATTGTAATCCAGTTTTTAAATAGATGGAGTATTTATTGCCGTTTTTTTAACGTTTATTAAATAATTAAAGTCTATACCCGTTAAATATTTGCCTTTGTAGAGTAGAGAAAGTATGCAGAATGCAGAAACTTCTGAGCTTTTCAAAAATTCCATCATTAACAAAATTGTGTGTCTGAGTGAACAAAAAAACTCAAGATGTTGAAGGTATTGGTTGTTTTTCGGAACTAAAAGAGAACCAATTCTTCTCATAATTCTCATAGAAAAAAATTAGTTGAAATTGCATGACAACTAAATGTTAAAAGCTTCAATGTCAGCAATAGGGTAAAATATTTAAAAAAAAGTTAGTTCCTACTTACTTCAAATATCATTGTTAAAACAACGGAAAATTGAAAAAATGTACATTAAAAGCATTTTAAACCCATATTTAGAATTTAATACTTTTAGCTTTAAAGAAAAATTTCCATAGTGTTTTTTACTTTAAGACTGGTACTTAAAAATGAAAAATATACGTCTAGGTAACTCAATTGGCAAAGTTTAGAAATTCTTTTAAGTATTAATATGGATAAAAGGAGAATATAAAGTTTATAGAGGTCAATTAAAGTAAAATATAAAAGTTCTATAGAAATATCAAATATCCCAAGTTGTGTGTGTGTGATCATAATGTCAGTTTAAATGCATGGATGCCATCCGCAATTTTGGAAAAGTCTGTTTAAAAGATGGATATGCAGTTTTTGCATCAGAACAGTAAGATAACTCTTGTTGTAAATAATTATCTTGTTCACACATCTATAAAATTTAAAATTACAATAATATTACTGCTTTTTTATGTTACCATATTTTCAATTTCTGAGTCAATACGTTAATTCTAGAATTTTAATTTTTCTATAAAAATCATTCGTAAAAAGATTTGAATGAACATAAGGAATTTGAAGTGTATTTTTAGAGCATAATTGTATACTAAGTTGTATACTAAGAACAGATTAAACTCTATATCTGGAAATAAGAATTAAAAAAAAAATTGGTATGACATTGAAAAGAAACGAAATAATAATTGAGAAATAGCAGATTCGGATAGCTCAACAAATTCATTACAATTTGTAGAGAAACTTGGATGTTCAGTTTCCACAGCGAACAATTTCATAGAAATTGTCTATATCTGAAAAAACTCTATATTTGGAAAAAGGAATTTAAAATTTGGTATAGGATTAAGAATAAATGAAAACAATAATTGAAGTAACAGATTCGAAGAATTCAACAAATTCATTACAATTCGTGGAGGAACTTGGGTGTTCAATTTCCACAGCGAACAATTTCATAAAAATTGTCTATACCTGAAAAAACTCTATATTTGGAAAAAAGAATTTAAAATTTGGTATGGGATTAAGAATAAAAAAAAATAATAATTGAAGTAACAGATTCGAAGAATTTAACAAATTCATTACAATTGGTAGAGGAACTTGGATGTTCAATTTCCACAGCGAACAATTTCATAGAAATTGTCTATACCTGAAAAAACTCTATATTTGGACAAAAGAATTTATTTGGTATGGGATTAAGAATAAAGCAATAATTGAGTAACAGATTCGAAGAATTTAACAAATTCATTACAATTGGTAGGACTTGGATGTCCACAGCGAACAATTTCATAGAAATTGTCTATACCTGAAAAAACTCTATATTTGGACAAAAGAATTTAAAATTTGGTATGGGATTAAGAATAAAAGAAAACAATAATTGAAGTAACAGATTCGAAGAATTTAACAAATTCATTACAATTGGTAGAGGAACTTGGATGTTCAAAATTGTTGTACCTGAAAAAACTCTATATTTGGAAAAAAGAATTTAAAATTTGGTATGGGATTAAGAATAAAAGAAAACAATAATTGAAGTAACAGATTCGAAGAATTCAACAAATTCATTATACTTCGTAGAGGAACTTCGATATTCAGTTTCCACAGAGAACAATTTCATAGAAATTGATAACATGACAGCAAGTTCTCAAGCGACTATAAAGGATTTGATTAACGAACTTTTTAGAGGAAAACTATTATTAATCTACTTTAGACGAAATTCCTACAAAGAAATCATATTACTTATAAAATGGAAAACACTCAGTTTCACATTTTGTTAAATCATTTGAAGGTAACGAGTTGTAAATTCAAAGTATGCCAAATTTTGGAAGGAAAAAAATTCTGTATGAAACAAAATTGGATAAATATTTTGTATAGTGAAAATATATGTGGAGCTTACAAAGCCTTCAAATAAAAGTTTAAAAATATTTGTATATTTAATTTTTTATTTACTATATATGAAAATTTTTCTAATTATATTTGTTTTGATGGTTATGCGTATTATTATTGTAAGCAGAGAAATATTATTATAAAAATTGAAAGTTACTCTTAAATTGTATTTATGCATCATATTTTTTCAGATGAATTAGTTTTAATTTATAAAATTATGTAATCATTAATTTGAAAGTGTGATTAACTCAGTTACTTAGGAGTTATCTTATCATTATCCTTCCGATGTCATTCCGATTAAGTTGTTAGAATTTTAAAGACTTGCATGTTGACTTATTGCGGATTTAATGTACATCTACTCATAATAAAAATGTAGAATAATTTATATAATGAATTTATTCATTGATATAATGTTTATTGAAATAGATTTATTCTATCTATATATGAGTCATTATTTTATTTTTGTATCATTATCTTCAGTGACAATGCATGTTTTTCCAACAATGTAATTTATTTTTGATTGATACTTCACATAAAAGCTATTGTAAATAAAATAATATGAAAATTATTCACTTTCATGGGACTTTTCATAACTTGGTATTTTTTTTATAAAACTTAAATTTTGATAACAGATCTTAAAATGAAATATTTTCTTGTAGAATTTTGCTTATGTATTGTGTATATTTTTATTAATTTTTTGGAATGAAAAATTATAACTTGGAAACGCTGAAAAATAATAGAATATTTGAGAGAAAAGAAATGCAACAAAATTTATAGGACTTTGAATCGAAGAATAATTATGAGGAAGATATATTGGTTTAAGTTTTCTTATACTAGCATTCCACTTCATTTTAAGCTTTTAATATTTCTGAAGAAGTATAGAATTTGTGTTATTATTTTAATTGTAGGTGACTGGTTTAATTTTGTGAATGTTATTGATAAAATAGTATAAGAATAAAGAAAAATAAAAGTGAAGTAAAATAAATTTATGTGTTAATGAAATATTTGACATCAAAATGAATAATGAAAATAAAATGTGTTTAACTGTTTCTTACCAGTGTTTATTTTGAAAAAATTACTTTATAATGTTGAAATTAAACGTTTCTTATCATGTGTTTTTGATGTGAATAGTAATTTTGGCCTTATTCGGAAATCCTTTGGTCTTGAATTCAAAAGAAGGAAACTTAAGATCAAATTTCGGCTTTGGAATTCGTTTTCATAGATATTATTAAGGAATTCATGTATATGTACCATAAGTATATAAAAGAATCATTTTGAAAAAACTATCTTATAAAATAGAATTATATGAGAATGTTTTTTCCTGCTCTATCGAAGGTTATTAATTTCACAAATGAGTTTTATAATAAGAAAATCTATATTCAATATATTATTATGAATAATTTTATAAATAATCCTGTCATGGAAAAAATTTAACAGTTAGTCTATAATGAATAAAATGAGAATAACAGACTACTAATTAAATATAAAAACTAAATTAAATGTTTTAAATAATATTTTGAGAGGACTTTTTACCTCTAATTACCACACATTTATTTGTAGATCAATTTTATCGCTGTAATCAAAAGGGGATATTTACATAGCAAATTTTGTTAAATTCTTGTAAAATCTTTAATGAAGAAGTGACCAAAGATGTATTACTATTTTTTAAAGAATGATTATCAGCGCTTATGATAAATCGTAGAAAACATTTAAAGATAATAATTAGTAACTTTCATAACGAATTCAATTGTACAAGAAATAAAAACTCAAAAAATGATTTAATTGATGTTTATCAATTCCTTGTTCATATAGGAAACTTGAGTGAAAGATTTAATCACAAATAAGGAAATATGACATGTTGGAAAGTTTCTGAATGAAGCGCAATTTACTGATAGCATCTCATAATGAATTCTTTTTAACCAAAAAGATAAACAAAGCCTCTTTAATCATTATTAAATGTTTGTAAGTGTTAGAAAGGACATATTATGTTTCCTGTAATGTGGGATTTAAAAAATGTAAAAAAGTGTCCTAAAATATCTATAATTAGAAAATAAGCTAAAAATGTTAATGGGCTCTTATGAAAATACTAGGTCGAATGTTGAATTCTTTTTTTAATCAATCAAAATTGATAAATAAAACTTCGAATCATAATTAAATTTTTACAAATACTAAAAAAGAAATTTGAGTAAAATTTGCTTTCTGAAAAGCTTATTTAAATTTGTGAAATTTTGAAAGAGACTGAAGATTTTTTTTATCTAAAAATATAAATAAAATAAGTTAGATTCTATCAAAAAATTAATTTTAAAAATTATATTTTCATCTTATATGTTTTCGAAAACTTCGTAATGTATAGGAATTAACTGATATGATTAAAAAAATTTTGAATTTATTCTAAAATTTTGGAACATACTTATAGGTCAATTTCCAGGTGTTAGAATATGACCACGGGACAAACAAATATTTTTCTTTAAATTTTAGTTTATAAGGACAGCATGTTTAGAAATTGATGTTAATCAATCTGTTTATTAAGTCTTATAGTTGTATTGTATATATTTCTAATCTTTTAAATTCTCCATTTTAATGCAATACACTTTAAAAATATTAAACATGTATGATTTTAAGAAGTAATAGGAAAAAAGTAAATTAAGTTAAAGGAAAAGTGACTTAAAATTAATGCGCATTAGAAATATTTATTAATGTTATGTTTTAATTAAGTGTTACAGATTTGGATTTCAGTAGAAACAAGTATTATTTTTATTAAATATTACTGGCTTAAGAAAATTTGAATTTTTTATTAATTAATCTAAATTATACGTTTTAAATGTAAATAAATGAAACACAAACTATAAGCTAGCTTTGTTTTTCACATTGTTTAGAAGTTTCAAAAAATTAATTTTTGTCGGTAATCAACAATTATTTTTAGTGCCATAACTAAAATGAGCAATTATGATTGCATAGTTTTGATGGTAAAAAATTATACTAGAATAAAATTTAAGTACAACTTTCTTCAAAAATAGAAAATTTTATTCATTGAATTATATATAACTATACATTTCACATTTTATATATACTTTTCTAATAAATAGAAGTTGTATATCCTTAATACCTAAAATTTTAAATTTAGTATTACTGCAATAGCGATTTTTAAATTGTCAAACTTAACCTATTTTGGTATCTGATCAAGAATTACAATTTTATAATTTATATAGGTTACATTAAAAACGATTAAAAGTTGTTCGAAATGTTTTATTAAATATTTGTATGTGAGCCCCAATTCTAATCTTTACAAAGTCTTTTCTTGTTATTTTAGATAAAATATATTCACATTTTATTTGCAAAATATTGTATACTTTAGAAATTTTACATTATTTTTACAAATTTCATATTTTACTCTCTCTTTGAACATTCACTCACAAATATTTCTGCTATCAATTTCAACTCATCAGTTATGTTTGATAATAATTAATTATTTTTTAAGTATAAACGTTATAGTATTTGATATTATATACTATAAATTTTTTCTTAAAGAAAATTTATGAAAAAATGAAAAGCTTTTTTTCTTAGAATTCATGGAATACAATACCTGAAAGGGAATATATTGCATACATTCCTCGTACAGTTGAGCTGCTAAAAGCTGAAAGCGAAATTCGGACATATTCATTAAATTTGTCATTGAGGTCGATTCTTTATTGCCAATTTAGTTTCGGATCTTCCTGGACGAGAAGCATCTCGAATTTCAATTGTAGATTTTTAACCGAATCTTCTTGTCTTAATAATTCTTTTCTGAAGGTCAAAGCTTCAACACATGCTTCCATCACTGTCAAAATGAAATAAAGAAATTGCTGGAAGAATAGAAGTCCTTTCAGATTTAAAAAAATACAAAGGAATTTCTGACTAAAACGAAAATTTCAATTGATTGCATCTCTTATAAAAAAGACATTTTAATTTATGGTATTTATTAAATACTATTAAAAGTTTGATGCGCTAAAACTATTTGTGTCAACTTAATGCGTAGTATTTTCTGGCTATAGTTGATAGATGATGTTAATCAAAACTTCTCAAATTTATATTTATTAAACAAATTTATAAAGTCAAACATATGCTCAGTGCCTGATACAAATTTTATTACCATAAAACTTTTCTGAAGGACCAATTCACATGAGAAATTATTTTGCAATGAGAATTGCAAAATAATTTCTCATGTGAATTGGCACTTTTGCAATGAGAATTTTTTCTCATCAGCTATAAGATTTGTATACTTTTTTCTTCAACAGTCATCTGACATAAATTTATTTCTTAGGTAAATCTTAACAAATTATTACGAAAGAAGCGAAAATGTTCTCTGGTAATATTCATTTCAGAAGCGTTTCTGAATTAGATCTTAAAACGTGAACTTTGAATTTGGATGAAAGTAACAAAATAAAACATTTATTTCCCCTCCAATAATAATATAAATTTGAGATTATTATTTTACTAATAACAGAATAGAAGTCTAAATGAATAATTTAAAATTATAACACACAGTTAACATTATCAAAGTTAGAAGTCGAAATATTCTTAAGCTTTGACTGAGAAAAAAAGAATTGAAAAATACAAGAAATCAGGATGTCGAAAAAGTAAGAAATATTCTTTAAAAAATTAGATTTTATTGTTAAAAAGTTGAAACTGTTCTGGAACTATTCAAATTTATTTCAAAATTTATTTTAAAAATCTCAAAAGTGTGTGAAGTATTAGATTTGAAACTTCCTTCGAAAGATTATAATAAAAATTTTTATCTTTCAAACATCGGGATTTAGAAAACTATAGGTTTCTTTCAATTCAATCAAATATTGAATTAAAGGCATTGATAAACTTTATATTTTCCTGTTCTGTAATGTGGTAGCATAGATCTAATTATTTTATTTTGCGTCAAATTTACAAAAATTTGTTTTTTGTGTTTGCTTCTTAAGCAATTGCAGATAATTACTTGCATAACTCTTATGATACAAGGAAAGTAAAACAGTGGGAAATTATATCATTTTGATGTCAACAAGTAACAGAAAGGTATTTGTTTTAGAAGAAGACATTATTTTCAGAAGATCTATTATGATTAAAGCTTTATTATGCACACTGTTTCTTTATAAGTATTGTATGACATTTAGAAAAAAGATAATCAATTCTGGTGTCAATCACGTCCCGGGATCGTGGTTTAAATTTGCGCAATGGTTGATTGCATCTAACAGTTTCAGTTGACAGAAATAGACAGTCTGAAATTATCCTAATAATCTAAATTTTAAACTCTGCAAAACTTTCCTGTCTGAGAATTTGAAAGTACATATGCACGTTAAAAAATCCGTAGGACTTTGTGTTTTGCGACAACATTACATGATCTAAACATGATCTCAAAATGTATTTTCTCGTTAGAACAAGATTTTAGTAATTGCCACTATCTTGACAATTACCATCAGCAAAAATAATTATTTACTATTCTAAAACAATTATAAGAAGAAAATTCTCTGAGTACAAATTTACATAAAATTTAAAAATAAACATTAAATTTAAAAATGTGGGATCTCTTAAGGAGGGTATAAATCTGATCAATGTTTTAAGCATTTGCTAACACATTGACCATTTGAAACTCAATTATGTTTCTATGATTTATTAGGTAGAAATATACATGAGCAAGTACTCTAAAAGAGAGTAAAAAATAAATTTCCACTAAAAATTAAAAGTCTTACCATCTTATAATATAAGATACAATTTAAACTTCAAAAGATGACTGAAAAAATCATTTGTGGCAAGAAAACTCATTTTTCAACAGAAATTATTTAAAAACTTATATGGATTAATATCAAGAATTAAAATATATTTAAAAAGGCTAAAAAGGGATTTGTAACTGAGTTAAATATCTTCATTTTAAACAATTTTAAGATTTCTTATATGAATCAAGCATAAATACTTAAAATATCTAGAAGATAAAAAAAACTCACTAAAAGTATTATTTTACAATTCAGTTGCATTACTTTGACCTCAATAAAGCCAAAAGAATATTTAGAGCTAAGAATATTTGCAAGTTCTAAAAAATAATTTATAAAATATCATTTTCATTCTCAGTTTTACCCAATGTTGATCTTAATGAACATAAGAACTTGTCCTATTTAAATCGTGAATATTTAAAAGTTCTGAAACAAAAAGAATAAGCTAAAGAGTATTGTTTAACGATTTAGAGTCACATAATGCTTATTTTAGTATGCCTGATTCATGTAATAAGCATCAGTATATTGGTGATGTCTATCACAATATGAAATTGCAATAATTTTAAGAATTCTTCAGAAATGAATTATAAATATTTGAAAAAGTCTTAGGGCTAAAATCTTATTAAAGTGTATCACTTTGCTATTCAGTTAAATAACAATTTCAATGATTCCAAAAATTCTTCAAATTTATATCGAGAATATATGAAAAATCTAAAATATAAAACTAGCTAGATTAACTAGTTAAGTAAACTATTTAGTAACTATTTTTATCCTGTGACTTTTGTCTTAATAATTCTTATAATTATTCAAAATTATTTGAAATTTTTAGAGCAAAGTTTCTTGTTAAAATGTTCTATATATATATATATATATATATATATATATATATATATATATATATATATATATATATATATATATATATATATAAGTATATATATATATATATATATATATATATATATATATATATATATATATATATATATATACTACTCACTTATAAGACGTCAATAGAATGTATTAAAAAATATCACCTAATTTTATATGTTACATGGCGTTAATCTTAATAGCTCGAACAATGCTTCAGAAAAATAAAAGCTTTATTTATTTATCATGGAATTATTAATATAATATTGTCTTTATAATAACATGAATCTTAATGATAAATTTATAATAAAATCAAACTATTTCTATTTGTTTGCCTCAGACAGTTGATAGCTGTGTGTAGCTGTATATAGACCATGTATCCCATGTTGTTTAAGGATTAGTTACATAATTTTTTTGAAAAAGGTAAATTAATAAATGCAATATAAACTAAAAATAACTTAAGCTAATGCAAAAGAACTTATACTTTTATTTAAAAAAATTAAATTTACAATGTATGTTGTTGTCAGAATAATATTTATTTTAAATATACTTTTGTTGTGTGTGTGGAGCATCTAAAGTAAAAGTTCACGGTAAATTATTTCTGGAAAGATAATTTATTTTAAATTTATTAAAATCTAAGTTAAAGTAGTAAATTTTAATCAGTTAGCTAAAATTTGTTTTTATTCTGACGTGCTAAGATTATATTTCTTCAGTTATTTGTACAGAACAGCGCAATGGCCTATTTATGTTTCTTTCAGTTTTAAAATTGTGGCTCAAATTTTTCCATACTTACACTAAATTGCATTTGTCCCTTTAAAGGAAATAATTTATATTGAACTTAAAGTTAATGTGAAAATGATATATATATTCATATTTTTCTTTGAAAAAATCAAGATAAAAGTTACGAGCTCAATTAGCTTTAAAATAACTTCATGTATTTTATTGAATGAAAATCAAGAAGATAAATATTTCTTAAAGATACTAGTTTTTTATAGATTATCAGTTGATACTCATTTTGAAATGTAATAGCTTATACTTTAAGGGAAACATATATTTTAGGAATCCCCTTTCTCTATTTTAGGAAAAAAAATTGCGATTTTTTTATCGCTAAGCGTTTTTTATGATATTTTTGATAAAAAAAATAGCACAAAAAACACTATACAATGATACACAATTAAAAATGACACAAATTTTACAAAACAAATATTTCTGATTAATGTTGCTTAAGGTATTTCATTGATAGTATCGTAAATATATTTAAATAGTTTTAAATAATTAATTTTAATATTTATAAATTTAATTAATTTTATTATTAAAACATATTAAAATTAAATTAAATGTAAGCAATTTTCAATGAAATTCTTTTTAAAAATATGATAGATGTTTATAAAATAATAACTATCAATATCTATTTATCATCCATTTCCGCTTAAGTACAATTAAATATAAAAATATATTATTGTTCCTAGGTGATGTAAACAGAAATGATTACTTATTGCAGAATGGAGATGTAATGTTATTATAACATCGAAATTAAAAAAATAGTATTACTTTTTATGATTAATGAAAAATATTAGTTTATTGTGTTGTTCACACTGTATTGTGTTGTTCAATATTTTTTAGTGTCACTTAATTGTTAAAGTACTATTTATTAGTGAAACACAACGAAGATGTATTTATCTATTATTTCTTAACAATCAAGGTGACAAGTGGAATTCATTTGAAAGGATTAATTTTTGTATATAAATTGATAAAGACCCATGTTTTTTAACATTTTCACATTTCGCTGAATTGCTTTAAGAGAATTGTAGAGTACCCATTACTTAAGAAAAAAGATACGTATCATAATCTGTGATTTACCATGACGGTAAAACTTCTTCCTTTACTATTGTTGATGAATAAATTCAAGAACCCAAATTATCAATCCTACTTGGGCCAACAACAAATGCCAGTTCATCATTTTATAGCTGTTGGTGAGTATATTGGAATTTAAAAGCTATTTTTTCAGAAAATTACTTTCAAAAAGCTTATAAAAATAATTCTTTTTTTGAGTTATAATTGACACTTTTTTGAAGTTTTGAAAAATATTACTTAAGAATTATATTAAAAATTTTTAATATTCATTAACCATGACTGAGATTTTGAACACGAGTTATGTAAGCTAAAATTCTTATATTTCATTTTGTTTGATATTTTTTTAAAAAAATATTAGTGTTGTCTCAAAAAATTGTGTTTTATTTCAAATATAATATTTTAGACAAAATTTTGTGAATTTTTTATTTAAAAATATGGCATGATTCCTAAAAATGTTGTGAACTAAAATATCTGTCTGTATGTGTTTCTTACAAAATTTAGAAATAATTTCTGTTTTATTTCTTTCATCATAACAAATAATTAATAGAATCATTGGAATATGTTATTATTTTCTGATCTTGCGAAAAGAATTTTATTTACTTTGTAAAATTATACTGATTATATATATATATATATATATATATATATATATATATATATATATATATATATATATATATATATATATATATATATATATATATATATATATATATATATATATATTCTTGGAATAAATATTAGAAAGAATTTAAAGAAGCATATTTTTTTACTGACAAATAGCGTTTAATATTTTATTAACTTTTAAAATTATTGTTATTCATGTACTTTTATAATTATTAATAAATTTATAGGTTGTATTGATAAATTAAAAATTGCGTATTTTACCCACGTACACATACATAGTTTATATTTATATGTGTCATTAAGACTTATTAGAATTTATGAAAAGTGTAGTATTTAAAGGTGAATGAGTGTCTGTGTATTTCATGGATATTATAATTATTTTTAAGTTAGGTTGCGTCGCATTTTATAAATCATCCGAAGTAAACAGAATACAAAATGCTATTTATCGCATTGATTAAAATACCTACTTCTCTATATTTTGTCTCGATAATTTTTATAAACATTAAATGTAAGTTTGTAACAAGAATTACAATAAAAAATATGATTTTTCGAATAACTTTTCACTCAAGTTTAATAAGCATAAATCACAATATATATTATTTTTAATCTGATATTTTAAAACTGATGAAATGTAACCGATTTGGAATACATGCAGATTTTAATAATTAATGGCATGCTGTATAACATGTAATTTCAAAAATAAACAAATCCCGAAATTATTTAGATACCAATATAACAGTTGTGTGTTCTGACATAAATTTTTTAGAAATCTAAACATTGGATAATTTTTTTAAAATTACTCTTCATATGATATGAGTACAAGTAACAGTATTCCTGCATCATTTGCTGCAGTCAGACTGACATCAGACTTACTATCTTTAGCTCTCAAAAGCTACATTTTTCACATAATTATAAGTTCCCAACTTCGTCTTTTGCTTGTTATGAATTGTTATTTTATAATAAATTTGGGACTTGGATTACATAATAATAATTGCAAGCATTTTTCAATGAACTAATTATTAGAAATTTTAATTCACTGTTTTAAAATTTGTGTTAATTTCTGCCTTTTTTCGTTGTCATGAGTATGGTTTTGAATTGGAGATTTTCTTTTTCTATTTTATTTATGAATCTTAACACTTCATATTTTTATTCGTTATTTGGGTGATTACAGTTATTTTTTAGAGAAATTGATTTTGATTATTCTCAATTATATATATATATATATATATATATATATATATATATATATATATATATATATATATATATATATATATATAAATGCAAAGTTAGATATGTTTTGGTATGGCTTTGGGGTGTACTGTCTTCTTTAAGACTATGTCTTGGGCCATTGCAGAAAAGCCCTATAATTGTGCCAATGTGGTCAAACACCCCTGACTGAAGCTGGCCATATTGGTACTTTATTCCATCTATTCCATTTATATCTATTTTTCTTTGATATTTTCTTTGAAATTTCTTTAAAGTATTTTCAATGTAATTCTTTTCAATGTATTGTTTTCCATTTAATATTTTCAATGTGCTATTCTCCATTTGGCATTTTCATTGTATTTTGTTTCATTATATTCATTGTATTTTATAAAATATACTATTAACTATATATATATATATGTGTGTGTGTGTGTGTGTGCTTGCAGATATTTTATTTATAGTACATGAAATTGTGCTTAATTGTTTTTATGACATTTGTACCACTTTTTTGATTGGTCAAAATTAAGTTAGTGCTTAAAATTAGGTTAATGCTTAAGATTCACTATAGCCTAGTGATAGTAGAGCCATAAGGTTCCGGGATTGATCCCAGTCATTTTTGTACATCGGGACATGGATATTGGAATTCTACATACTGCATTCATATCTGTCAGGTAAGTGCTTGGAAGTCTTCCAGGTTTCATCTCTTGCGACAAGTAAACACCGCCCTTTGTCTGTTAAAAAGAACTCCCTATAGACAATTTGCGTGGCGTAAATAGAAATGCTTTACAAAGGCCGTTGACTGTTAAGATGCCGTCAGTGGTTTCGAAACAGCCCCTATGTTGTAAAGTTTTCTAAAACTAACCTTTCAAAAAGTTGATATTAATGATATTTTTTACGAAACTTTTACAATTCATATCTCATCTTATGGTTTCTTGGGAATAATATTATGATATTCGTTACATGTCTATCGTAGATGTCATGCTATTAAACCATGTGATGATCAGCTTAAAACATTTAAACTAAATTAATATGGGAAGAGTTTTTAATTTGAGTGGTTTTTAAGAAGTAATTGTAAAAGATAGTGTAAAAAAATTCGTAAGCACAAGACATGGTTTTCCTTAAAATTGTGATAGTAGAAGGGTAAGTAAAAATACCACAGCAAAAAAGATAACACTTTGGAGGACATATTTTATTTACTTATTATAATAATGAGTACAAGATCTTCAAAAGAAACTATTGTCGTGTTTTTTTCTACCATAATTGGAATTTAACTGCATTAAATAAAAACTCTCATGTCCTGAGAAAATTTAATTCTAGATTGAAAAATATCATTATATTGTTGGGATCTGATAGTACAAATGATTGAACCAACTGCTTAATTTTCATCTGTTGACATGAAATGTCAGTTTGAAGGACGAAAAGAGTAAAAATAGATTTCATTCAAATATACCATTATTTAAAATAAAGAGCCATTTATTTAGATGCTTATTAATATTTGTGGATGTTTTTTCCTATATACAACACTTCAAAATGTGGCAGATAGGTATAAATAATTATATTAATTATATTTTTATTTATATTGCATTATTATGCATTTGCTTTCCACGTTTTATCACCGCTATTTGTTCACGTTGTTTCTGCAACATAGGAATTATTACAGAATGACATAATAGATCGATGCTTTAATAATTCCTATGTTGCTGTTCTTTTGTCACCAAAATTGATTTATGTTAGAAAGTTTTTTCTCGAAGCGTCAACTTACGAATTGTTTCACTTGGATATTTTCCTCGGCTCTTGTTTTCGATTTCTTAGATACAAATCCAGTTTAAATCAACATAAATATACTGACATTTTCAGAGATTCAATATGCTGCTGATAAGAAATTTAAAGCTACGTCGAAGGATAACTTTTCTATCAGTCTCCAATGTTTATAAAAACAGTGTCATAAATGAATTGTTTTAAATACTAAGTACTTTACAGGTTAATTACGTATTTTCGTACAAATATTCAGCAATACGATATTCCTGTGGTTTTATTCAGCATAATTTTCTAACTTTTTATGCATTATCAAAGGTTTCCTCATAACTTAGGAATGATTAGGAATCAAATCAAGTTTTCAGAGTTTACACCATTCAAATATATAGACATTATAGGTGAAGACAATTTAAACCCTTGTAAAAACTTCATTGATAAGAATTGGTACAGTTAAGATTTGCTAGAATTTTATATTCATTAGTTCATCGTAATTAAATAATTTAACTAACGTAACTAAATCTATAAGAACAAAACTGATGAGGAATCTGATAAAAATTGATTCCTTAAATTGTTGAGAAGTGATTATTCTGTTTGATACATTAGTTTATCTTAACTATACGTTTTTAAGATCAATTTCTTCTTAAACCTGTTTGGGAGAAATTTATTATTTAAATGATTTCCTTAAACTCATATTTTTTTAGATAAATCAGTTGCTACAACAATGGGGCCTTCTACACCTGAAATAATTTCTACACCAAATATCATAACAACAATGATAGAAAGTTCTACACTCGAAGGAACAACGCCTGGAATTACAACTGTTGGAGTACCGGAATTTACATTTCCAGTAACAGTACCAGGAGGAGGAGCCACGACTCCGGGAGAAGAAGCAACTGGAGCCACAACACCAGGAGAAGCAGCAACGGGAGAAACAACACCAGGTGAAGTAGCAACGGGAGAAACAACACCAGGAGAAGCAGCAACTGGAGAGACAACACCTGCTGCAACCACAGCAGCTGCTTGAGTAATAAAAGTATTGAAAGCGACATAAAAGCAACTCTTGGGATATAAAATGTAGTTAAATATGCGTTGCAATTTGTGTGTGTATTTGAATTTGCAAAATATTACAATAAATAGCATTATTTTCAAATGGTGTTTCACAAAATTATTCAATGAATTCTTGATTTAATATTTAGTTATGAAGGCAAAGATATTTATAAAAATTTCTCTAGTTAGAAAATTTATTAATATTTATATTCTCTTATTTGAATCATTTAGAAATTTTTTTAATTATTTTAAAGTGTAAATATCAACAGATTTATTAAATTTGTAAATCAGTAAAATATTCATGTAATTTATGCCCAAAATGGACTTTTTGGTGGGAAATGTTTTGAAATTTGAGATAATTTAGTCAAGAAAGAAGTAAAAAACTTAGGAAAATAATTAAGGATTAAAATACTAAATAATTTAAAAGGAATACTTTTTCTTCTCTGATCACACAATGATTATGAACATGAAGTATATGTGCCATCTTTGAAAATAAACATATTTCACTGAAATTTTGTACAGGTATATCTAATGTCATATTTAAGATATAAAACAATAAAATTAATATCATTATTATGTATATTAGATTAAAATTTTTAGAATAAAGTAATGATATATTTAGATTCATTTGATTGTAAGGTGACTTCTGATAATACACTGATTTATAGCTAAGGATATACATTGGAGTTTTCTTTTGAAAATGAAGTTATCAAACAACAGTTTATAGCAACAGATTATATTAATTGTGATACTAGTGAATTCAACTCTTCAGTGGAAAATTGTAAATTGTAAATTTATAAAGTAAAATGGGTTTACTAATAGCATCTCAAACAATATAGGAATTGTTTCTTGTGAGTTTACAGGCTATACAATAGTTTTATTGTATAGCCTGTAAATTCACAAGAGATACTTTTCCAAAATATCATACATTGGTTACGCATTACAGCTGATAGGAACGAAACTACAAACGAATCTCCGAAGAAACGTCATAAATTTGTATTCATATCTCTACCATAATTTGATAAAAGAGCCTATATTAAACATATGGTAAAAGGTATAGAGACACTTAATGCGATTTCTTCTAGTATATTTCACTTCTAATAAAATGCTTTATTTTCTTCCTATTGAGAAGATACTAGTGAGAGGCAAAGGGTAATTTCAAATGAATTACTTTCAAAAATGCTTTTTCTGGACGAATTTTCAGCATAATACAATAAACTTTACATGATCTCAATCTTGCCTGGGCAAAAATCAAGGTTCTTTGTTTTATTAAAAAACATCTTTTCTGTAGGGCATTGAATGGAAATCAAATTACAAATCGGTTAGTCTAAAAGCTTTTCTCTGTGAAGTATCTCTCTTTTTTAATCTCCCTTCATTCTATACGAAGTTTTTTTTCATCAATTTGACCAGAAATTCTTATCTGGTAAAAGGGTTAAATACAGCTAACAGCACAGTTGAGCTCACTTTAACTTTTGAGAGATTTAAAGAAGAATTAACTATAAGCTTTTATCTCTTATCTTTTTTATCGCATTGTGCTCACATCTAGCAATTCTCTCATGCAATCATTATTAATATTAAGACAGTTATGAAATTATCAATGACTGATTATTGGCAATAAAATCTTGTAAACTTATTTAATCACAAGTTTTTTCAATCACAATTTAGGTCAAAATATTTATCAACATTCAGGTTTATCACTTTATTTATACCGAACAGATGAAAATTTATGTCGAACAGATGAGAAAAAGAATTGTGAAAACTTTATTCAGTGTTATAAAATCTGTATTTGACCTATTCCGTCTCTGGAAATATTAATTTTTCTGAAACCCACAGTTATAAATTTCAATCTTAGTCACTGATATTGAGTAAAATATTATTATTATTATTATTATTATTATTTTGGAATTGTTAATTTTATATTTTCTTAACTGCAGCTTTAACCAAAAATTACATTGAATAATTTCATTCAGAACGCAAACACAGATAATGTATCTAGCCATTTTGCTTATTTATTTTATTTCTTTACCACATTTTTCCTCAATTTTATCAAAATACGGATTTTGATACTTTCGATTTATGTTACATGAAATATATACAATCATTTATAGCACTTACAGCACTTAACAATAATTTCCTATAAAACACATTTTTAATTTAACTAATTTTTACACTTTCACATACTTTACTAAATTATATTTTTAAATCTTATTTTCCAAAAAAGAATGTTATATTACTTCAATTGCTTCAGTACAATTGATAAGTTCATTGCTTCAATACAATTGGTAATCAATAGCTATAAAATAATCCTTAATTTGAAAAAAAAATAGAAAAGCAATCTAAAGAATTACAATTACACTAAATATCATATTGACATGTGATAATAAAATATAAATTTGAATTACAATAATGACTTTTTTAAAGAATTATTATTTTAGGTAAATTTATGAACATAACAACTTTAGGTAACTATATATATATATATATATATATATATATATATATATATATATATATATATATATATATATATATATATATATATATATATATATATATATATGCAGATTTAAATTTTCATATCAAAGAAACTAATTACGAAATTTTTTAAATTTAATTGCCTAGTTATTCATATTATTTCAAAGTATTAAATATGGATTTTTTATTCATGCTTTTTGCATGCAATAAATCATAATTCTCCAGAATTATTGAACGGGATGGGCATCAAATATTTAATACATATTTCTCTGTAGTAATGCATAAGATGATGAAGATATGAGGCATTTTTCATAAAGCAACTCATACTTCATACAGTATGAAAGTTGTCTTACAAGGTTTCTTTTCATTTGCAATAGGTTTTCTATAAATATTCATAAATAGAATGATATTAGTTACAGACAACTTATTTCTTCAGTCTGAAAATCTCTTTTTTTATTATCTATGTTGACTATTTCATAGGAACATGTTTGGACTATATTTCTTATACATCTAGATAATTTGATGTAACACTACACGATTCATTACTTTATAATAAGAAAATAATGTATAGGAGGAATATATTGAATCTTGGTGAACTTATAAAGACCATGATTATTACCACAATAAGCTAAATTTTTGCCAGTATCTACTTTACAAATTGACTACCTTTATCCCTTTATCTATGTGTCTGAAAGCTTACACCTGTGTGGAATGCTGTTGACAAAGGCTATAAAGAATTCCATGTACAATGGTAATAACATTAATGATTACATAATTTTGAAATTAATAACCATTGATGTTACTAATTTACACCAGTTTTCATTATGTTGCATATTATTAAGCATCAAAATATGTCAGTCATTTCATAGAAACCTTGTATTATACTATTCATAAAATTAGTTGTGGCAACGGCTTTTCCTAATCAAACAATTTGAAAGCTAATTAAAAATATGTAGAACGGAATAATGAAATGCGTTTGACATTCTACAAATGTTTCATTTATATCATTTGGTTATGAATTTCATCATTCATTAAAAGATTTTCGTGTCTCAAATGTTTATCACATCTTATTCTAGTTGAGCCATCTGCGGAAGTATATGAGACTTATTGTTCCAATTGAGACATCTGCGTGAGAGGATGAGACATCTGGTTTGCGTTCATTGGCATAAACATACTTATGCATTTTTTACTGTCTAATCATATGCAAGAAAGATAAATATTTATATTTTCAACCAATATATATTATAATCATAGTTTATAAGCACTGAGAACATACAAGTTTTAAATATTACTCCTTTACTTGTGTTTTCAAAACCACTGATATAAATGCCATTTTTATTAATAAGATATATTTTTAAGAGAAATTTATTACATGTATAAAAAAATGATTAAAAAAATTATAAGATTATTAATATTAAGGATTTATAAAGATTATTTTAGAGCGAGAAAATTATTATACTATTCCAAGAAATTATAAATAAAATTATGAGCAAAAATATTGCATGAATATTTTTTTGAAGTTATATTATACAAAGCACTGATTTCCAAAACAAACTTTCAAAATTTTATCAAGTATTTTTAATAGATTCAGTCTTACAATTGTTTTTAGATGAAAATCATTAATAAAATGTAGATACAAATTTTTTCATATCTATTTCGTAAAAGGTATGCAGAGTTAAAAAAGATAACATTTAGATTTATAATTTTGTCTTCAATGCATTGAAATTCCAACATCTGAGATATTGTCATTGAATTTACGTTAAATAATATTTTTGTATTATTCTATTACAAATTATACATGTAATTACATATAATTAAATTATTTTTCATTTTCTGATACATTTTACTATACTCTGTACGTAACTTATTCAAATGTGTTACATGCTGATTGAAAAATGATAAATTATCTGGAAAGTTTTAATAGTTTTAATTAATTTTTTTAATATTTAATTTTTAATAACTGTTATTGAACAAAATTAAAGCATTGCAATGGGTTAGTTAGGATTCTTTCTCTATCTATTTATCTATATTTGAATTTGCATGATATATTTAAAAGTAAATTTATTTTATTAAAACAACAATAAAATATTATATTCTAGTAAATTTAATAATTCTACACCATTTTACTAATCAATAAAATCATTTCAAATTCATTAAATTATTTGAAAGTAAATAATAAAATATTCACAAGAACCAATTTTTATATCAGTAAAAATAACTTTTCAATGAGAGTAATCAACAAGTAGTTTTGAGGAAAAGAGTACATATTTGAGTCAATAGCCTTTTGGCTATTGACTCACTTTTGTGAGAAATTTTATAAATAAGATATTCAAATAAAAATTACAGAATACATGATTAAAGTTTTAAAAATGTCATGTATTCTGTACTTTTTATTTGTTTATTTATTTTAAAACATAAATAATATAATTTTATTTCAATAAAATAATTTCAGTGTCAAATTTTTAAATATGTCCCTATCTCAATAACATACCCTAGAACAAAAATATAAATATTAATATCCTTTTATATATGATGTGATTGTTTTATGAACTTATTCCTTAATCAAAACAAACATATTTTTTGGGGAATGACTAATTTTTGAGTGTTTTAAGATTGACAGCATAATAGTTTTGAAAACGTTTACTTTAATTTTTTTCATGCATGATATATAGGATGATAAATGTAAAATGTATTGAAATATCAGGAATTTATTTTGGTTTTAATTGTAAAATTCACTAAATTTTTATGCACATAGTTTTATTAATACATTAAATATAAATTTAATAAATCAACAATCTTTGTGTGAAAAACTAAAATAGTAAAGTAATATATATTATATATATTTAAAATTATTTTGTGGTAGAAAGAGGGATATACTCATGTATTCACATGCTTAGTGCACATTTCATTTATAAATACTTATATAAAATTTTCAACAAATAATTCATTTCTGTTTGAATAAAAGAAATATAATTTTCCATTATTTTCATAAAATAAATTCCATTATTTTTATTCTAAAACTTTCAAATTCAGTCAGACAAAGTGTATTTAAACTAAAAAATGCAGTGTACATAATTCAATAAATACATAAATTGAATGAAATCAATATTCAACTATAAATTCAGAGTTTAATTCTATTATTTTCTAAGAACGTTTATAAAACTCGTTAAAAATATCAACCTTTTATATTATTTGAATGCAATTTTGTGTTTCTCTATAGTAAATGTATTTTTATCTAAGGTATACCTGGACGAGATGGAATAAAAAATAATTTAATGAAAGAATATGAGGTTTCTTAATATTTGCAGTTATTTCAATTTGAACATTTGTTAATTTTGAATTCTTACACAAAGTGGTGTAACACTTGAGGAATTTTTCCATAGTTTTATTGTCCAGCAACTTTTTCTTTCATTTCTTTCAAAGCTTTCTTATAATCCTCTTTGGTGGCATCAGGATCATCCTTTAACACGCGCAAGCCATTCAACGCATCTTCGAATTCCTGCTGACCCCTTTGGGATAACTCTTTCGCTTTCTGAGACAGTATTTCATCTATTTTCTGCTTCCAGTCTTCCATCTGGAAAGCTTTGGCTGCTTGGTCAAAAAAATCGCCTAAAGGACCTCTGAAAATTTTTCTTGTGGTTGTGACAATCATATCAAACAAGTTTGCCACCGGACTTTGCTCTTCTGCAAGACATTCAACACTTAGAAAAGCAGCGATCAACAAAATGTATTTCATGATAAGCTGGCGAAAAGAAAGTTCTTCTGAACACGGACATAAATTATGAATAGTTCGGGAACTTTTTATTTATATAAAGTTTCTACTTCAATTCAAAAGTTGCGTGCTTATTTTAACAATACACATATTACCTTATTATTGGAACCAAATGCTCACCTTGAATAAATATTGTGAGGATCTTTTGTTGAATAGTTATTTTAGTGGCAGTTGATAAGGAAAAAAATATTCTACAAAATTTAGACATGCTTGCATTGTGGAACGAAATATTGACTCAGCTTATAAGTCTAATAAAGTATCCTATAATAATACTGTGATAAAAAGGAATGTAAAACAAAGAAAGTACAATATTCGATCAAATATATCTCACAGATATGAATTTAAATATACTATAATTACCTTTAGAAAGATCACATTAGACTAAATGTCACACATAGTTAAATTGTGATTGACATGGAAATGGACATCAAACTAACAAACTTTTGATGATGGCTTATAGCATATGATTTATCAATTATGAAAACAACTTATAATAAAAATCTACCTCAAAAATGTTTACTGAGAAATATTGAAAATAAACTTAAATTTATAAAGCAGGGAAATTATTTTTATTAAATATATGAAGTCCATATATATAATATTAATATTAAGTTATAAAAAATACTACAGTAAAAAATTGAAGGAAAAGAAAATTTTAAAATTCAATTTTTTGAATGACTTCTTTACATGATATACAGTTTGCTGTAAGAAAATTAGTTAAATTAAACTATACGTATTATAAGGATTATAAAATCTGAATTATAAAGATGTACCAAGAGTCCTGATCTAACTAAAATATTTCTAGTACCAGATTGTCGCATTAGTTTTCTTGCTGTTTAATCTCTTAATTTTAAATATAACTTCAACCTATTTAAATTCTAATATTACTGAGATTAATTTGCTAGTCATCTAACCTATTTACCCAATTCCAATACATATGATAAACTATGTAAGTTAGTAAGACTTATACAATTAAACGCAGGGCCGTGGCATTTTCTCTCAAAGTATATATATATATATATATATATATATATATATATATATATATATATATATATATATATATATATATATATATATATATATATATATATATATATATATATATATATATATATATATATATATATATAATCCCTATGGATAAATGTACTATGAGATTTAGTAATTATTTACTGTATTAAAAACATATATGTTGCAGATCATAAATATTTTCTTTTGCAAAAATTCAACAAAAATCTCACTATCGTATATGAGACATACGACTTTCTAATGTAAAATGTGTCCTAATTGTTAAATGGTTATTTTTTAAGTTTTACTGTTATTAGAGTTTAAAAAATAAACATGTTATTGTTTAACTTTTAAACTCCAAGGAAATAAATTGACTTGTTATGGAGTGGAAGCACTTGTTGCCATTAAAACACCTTGAATCATCTTTGATATGACATATACAACTTCAGTATGGTATTAAAATGATTTACCATATCTCATATAGAAATTATTCCAAGTGTCGAAGAAACGAAGGAGAAGGATAAAGGAATCTCACTCTTTTTTTCAAAGCAGACTACAGATGATAATGTCCAGTAATTGTGTATACACTTGAGTTTTTATGTTTACAAAACCATGAGAGAATAATTCGACAACGATTAGTCGGGGAATTATCATTTTGATTGGTGCAGCCTCTTAATGGAGACAATATTGCAGAATGCTGGTCTCCCAACAGAGTGACATAGTCAGTGCTGATTATCTGTCCGTGTAAAGAGAAACAAGTTGCCTACTCCAAATTACAAAAAGAGGTCGTAAAATATTAAAGAACCAGCCTCACAGCTTCATCTTCATTCAACGAGGAATCTGGAGTTATAGGCTTCTGGAGACTTTCACCACAAGCAAACTCTTCCCGTGGTGGGATGTAGATAACAACAGGGTACAATGGAAAAAATATGTTTCCATTGATTTGCTGCTCAAGTTTTATGGTCGTTGCTACCACTGTGTATGTACTGACATATTTTCTCTATCAGATTCTATGATTGAAGTTACTTTTCTCTTGTAATTTTCTTTATTTTTGGAAATTTATTACATGTTGCCAAATCATTATCTATTTCGCTGAATTTGCGTTAAGTAATTAGCCTGAAATGAACTCCTTAAAAATGAAAGTTAATTAATATATTAAAATGCATACTGTTTGCAGTTAAAAACTAGACTATGATTTTTTGTCTTAAATTATATCTAATATTGTTTAAAATAACTGCTGGTTTAGTTTGCAATGGTTTTTAAATACAAATTTGACTTATTGTGCATCAATCTTTATTGCTTAAATGCTTAATAATTTTTCAAAAAGAACATTAAATTTTAAAAACAAGAGATGCAAAGATATACTGTAATTTATCTAAATAAATATAATCGGTATTCCCAAAACTTATGCCAGGACATTTGTCTTCGCCTAACTTAAAATGACTATTTTTAGTTTCAAAAGTTTGATTGATGCATTTGTAGTTAATTTAAAACATAACATAACTTTAACTTGAACTTTGTAAAGTTCCTTATGCTACCATGTAATTAATTTAAGGAATGCAACTTTTTGACTTGGAATTCTTCTGGTTGTAAGAGCAAAGTCATGTGGTTTGTCCCTCTTTTAAAACAGACATCTATCTGTCATCTCTGAGAGTAGAGAAGTAAGAATGACATTTGATCCCTCTTGTTTCTGCATCCAAAAAATGTACTAGAAAATGTGACTGCACTCTTTATTTTTTCTATTTTTAAGAAAAGAAGTTTTTGCTGATTACTGTGCACATGCTTACTCTTTTCCTAATATACCACTGAGGAAAATTACATTAGAACATGAATGAAAAGAGTCATAATTTTAGAATTTAATAATTTTGCAAGTGAAACAAATTTTTAAGCGTTTTACACCTCATTTAATACTGTACCTGATTTGTATGCAATTCCGCATTTTGCGTGGCAAAACAGAGCTTCGAACAAAGTTGTGTAACTGTAAAAATCATGTAAATATAACTGTCTTTAAAATTAATATGTATAAAAATAGCCTTATATTTTTATAAATCGCAAATTTCCTCCCAAAGTTAGATGAACATTTTTCATTTGAAGCTAAAACATGCTGAAACTGATGGGATCCGCTAGTGTGTTATATCTCAATGCTATAATATTTAATAAAAACATTTTGGAAACCTTATATTTTATGAGCATTCACAGAATACCCAATATGCGGTTACTTTTAAAATATAGACTAATTATATGTGTTTTAATTCCCATTTTAGTTTTTGTGTTTTAAGTTATAAATATTTTTGGGTGTAGTAATACATTTTAAAGGATGTTTCGGAGAGATGAATATGTAATTGACATCTGAAAAAATAACTTTTTCTTTAAAATGTACTACATCATTATTTAACTCTTACTACCATCACCCGCACAACTGGCTAATCCGAGTATTGTAAAATGATTCGTTTTTTTAACACCATGACATCAACTCATTTTCATATATTGTTATTGTCTCTAATAGTACACAAAAGGCAAGGGACTGTGTATTGACAAAAATAAGAGATAATCAAAAGCTCATATTTTGTGACTGTATGTCTGGTTTTTCTAAAATCTATTTTCTACACGTTACTAAAAGATACTTGATTATTTTTGAATCATGATGCTTTGCCTTTCCATGGAGTTATTTCAATGGATGTAAATCTTTGTCAATAAATTGACGTTTTCAACAGATTTCTTGAACAACTTGCATTGTTGCTTGTAACGCTAGATTCATTTATATCTGGCTCCAACAATTCGTAACAAAGCAAATTCCTCACATCATACCAAATACATAATCAAACTTTTTTCCAGTGAAAAGCTTATTCCGAATTTGCTGTTGTTTCAGAAGGGACCCCTAAAATTTTTTTGTGTTTCAGATGGCCATAACATACTCATCTTTCAGAACACTCCAAATTTTTCACAAACGACTGTAAATATTTTTTTTTTTTGCAAAATAAACAGAGAAAACTTTTATAGGTATCTTTTTAGCAGATTTCTTCACATCAATGCTTACTGTTTAGACTCACTAAATATAGCATCTGCCTTCTTGGCATCTGAATTTTTCCCAGTGCTTATAAACATTTATAAACGGTATTTGGCAATATTCCTATTTTTCAGGAAGATTCTTTTGTGATTGACTTATATCTTCATCCAGCAGTGGTATCTACATTTCAATGGAATATTAATTTCTAGGTCATTAATATCAAAATCATCATATTTAAAAAATTGGTCCAAGAAAATTCTTCTCCAAGAAAAACACAAATTAATTCACATGATTTTATTTTACTTTTTTCTTGAAAAAATTTCTAAATATGGAGGGATGAACAAATGTCCCACCTTAATGGTATTGAACTATCATGTGATGTGTTGTAATTCACAGTAAACCTCATAAAAAATTTCTTTTGGGCTTTTCTTGTAACATCAAACTTATATGTCACTTAAATTAACAACTGAAACAAGCAAACTATATTTGGATGAAATTAGTCAATTATATTAGCATTTATCTCATTTTAAATACATCGTTAGTTCGTAAAAGAATGTTTTAATTTCTTTTATCGAAAACCAATTTTGAGAAGTTGTGCCAAAGTAATCTATTGTTGCAATATAAATTTTGGTAAGATAAAATTTTTTAATATGTTCTTTTTTATTTTAGTCATTTTAATATTATATTCTTATTTTCTTTTGTTTGCCTAATTGCAGAATTACATTTGTAACAATATTTAGTTTGAATCATTTTTATATTTTTTCTTTAACTTTCCTTTATAATCTACTGTAATTCTACTTGCAGTATTTTTATCATGTTATCCCAATTATGAAATTCTCCAAAATAAAGGAAAAATTATGAAAATGTAAAAAAAGCTTGGAAATATGTTTTGAAATATGATGTAAAATTTAACCAAAAACGCTGTTTGGAGTTAACTTTCAATCATTTGACGTTATTTTCGGCACTAGTACTTGATTGAATGTATATAACATAATCAAGAGTGCATCATTATTACTTATTTTTTCAAGTTTTGCTCAATCGGAAATAAATTGTAAAGCAATTTACTTTAGTTATTTATTTCCTACTATTTCTTTAATTTAAATTATCTCAATACAAAATTCACAGTTCTACCGTTTTTTTTAAATGCAAACATAAAAAGTAACATAAAATACTACTTTTCATAAAAATTGCGTAATTATATTTAAATAAAATGATTGTGAAAATGTTCTGAAAATGAAAAAAATGTGCTAAAATTTTTTCTAATAATTTCAGGTATTTTAATCTTTAAAATAATCCATGAACAACTATCAACTGGTAATGAAAATAATTTAAAATATAGCTGATATTAATTCAAGAGGTACTTTATGATTACAAGATTGTAACAATAATTATTATATCATGTAATATAAACTATAGGTATTTTAATGCAAAATTTTACGAACTGATATAAAATGGTTCTTGAAGTTTTAACATAAGTTAATGTTGATGAAACAAAAATATGTTTAGGTGTTTTTATTCAATCGTATAAGAATAATAAATGCTTCAAAATTAATAAAAAAATTACATTTATTTATAATAAATAAGTATCAAGATAAAGTAAAACATAAATTAATCCATGATTTTCATTGAATTTATATACAAATCGCGCGAAACATTAATTTCACTTAAAAATGTTTGTTACAACTAATTTTGGTACCTATTGTCAATAAAAAGTCTTTTAAAATTGAAATGAAAGTGTAAAAAGTACAGAGTATGAGAATGAATTGTAAAATATTTCTTGCTGAATTTTTTAGATGATGAAAATGCTATAATTTCACGTGCTAACATATGCTATCTTATGCACTTACATATATTATATTAAATTATTATTATTAATAATTACATCTAATTATATTAAAATAATTTTAAAGCATTTTTTATGTTATGCTAAAATATTTTGCTTAAAGATAGGCTGAAGAAAAATTAAAACAGTATACAAGTTTAACCTCTAAAAAGTTTGTAATTTTATTACACACATAAATTTATTTTAAGATTAAAAGTACATCAAAGTAAATTAAATAGAAATAAAACAAAAACATATTTTTAAAATTTTTACTTAAAAATAATTTAATAAATTTCAATGTAAATATAAGTGTGATGAGAGAAATTCACAAATAAAATAAAGTAAGTAAAGTATATTTTTTAAAGTAACATTTTGAGGAGAATTGTTTTGCAATATGCAGCAATTTAAATAAATAGATAATTTGTGTTTATGATGTAAATGATCAAAGAAATTCTTTTTAAATCTATATGATAAGATGAAATGGCATTTATTAGTAGGCATGTTAGTCAATTAAAAATAAATATGGACACATATCAATATGTTGATTTTTATAACAATATTTCTGAGATATTAAAGTTTGTGAAATCTTGTAAATAACTTTACTTCTTAGTTATGGCAAAACTGATTATTTTGCGTTTAATATAATTTAAGTCATTATTTACCAGAACACTTTTTAATTATGAGATAATGCATTATACTTTGTAAATAATCGTTTATATCAATCTTCTATTTCAGTTACTCCAATTGAGTTTCATGTTGGTAAATTGTTTCTGGTCACAGAGCACTTACCGTGGTTTAGTCTTATCCTGAATTTCAGTCACAATTTTCATGTAATCTTCCTTGGTAGCATCTGGATTTTCTTTCAGTCGTTCCATTTTTTGATACAAATTTTCAAGGACTTCTTTTTCAGCAGCCGTCATAGAACCTGATCTTGTAGTCATTAGTTCAAGAACAAAATCGAAGAGTCTTTCTTTCCAACTTTCAAGGCTAAAGATATTCATGATTTTTAGAAAAGCTTCTTTTAAACTATCCATCAGAAGAGCTGTTGTCTTCAATATATCTTGAAAAAAACCTCTCAAAGGATTCTGACCTGAAACTGCTGCCAAAAAGCAAAACATAATTCCAAAAGTTAATAACCTCATTTTGGAAAATCAGACAGAAGAAATTTAAACTTTTTTTACTAATCTTTTATAAGCTTACATGCTAATTTCAAATGAAATTTCTAATCTATGTAATCTGAAAAAATCGCATTACTGATTTATATCTAAAAGTTATATAATTATATTTTAATGTAATATTTATACAAAAAATTTATATTCTTGCTTCGTGCAGGAATTCTTATTATGCATAAGTTACAAGGAAAATTATTTTACATTGTAGATTAAAAAAGAAATTGCATAGTAATGAATGTTGACACAGCTTTTTAAATACGAGAAAACAGAATGATTTTTTTCAAAATCGTGACTTCATTGAGCTTAAAAAATTCAATTGAATTTCGGTAATGAAATATTTGTAAAACCTCTTGTTATGGGATTCTTTTATAATTTGTTTCATTGTAAGCTCATTTCAAATTGGAATCCAGATTTATGAGAAAACTAAATTTTGTGATTCATAATAAATGCTAAGAAATATGACATGTGATTTTGAATTCCATGTTTCATATAATTTAATTTGTGTGCTCCTATATCTCTTATATAGCAGTGCATATTTTTTTAAAATTTGAGTGAATGCATATCTTACTATATCAATTGATTAAAAAATATATTAGAATTTAAAAATATAATGAGAAACAAAAGTTAAATAGTTTAAACTTAATAAATTTTTAATCTTGAATCGATAAGATGTTCTAAGCATTATAGCTGGTTTTTCTATCAATGAAAGCACACTCCACTTTCATAAATTTAATTTGAAATTAATCAATTTACCAGTAGATCGTCTTTATTCTTCTTAATAATATAACAAGTATTTAGAAATGCGAAAATCACAAGAGCAATAAATGCTGATAACAACTATAGTTCACGAAGTGAGAAAAATATTTTTTTCAAAAAAGACTATACAAAAATGTCAATTTTTAAAAAAATGAAGATGAATCAGGTGTTTGGCAAGCCATTTTGTATTCAAGAAACGCAAATGGTGTATTCCAAACTTATAATCTACAATGTGATTTCCGGTGTCATTTATTTTCCAAATGAACGGTATATCAGGTTTCCGAATTTTTTAAATGGATTAAAATTTCATATGTTTTAAATTATAAATAATATTAATTTAGATATCTGAATTCTAATGTATACACTACATTGTTTTTTACAAAGTTTAAAACCACAAATATTAATTGAAAAATGCCTTACTTAATTCTATCAAAGGTCAGCAGTAACTTAAGTGTTGCTGTCATTAGGTGATATAAATTATTATCGGAATTATATACTAATGTCAACTGCTGCTGCTTTTAATATTTTGTCAGTACATAAAGCAATATTTTTTATGATTAATTGAGACTTTTGTTTAATTTATCATTGTCAGGTTTAATCTATCAATATATTCAGTTTAATTCTTATAACTCTTTCTTTTCCTTTTTTATATTTAAAAATCTTTTGATGAAAACTTTGAAATACATGTTTCAATTTTGATAAAAAACTAAAATTTTGATAAGAACTATACAATTATTGAATATTTTTTTAAATTCACCATATTTTTAAATTCACCAATAATTTGTAAATTCACCATGGAAATTTTCTTATTGCAGCAAAACATCATAGCATTATTTCGTTTGAAAATAACCGAACCAATGTTTTACTTTTCATTCAACATATAAAAATTTTAAAAAATATACTTGATAACCCAGAAGTCCTTTATAAGAATAGCTCTTTATCTTTTTTATTTTTATCAATAGATGATGATTTCTTATAGTATTAAAATGAGAAACATAAGAAAAAATTTATGAAACACTCATTCGTTACTTCAAAAAAAAAAAATCAAAATACATTTAGTTGAATTAAAAATTTGCGTGCATTCCATTCAGTTTTCTTTCATTTACAGAAAATTGTCTAACGATAACCTTGATAATTTAATTCTCTAAATTTATGCATTTTGCATCTAATTCATCTATCTAATGCATTTAATTGCAATTTTTTCTTAACAGTAGACAATATTTTTTTCTTATACTTGAGTAAGAAAGCTAAGAAAAAAATTTCTCAGTACAAAAATTCTTATTATGGCAAAATGTTATCTATTTTACTTGTTTGAAAATGAGAGGGGAAAAGGTTAACTTTTCTTTCAGTACACAGGACTACGGAAAAAATATTCTTGATAAAGCAGATATTCAACTTGATAAAAATAATTTGTTAATATTTTTATAAACACGATTAAAGTTCAGTAGTATCAGAAGGAAAAAGTTGACAAAAATATTCTTGATAAAGCAGATATTCAACTTGATAAAAATAATTTGTTTATATTTTTATAAAGATAATTAAAGTTCAGTAGTATCAGAAGGAAAAAGCTGACAAAAATATTCCAGAAACAAAAATTGTTTTTTCAGAAGCATTTTATTTACCTTTCTTATTTAAGAATTACAAGAAGAAGAAAATTTAAATTTTCATTTAAAGCAAAAAAATGCCTAGAAGAAATTCTCGTTAATAATATATATTGTCCTATTTTATAAAACTTGTTGAATATTGTATCAAATGATGTTATTTTTCTTAAATCTTAAAAAAAATATCAGAAATAATAGAAATTTTCTAAGCGAAAATCCTCTATTTTGGAGAACGGCATCCGTTTTTCTTACTGAAAACTGGTGTGTTTAAATTATTCAACTTTCATAGTTAAATCAGTTATACAGTAGAATATAGCTTTAAAATATAATTATGAATTCTAATTAAGAAAGAAAATGCATATAATATATATTTTATTGCATATAACATATTACGTTAGGAAAGAAAGAGAATTCTTTTGTGATTTTAACTTGAATATGTATTTTTTACTTTAAAGAAAACACCGAAGACGATTAATAAAAATGCATTTGAAAAATTGTTAATGCGATGTATGAAAATTAATAAATCAAATTTTAAATTTTTTTTATTTCATTTAAAAAATAGAAAAACTGATCTAAAAACGAAGGAAAAAGAAATTTTAACAAAAATTGTCTAAAGAAAAGAAATTAACGATTAATCCTTTTTTACTGTTTGATTTATTGTCCTTTAATTTCATAAAAAAAGTTTTTGAATTAAGCCATAAAGTCAATATACTTGCACCAAATTACAAAAGTACATATAATAGGCTTTTTACTTAACAGGCATAATACGCATTATTTAGTAAAGTAGTTTAAATAATAGAATATGTTAAATAAAAAAATTATTCTAATATAAGGTAAAAGTTAACTATTGCAGTTTGAAATTATTATAGCTAAATTGTTCGAATAATGTATTTCCTCAAATAATCTTAATGCCTTATTCAAAAATTTAATACTTAATTTATAAGCATATAGTTTTTTTCTTTTTTTCATAGATAATTGCGTACAAGTCGATAAATAATGTTTTTAATTAATTTTGCATCATTTTATACAAAAAAGTTTACTTTGAAAATCATTTGTAAAGCACGAAATTATTACATTACTTTTTTTACGTAATGTTAAATTTTGTTAAAGAATTATTGAACACAAGATATGAATACGCTTCAGATAATAAAAATGTAAACATTGTATAAGAGATTTTAATTTATGTCACCAAAATAAGATTTAATTATAAGTAAGTTATTTAACATTTAAATTAGCCTTTAATGATAATTATGAGAGATAAAGTTTAACTTTCATCGTACCAATTTATTATTAGGAAATTATTCATATTTAATTAATTTTTAAATCAACTTATTAATTAAATAATTGTTACATTATTTATATATTTTGATTTACATTATTTTTCATAGACAAATTAGTAAAATAGATTTAAAAAATAAATATTATTTTATTGTGTTTCAATTTCATTTACTGCAATATTATGTTCTGATTTAAAAATTTTTTTCAAGGAAATTTAATAATTAACAGAGTAAGTGGATATTTACAGCAAAATTATTTCTTGTTCTTTGGTGTCATCATACGTAAATCTAAAATTAAGTTAAATGTTAAAAAAAACTACAAAACATGTGGCACAAAATAAAATCTTTATCATTCTAGAAAAAATAACAACTATATATTTTTCTATTTATTTATATCACGACACATTTTGAAAATGAATATATTTGTAGATAATGTATGAGCTGATTGTACACACACAAACAGATGGTTATGAAAATAATGGACACACTTAAGATTTATAAGAAATCTTTTATTAGTATAGTATAGGATCGACTTTGGCATCTAAAACAGCTTAGATTCGATTACGATTCGATTCATACAAGTAAAGAATAGTGCTTAGAGGCATATTGTAGCTTTCTTCATTGATATATAGTGAAACTTCTGGGAGAGATGCCACAATGCAGGATATCAATTCCATATTCAATACTCTAAAAAATACCACAATGGATCAGTTACACTGCAGTTGGTGACTGTACAGCTCTTTGTAGATGTATAACCTCATACTCGTGGTTATCAAACTATGATTAGGTAAGTTTCACATCATAGGTAGTAGCACTATTATACTGGGAGACCGTGGTAGTCTCATGCATAGTGCATCAGGATTCCACCCGGAAGGGCTTGGCTTGACTCCCAATGCCGTTAAAGACCCACTGAGTACATGCGATACACGTGCTCATTAAATCTGTAGAATAGAAAGTCCTGTGGTCGGTCGTTGAGCAGTTACCATGAGCGTAATGGTCTGGAGAAAATCCCCTCCAGGTCAAAATCAAAGTTGAGTGAGTAGATCCTCTGTTGGGGTCATCTGTTGCAGAAGTCTTAGAGCAAGGTAGAAGTCGTGGTGTTCTGGTTAAGCGAAAGACGCACCCTTCTGACTTAATTTCACATAGCCGTCGAATAGGGAGCTTGGTTTGTGCACTTGTCATAAATAACAACAACATTATACTGGAAAATTATTCTGTGCAAGAAAGAAAGTTTTGATCATAGTCAGCTAAAATTTTATTATAAATTCCCTTTAGTGATCCTTCATTATAGGGTTAGGTTGAATCTAATAGAAAACCACGACAAGGATGTACATATAATGACAGATCCACCTCATAGCTTGACATTTGTAAAGATCATAACTGGTCATAACTGGTGCTGGTGCCTTTCAAAAGTGTACCCATTCTGTTGAAGGGAAAAATGTGAAAGACGATTCGTGAGACTATATTACTTTCTTCCACTTATCAATAATCTTTTATGAGTATAATATCACTGTAGACGGCACTTATCATTAACACCGGATAAAAGTTACTCGGGAATTGCTGCTATGCCGTACATGTTGCGTTTTTGAAGGTGCCGCTAGTCCAATCCTTTCAAATACCCGCCTATCACCTTCAATGAGCTTTTCCACAGCAACAATTGTGTGGAAAAATATTAAGTTATTTACATTGTTTTACAAAGTTATTTTAAATACTGTGAAGTCCTACATTTGAATATGATGTTATGCTATGTAGGTATGAGGTCTTCATATTTGACTGTATTTCAAAATTACGAGGTTCTTGATGATAAGGGAATAATCCAAACCTGTTAAACTTCCGTACATTCTGAAGCACGCTGGCACAGCTGTGTATATAGATATACGAGCTGCATAAAAAATGCCCGTTATTTATATATTTTAATTTTAAAAGAAAAAAATTATTGTAAATTATTATGAGGATTCAATCAAAAATGATGAAAACATCATTTTGCTTTGCAAGAAAATATAAAATTTAAAGATACTGAAGGATAATTAGAGATTAATCATTATCAGACACATTATTCATTGAATCGAGATCATCGTTACTGTTTAAGAAAATTAAATGCCACTTAATTTTCTTATATTTAATATTAAAATAATTAAAAAAATTGTTTTTAAGAATCCGCAGGATAAGCGACTGTCTTGAAATTATGATTACCGAAATTGCTATAGAATACCATTTTGAAATGAAATAAAAAATAGCAACATCATATTAAGAAATTAAACTTTAACAGCTAAGAGTAAAATGTATGAATTAAGCAACTTCAGTTTACATCTGGCGACTGACCCACAAAGTACAGGCAAATGTATAGCAATTTTAAATACAGACAAACATATATATTTTAAGTAGAAAAAACTACTTGAGTTTACTGTTCCCTTTCTATGCCATAACAGCCAGTGGATGGACACTGGATCTAACAGACATTTTAACAGATTTCTCAACCTTACTATCATCAAGTAAGTAAGTTACCAAAGCCATTATTTTCCGAATCGATATTAATTTTTCAAATAAAAATTTTTCAATACAGTTGTCCAAATGTACATGAAGGGAAACATGGACATTATCCAAAAATAAGTAGCTTCTTCATATGTATATGATATTCATTTGCCTTATTAATATTTTTATTACTTTATTTTTTGCATCATACTTTGTCTTGTATGAAAATTCTTGTATTGCTTCTAAAAGTTATAGCAACTCTTAATAAACTGGTTAAGCTCTTAGCAGCTGGGTACAGAGCAATTATCTGGTTTCAGCTTTCAAACTCGATAATTCACGGGAAAGATTCAGTATGGCATTTCAAACGAATGCTTTTCGTCGCCATCAGTCTTAATGTTTTCTAATACCGATTTTCGTTTATCATTATGATCTATTAGTTTCGTTATGTTTATAATATATTTAACTGTTGCTGCTTCTTGATCTATTTACTTTATATACTATATATCTTTGCATTTTTACTCGCCCTTTTATATATATATATATATATATATATATATATATATATATATATATATATATATATATATATATATATATATATATATATATATATATATACATATATATAATTTTATAATTAATAACTGTGACTATATTTGCACTACTTTCATCCTTTTATCGAATATTTTATGCGCATATCCTTATTGTATTCAAGCAAACAAAATTAGTTTGAAATTCATTTGATTTCAGAAACTTTAATTTTAAAAATTTACGTTAGTTCTAGAAAATATGTTATAATGCTTTTGATTGAAAATTGCTTTTGCATTGCTTAGGAGTGACACTGATTCGTAATTTTTATACGAAAATAACAGCTTAATACTTCCTTGTTCAAATTTTATAACTTTCAGATTTAATCAATGTAACATTAATAAATATTCACATTAATACTTGTTTCACTTCATATCATTTTGTTGCTTGTCATTGTATGATAAAGGAAGTGTTTCTAAATAAATAATATACATTTATTAAATGTATTGTTTTAATTGATACTGGCATATTTCAATGCAACAACCTTATTCATTTTTTATTAATATGTAGCTATTTTAAATTTAAAAATATTTCAATGTATTTTAATACTGGAATCACTTTATAGATTTGTTTTATCATTTATTTATTGTAAAATACATAAAAAAATCTTTCTTTTCTATTGATGTCAACATGAAAGTATACATCATTAACATAAGTTATTTTTATTAATCTTGAGTTTGTGTTTTTATTTCTATTTTTTATTTACCTCATTTTTAAATATTCTTGATATGTTGTATTCCATATATATTATTTTCTTTGAACAATTTTATTGTGTTATCACGAATATATTGTTCCAGAAGTTAAACATTGATAAAATTGTAAAACTCTTGAAAATAATTTATAAAGAATCAAATAAAATTTCAGGTAAAATATTATTTGCAATTTCCTTTCAATATAACGAACTCATTTTTGACGTTGATGAATGATTGGGAACATTTAACGTGACCAAGATTACACGATAAAACTTAATTTTGAAAAATATTTCTGCAGAAGAAATAGTTGTTATATAATTTTGTTTCAATAACTTATAATTAATATTTGAGGGTTGATGTAATTTAAATCACACACACATTCAGGATAAAAAATATATAAAATTGATATCTCTTTTTAGCCTATAAATTTTTTCCTGTATTCTTTTTATCTCTCATTCGAATATCACATTATATTTATCTTAAAATAATATTAAACAAGGCAATTAATTGTTTTTTGATTCAAAATTACATTTTTAAGAACACATTTGTTTTTTTTTCTGAGAAACATAACCATTATTTTTTTTCAGAAAAATAGAGTGCTCAATCTTGTTAGCGTCAGCGTGTTATGTAGACAGTCACATACCTAAGCATTTTTCTATTAATTTGTTATCTGAAATGTCTTTCTCGTTCTGGTTTATTATGTTCTCAACCATTCAATTATTAGACGTAATTTTTATGTAAGAAACATGTCTTACGTTCAAATTATATCTGAATTCCTATTGCAAAAGTCCCAAAGTGAAATTTTGTCAGTAGTAGATTTCTTTGTTGAAGTTCATTAATGAATGTTCATAGTTGAAGTTCATCTTTATTTAAGTCATTAGGTCTTTTATTTAAGTCGTTGAGTAAACATCCTTGCTTTTCTGAAGTAGGGTGTTTTTTCAATAAAACCTGAATATAAATGTCAGGTGGTTTGGGTGTCAACTTTATAAAACGATACCAAGCCACAGTCTCTCTTCGCAAAAATACTTTAGAACACATGTAATTAAAGCTATTTGTACTCTGATTGCACACTAGTGTATGCATTTTAAGACAAAAAGTCAGATTAGGCTAAAGAAATTCTACCCGATTCAAAAATATCTGGTCCAATCTAGTCGTTTACCAATATTAATGAAGTTAATTTCCACAACTGGAAACAGTCCAGTTGTAGATAATATTTTTTCAACAATAAAATTAAAAAAATTGAAAAAATTAGATAAATAAAGCAAATAAAAATGCATGAAAATAGAGTCACTTCGCAAAGAAGAGATTTTTTAAAATTTCTATAAGTAAACAGGAATTAAATTTATCATTGCATCTACAGGAACATGTTGGGGATCAGCCATTAATTCGTATAATCGTGAATGCTCGTAAGTAAATTAGAGGTTTAAATAATCGATCATGCACTGAATATATATATATATATATATATATATATATATATATATATATATATACATATATATATATATATATATATATATATATATATATATATATATATATATATATATATATATATATATATATATATATATATATACATATATATATATATATATATATATATATATATATATTATTTAAAACACTGTTGAGCAAACAATTGCTTTTTCAATTAGGACATAAATGATGACGCTGATGATCTACTTTGTAAAAATAATTTGCTACTATTTTTCTCATGAATTGATAATATTTGTTTACCATACAAAAAATAAAAAAAATAAGTGAAAAAAGAAATACTTGAAACAAAAATACTTTTTTTGCAAAACATTTATTTATTTTTTTGTTCATTTAATGGACAAAAAATACAAAAATATTTTTGATGATGTGGCTGTTTTATTTGATAAAAAATAAATATATTTTTACAGGTTAACGATTTATTTTTAGCTTTTCTTCAAAAATTATATTAAAATAAAAAAACTAAAAATGTTTCAAAATGGAAATTTTTTGTTTCGGAGAACATCATGTACTTTTTTTGTAATTAAAATTGGTGAAAAATAATTATAATTTTTTTTATCTAACACACGGAAGGAACCTTAAGTAAATCATTATAAATGAAGTTGTACTTTATACACATATTAATTTAATTTTTCATAAAAAGGAAAAAAATATTTATGAAATAAAGAAAATAAGTTTTAAATATAAAATTATTCATCTTTGTGAAAAAATCACGGAAAGAATGATTTGTAAAAATATATCAGAAAGTTATAATTTTTTCTAACAATAATTCTAAAAATATTTAGAGTAAACAGTTTCTGAATATTGGCAGTTATAAATTGTAGGTAAGTCTGGTTAGATAAAATTAAAATTTAAATGCAAATTTTATAAACAATTCATACCAGAAGAAATTGATAATTTTGATTAGCATATAAATGTGCATATTTATTATTTTTACAGTTAACATGAATCCAAATTTTCATTCCAATGATACGTAGAACATACTTTTAAAATCCTCAGATTGTTAATTCTGACCATAAAATATTTATTAAATATGATAATACGATACGCTAAATAATACGCTAATACATATTTAGCGATAATACATTATTAGTAATACATATTTAGAGATAGTGCACTACAATGTATTACTTAAAGTTTAAACTTAAAAATATCAAACATTTTATTACTTGTAAGAACTTTTCTATGCAATATGAAGACAAAAAAATTTCACAAAATTACGAATGAGTTATACATGACATAATTCTAAAATTATTTATTTGAATCAATTTTACCAATATTGACAATTATGAATATTGCATAAATTTAATTAAATATATATTCTAATACAGTTTATAGCTAATCTGGTCGTAAATTCAATTTGGCTTTGGGAATGTAAAATAATTATTATAAAATTTCACGTTTAAATTATTTTCAATTAACTTATTTTCCTTTTTAGAATTAGCATAATTTTTTGAATTTATGTATTATATATTGAATCAAGCCCATTCGAAAAATTTGTGTGTGTGTTTAACAATTTTCTTATTGCAAATTATAAAATTGTGATACCATATTGGATGTTTTAATTTATGTGAAAAATAGTATTTATTTAAATGAGAGAGAGAAATCTTTAAAGTATAAGTTACATTAAAATTTATTTCTGAGAATCATAAATTATTGTTATTAAATTACTCATAATTACATAACTTTTTCATTGGTTTAATTATTAATTTAGAAATTGGGATACAATTTATGTAACTTTACCATCATCATTATGTAATGTTCCATAATCGTTTCGTCAAAAATCATTGAAGATATATTTGAATTATTTTGGAATTTTGTTTTTAGAAAGGATATTTCCTTTAGTAATCAGCTTCGGATATTGAAATTTCCTGTACTATTATTTATTTCGTCTTAGTATCCTCATAGCTATAATGATGTTTAAGTTTAATTTTTAAGAATAGAAGATAAATTATGTAATAGAATGTAAAAAACATTAGTAATTTAGAAAAATAGTGACAATATAATTTCAAGATCACTAAAGAGATAATAAATTTTGGAAAAAAATATAAAGCAACAGTTGAGTAGACAAATTTACATACAAATTATTTTTAAAGCAATTTAATATTTACTCATAATAATAAAATTGCATATATATCTATACACATAGATTCATAGATTTTATATATATATATATATATATATATATATATATATATATATATATATATATATATATATATATATATATATATATATATATATATATATATATATATATATATATATATATATATATATATATATATATATATATATTTATATATATATATATATACAGTGATTTACATAAATAATTTATAAAATTATTTAAAAAACTATTGAAAAATTTGTGTTAGATATGAATATGAAAATACAATAAATTTTAAGATTATATTAAAACCATATTTTCTCAGTGACATATATACAATTCTTTTATAAAAGTTTTGACTTGTTGAATCTGAATACAAAATACTAGTTTTATACAAGAGAATAAGTTATGAAACTTATCTGTTAATTTAAAAGAATTTTAATTAAGTATCTGAAACATTTAAAAGATTGTAAGATCAATTCAATACAATGTTGATACAAAAAATTACAAATATACAAAAGTATTTCAAAAGGTCTCCAGAATATTAGAAATGCAAGCATTACATAATTTCAAATGATTTTTTAAAGCATTTTGAGGATATTGATAACTATATAAATACACATAAGATCATCTGAAAACAATTTAATGCCACTTACATGAATTTTAATAATAATTGAAGAATGTTTTTTTGAGCATTTCCCACATAAATATCTCTTACTGTGATTCAGCTACATGCATAAATTCTTCAAGGGCTGGGATGTAATCTTCCTTGGTAGATTCAGGCTTTTTGATTATTTGCTTCATTTTATAAAGGCTATTTCTAAGGTATGTTTGTGGTTGCGGAACCCTATCCATATTCCTTATAATTTTTGAAATCCAGGCAATATTTTTCTCCTTCCAGTTTTTGAACCTCAAGGATTTCGCCATCTTCTTGTATATCTTCTGGATTGATACTACGTCGTTACCTTTTAAGTTTAAATATGTGGATTTTCTTTTTTCTCCCTTAACTCCCTCCACCGCTATAGTAATCACAATACATACCAATAAACTCAAAACTAGAATAACCATTGAGAATTTCATATGATTAAGCAGTTTATCCTGATTTAGAAATTTTGAAAACTTTGAGCTGGAATCAAGTATTTTATTATATGAGCTGCAATAAAAAATTTTTCTATTTATATTTCAATTTTACAAGAAAAAAATTAATGAGAATTATCAGGGATTTACAATAAAAGTAATGATTATAAAAGAATTGCTTTGTTTTGCAAGCGAATTTGTGAAAATTTAAAGGTGTTCAATATCAACAAGCGATTAATCAAAATTCAGAAACATATTCATTGAATAGATCTTATTGTTAAAACTTCAAAAAGAAGTTAGATGTGCTGTCTTTAAATTTAAATTTATTAACTGGTGGTAAGTTTGATATTAAAAACGCATCATTTTGTTTTCGTAATTCATTTGAATACTATCATTATCATACAAATAATTTAAAACAGAATATATTTTTCATATTTATGATAATATAAAATAAACAAATACTAAACTGTCAAACTGTTGTAAGAAAAATTTATTGCAAAAATGTCATTATTCATGAAATCAAAAAGAAAATGAAGGAAGTATATTAAGAAATTCACGTTCAATTGTCATTATATTGTGGCATTATTTACGTTACTGCGACAAAATGTTTCAAATGCTTATTTCTGCCAAATTAGGCCGTTAACTACTTACATAGTCAACTACTTCATAATTTAAAATTTTGTTAAATGCGTAATATGTCCTGAAATGGCATGGAAATTATTTAAATAGTTTTTATGTTTCTATTCTTCTTATTTAAAATTTTAAATACATAATCTTTATATTTTTAAATTTCATTACCTTTCAACAGAAATTCCATCGTTTCATTTTTCTAAAAATTTGAGAGAATTTTATGTCCTCCAAAGAGAGTCAGTAATTAATTCAATTCTGGGAAAAAATAAGCACAGCTTCAAAAAAATTAGGAGTGAAGGCATTTTTTTAAAATTTAAATTTACTTAGCTTTGGAAAATTTAATAAATATCATTTTTTCTTTCATGATTGAAATAAACATTTCATTATTAAAAAAACTAATTAAAATGAAGTATACATTTACCATTTATGGTGGATAATAGTGAACAAATACTAAACTATAATGAAAGAATTAAAAGGAAACAAATTATTTACAAAAATACAATTATTTAGGAAATAAGACAAAATTTGGTGGAAAATGTTAGAAAATTTAATTTTAATAGTCAATAGGTAGTTATATGATTTATAGATGGTTTTATAAGTCAAGGATAACTTTAATTCACACTATGTTGGGTGATTGATGCAGATATTTGGCTGCTTGCATCTACCTAATGTAGCATAGTTGAGCTCTTTATTGTAAAATGATTAAAAAATTGTACATATTTTCAAACATAACTGATTCAAATGATTTCTTAAAACAATATAACTGTGGCTCTTTAATGATTTTAATAAGCTGATCTGATGAAAATTTATTTTATCTACTTGCAAATAATTTTTTTGTCAACAATGTCACTAGAAATAAAAAACTCATGGCAATGAATTAGTAATGGTTAAGAACAATCAAAATTAATCAAAAACTAAGTCAATTTTTAAATTCGCATTAATGGCATTTAAATTGGCATTAAGTAATGGTTAAAAACAATAAAAATTAATCAAAAACTAAGTCATTTTTTAAATTGGCATTAAAATGACTGCAATGATTTCGTATCTTTTATTAAATATAAGCTGCAAATACTCCTATAGCAAAGAAAATGTAATATCCTCCTAATTTTTGAATGCATTTTATTTATTTTTTTGTGTACTATCAATAAACGATAGTAAAATGCTTTTGATTTAACCATACAGCATGTGCAACTATGCTATAAATAAAATGATTAACTGAATATGAAGTATATTTTACAATCAATTGTCATAACTATTAATTATCCTTGCCGCCCAACTTGTCTAGTGGTCAGCGTGTCTGACTGCGGATAGGAAGGTCCTGGGTTGAAATCCTGATTTGGGCATGGATGTAGTTTCTCTCTCTATCTATCCAGTTTTTGTCCTTTCCTTGTATGAATGTGGAATGAATGGTTGCCTACCCTATAAACGGATATCTATGGCATGTGTGTACAGAGGAAGTCGGACTCCACACCAAAATATGGTTCAGTTGGAAAAGTGGAGCAGCGCACCTCATATTGCCAGCCTGGCTGTGGTGTGGCACACGACAACAACATTAATTATCCTTAAGAATTTAATTTATAAAGATTTATATAAAACCCAAATCAAAACTATATTCCAGAAAGAATCAAGTTTTATTTATTTTATATCATGATGTGTACTTTCATGCGATTATTTTCTTTTTATGAGGAATTGAAACATTTGATTAATGAATATTACATATTACTTTCTTTATTTGTGACTTAAAATGCTTTGTTTCTTGGGTTTTCAGTTCTTCCAAATTTTATGAGTTAATTAATTTTTGAGTAAATATTGAAATTTTTGACACACTAGGAACAGCAGTCATTGAGTATTTTACTTAATTTGGCTAAAGATGCTAAAATAAAAAAGATATAAATGTGTTTTCTCAACGCGTAAATAAATAACAAGGATTATTTTGCCTATTTTCCTATAATATTAGATTGAAACAAAAAAATTGTGACAAATGTTTCTTTTATTAGTTTCACCCAGTTTTATTTATTTCCTTATTTTTTGCTAAAAAATTGGTGAGTAAAGAATTTATTTTTCTTTCAATACATGAAAAAAGTAATAAAACATATTTTTAATAACGTAGATGTTTTATGTTATAAAAATAAATAAAAACTGAATCTTTTTTATTAAAAGACTGTATACAAGAATAAAAACGGGTGAGAAAAATGATTAATTCTTTTCTTAGCAAAAATTGTGTATATTTTCTTATTTAGAAAACTGGAACATAAGTGATTAAATTTTCACTGATCCCACAAAAAGCTGCAAAACATATTCTTGATAATATGGGGTTGTTCTATTTTACAAAAATAAATTAATTGTATCGATTAACAATAAACATATTCTTTTGACTCATTAATGAAATATGAATTAAAAAGATTAGAAAAACTTTCGAAACAAGACTTCTTAATTTTGGCAAGCCTCATCTGCTTTCCTTATTTAAATTTTTAAACTTGTTGTGATATACAAACGAATAAATTTTCTTCTAACTCAAATGCTCTAAATTAAGTACAGATAAATGAATTTAAATTGAAAAAGGAAACGCAGTATGTATGTATATTATTCATGAAAGCAGCATCTTATCTGTAATTTTCAGATCAAGCTTCATCTAAAAGCTATTGAAATGAAATGCAAATTTCCTTCGAATTAAAAAAATATTAAGATGACTTAAGAAAAAAAAAACGATTGAACGATAATCATCGAAAAAGGATTTTTCTTCTGAATTTTATGTGAGATTTTTTATTTATTTTTATTTTTTCATTTATTGTGATTTAATTTCATCAAAAAGTTACTGAATGATATTTTCGATGTATGTTTCCCAAATTAATAATATTGTATGGAGCTATAAGTTATATAAGTTTACACGTAACTAAATTGTTTATATATTAAAATTTGAATAATTTTGTCAACAAAATTCCTTTCGTATTATAAATTTTATTAATGTTAAATTAATTGTATTTAATTTATTTCTAAATTATTTTCTGTAGTATAAAGTGAGTAGTTTATTTAGAAATTTTGAGTTTTATCTTTTTTTTACTGAATTGTATAAAAGACAATGAAAGATGTTCTCAATTCATTTTTATTTCTTTATGAGATAAATGTTTTCATTGCGTGATATAATTAGATATTAAGAACTAATTTATTACGTTACTACTTCTTATGCGGTTTTCAATACTTTCAAACAAATTGTTAAACAAAATTAGTGACTTACGCTTTAAATTATAAAAATATTAAAATAATATGAGAAGCCTTAATTTATAAAAGTAATGACATTTTCTGAAGAAAATAAACTGTTTAAATAGCAGCTAATATTGAAAAATTATTATGCAAAGTAAAATTTAGCTTTCAGAATGATAAATTATTATTACTAAATTACTCACTAAGATTTTTTTGAATTGAGTTCATCCTCAACTCTATTCAAAAATTACATGATAAATGTGACATATATATGCACAAACATCAGCAGTTTTATGATTTTTTGCATTATGCATGAGCAATGAAAAGCAGAAGAAATCGAAAAGCATGAGTAACATGTGAATAATTATAAATTTAGTAGCTTCAAATTTCATAGGTTATATTAAAACAAATTTTCATGTCAGTAATGTTTAAAAAATATTTTAAAAATCCCTGGCTTATTAAGATGATTTATGAAATAGTTTTAATATATAAGAATGAGTTAGGAAGCATATTATGTTAATTAAAAAAAGGTATGAACTAAAGTTTTAAAAGCTTTTTTTCATGTAAGAACTTTTTCTGACACAAGAAGCGTGTATAAAAATATGATAACGTTATGAAGGATGAATTTAAATGGATTTATTTAACAATTTTAGGTGTATTGACAGCTATAAATACTACATAAATCAAGTTAGGTACAGTTAAATGTCACTTACATATTTTTAAGAATGTTAGAGTTGTTTTTTTCAAGTGCTTTTCCCACAAATATCTCTTACTCTGATTCAGTTTTCTGCTTTAATTCTTCAAGAACTTTGATGTAATCTTCCTTAGTGGAATCCGGTTTTTCGTTCATCTGTTTTATTTGATATAAAGCATATTCAAGGGCATCTTGTCCAGATTGTGACAACTCAATTCCTTTGGTTAACATTTTTGACACTAAGCCAGTAATTCTTTCCCTCCAGTTGCTGAACTTGAATGCTTCTGATATTTCATTGAATGTGATTGATACGATATCTTTAGTAGTGGAAAATATTGAACCGACAATTTTTCCTATGGCCCCTTCTCCTTCTGTAGTAGCAGCATAACATAGCAATAATCCCAAAACCAGAACTACCATTGTGAAATCGTAAGATTAAGCAATTTTCAATAAAGCATTAAGTTACTTTAAAAGCTATTAAGTTTTAACTTTGAACTAAATGCTTTCCTGTATTACCTGAAAAAAAGTCTACATTATATATAATGCTGTTTTAAAAGAAGAAAAATTGGTATCAATTATCAGGTTGTTTTAAATAGAACTAGTGTATAGAAAAACGTCACTCTATTTGGGAAGCAAACTTGACAAAATTTAAAGGTCTTGAAGGCCAACTAGTGATTAATGCAAAACCGGGAAATATTCATTGAATAGCTCCCATTGTGACAGCAGCAACACAAATTAAATACAGCCTTTTTACATTTAAATTTATTCTCTTCAAAAAAATATCTTTGTCCTGTCATTCTATTAAATTTCGTTATTTCTATTGGACCTATTGAAAGTGAACGGCATTTATCAGGTTTATGGTGAACTGGAATACAGAAATACTAAACTGTCATGAAAATATTGTGAAGAGATATTCTATACACAATCACACCAGTAAAGAAAAGAAATGAAAAAGAGGCAAAAGCATGTTAAAATTTTCATTTTCAATACTCGCAAGCTTCTCATACAAATTCAGATCAGTTAGGTAGTTAAGACATGTTTCCTATTGCCTATTTTGCTAAAAAAAATTCTTAAACAGAGTCATCCAATCCAGAGTTTTCAATTTTCATCAGATATCAAATATTGCATAAATTGATAAACTCCTGTTTACGACACATCAAAATTAAGTGAAGAGAAGTTTGACAGAGCATATATTTTAGTATACTCAGTATTCGCTAAGATAAACTTCATATGTCAAAAATTCAAAATCATTATTTTCCGAGCTGAGATAGTTCCTTATGAAATATTTCAGTTCTCTAATTGCCGTGTCTGAAATATGCTCGACGAGAAACAAGTAAAGAACTACAATTATAGTCATGGAGGAATTTCATTCGATTTTATAGTTCCTGGTAGAATGTGCAACATGGAAAATTATTATATTACAGCAGTTAAAAAAGTATTTTATACGTTATAAAACAATTATTGACGCATCGTCAAAATATGATTATTCATCGGACTGCTCAACTCTATGCACTAAAATCAAAGTTTAAATAATATTTTGATTTCAGAGGATAGGCTTTGAAAGTAAAAAGGAAGAAAAATTAAAAAGATCGGCCAAAATTCCTATATCTTCTTATACACCTTTATTTAAGCCATAAGTTCATAATGGAATTTTCTAGTGAAGGCTTATTGATGGTGTAACCCAGGAGTTCTTATGAATGATTTTAGATGCATTATTTTCATGAGTGGTTAGAGTATTTGAATGCTCTTACTTATAATTTGCTGATGTTTCCCCTATCTGCCTTTATGCTTGTTCATTTTCCAACTTCATATCCATTTGTACTTTTACTTCTTCTTTATTTGAAATCCCGTATTTTTCTGTACATTGATTTACACCTATATGTGTACCGTGGTAGCCTAGTGATTAGGGCATCAGCTTTTCGTCCGAGAGAATGAAGTTTGCTTCCTAATGACTCCAAAAACATACCGAGTACAGGCGATATACATGCTCGTTAAATCTGGGGAATCGAAAGTTCTGTTGTCGCTCATTGAGAAATTATTATGGGCATAATGGCCAGGAGAAAATTTGCTTTTCTTACAGATTGATTTTAAAATTGAAGGAGTAGGTCCTCTGGTTATGCCATCTATTGGAAATATTTAGAGCAAAATCGTACTTTCACCTATGTGTTGCTCTGGTTAGAACGAAAGAGGTACCCTACTGACTTAAATTCCGCATAGCCAAAAGCATAGCGAGCTTGGCTGGTCCAAGTGTCACAGTGTTACAAGTAACAATAATTAAATATATATATATATATATATATATATATATATATATATATATATATATATATATTATATATATATAATATATATATATATATTAGAGCAAAATCGTACTTTCACCTATGTGTTGCTCTGGTTAGAACGAAAGAGGTACCCTACTGACTTAAATTCCGCATAGCCAAAAGCATAGCGAGCTTGGCTGGTCCAAGTGTCACAGTGTTACAAGTAACAATAATTAAATATATATATATATATATATATATATATATATATTATATATATAATATATATATATATATATATATATATATATATATATATATATATATATATATATATATATATATATATATATATATATATATATATATATATATATATATATATATATATATATATATATATATATATATATATATATATATATATATATATATATATATATATATATATATATATATATATATATATATATATATATATATATATATATATATATATATATATATATATAATATTAAATTTAACCTTTTTAATAAAGTTCTAAATTTATGAAAGCTCCCTTATTTTACCCGTATACTGAGGTTTTGAAACACAGATGCTAGTGAATTCCTAAGACCATTTTTAAACATTTAACAACCTTGTAGTATTCTTATATAAACTCCTTTCAGTAAGAAACAGCACACAGAAACCTGCTAACCACGCACCTTCGTTACAGATGGACAGTTTAAATTTATTTAATCTTTTCTATAAATAAATGTTATTTGGAATGTATGCGTGTCTTTCATTCACTGCCTTAACACTATGCTGCAGATTGCTTCCAAGTTTTATGAATTATTATATTAAAAAATAATGTATATATATTAACATAGTGCTTTTTATTTTACTTCTGACACCAGATCTGTAAATTTTAGCTGAATTTTCTTTATTTTATAAAATTATTATGTATTGTTCATTTTGTTCCCTAGTCTTATAATTGCATTGAAGGAAAGAGTTTCTGTGGAAAGCTTTATCTGTTTTCATTATTTAAATCACATTCTATTATTATATAATTTAAAATGCAATTTCATTCTAAGTACATAATTTTTTAATTAATTGTAATTCCTTTTATAATTCCTTGTAAAAAAATATTTTCTCAAGAAAGAGTCTTGTGTTTATTATTACCATAAAACTTGCAATTGTTAAACAACAATAACTGTTCAATATTTCCTTATTCTGCACACACATACACACACATATATGCATACATATACACAAATATATATATGTATATATGTATGTATGTATATATATATATATATATATATATATATATATATATATATATATATATATATATATATATATATATATATATATATATATATATACATATCGTATAGGAAAGAAATTTCTGTACGCTATCAGAGTTTTTTTTTGATAATCAGTTGTTAATTGTTACTTTATTAATCTGCAACTTTTTATGGACTATTAATTGTAATAAAAAACTAAATCAAGATTTAACCACTCATTGTAAGTTATGAATATAATATTGTATAAATATTTTAAATTTATTAGAGCAATAAGCTTGATTTAAATAAGTCAATTCTTTAAATTATAAGTAACAGTGAATAATAATAATACATAAAATGTACATTTAGAATGCCAAATTACAATAATTAAATTATTAAATTTTAAATTTATTTCTTAATTTATCAATCGTAAAATTGATACAAAAAATACGTACATAATTTTCATAATCTTTAACAGTAGTTTTGGAAAAGAGAATAGATATTTATGTGTATTTTATTTATATTTAAATTTTAACTATGAAAAGGAAGTTTTCTTTAGTAATCAATCACCTCTGCAGGTGGAATTCAATCGATTAGAACTTGTTATGCATTAGCATTATTAAAAATAAAATCTAGGCTCAGTAATAAGAAAAATGTGTGATGGAAAAAATCTTTAGTAATTAGCAAAATAAAAAATTGCTGTCCCACTTATATATAAATATAATATATATTTAAAATAAATACATTAATTTGAAATCTTGTGTATATAGTAATAAATAATAGTTTTAATAGTTTTACAAATAATGCATTGAAGCTTCAAATCTGAGAAAAATTGATTTATCTCTGTTTATTACGCTCTGTATATATTGAATAAACTTTAAAATGATATTAAAACAAAATTACTTTTCTGTGTTAGTTACAGAATCTTTCACTATATAAATCTGAGACTATTATAGTTTTATGAGATTGAGAAGAGAATAAATTATGTCACACGTAATTAATTAAAATTAAAGTGTTAATATAATTTTGTATATGTAAGAATTTGTCTGAATAATGTAGATACAAAAAATGTATAAAAATATAATAAATATATATATGAAGCAATACCAAAATAGTTTATTTTAACAAATTTTGAAATATTGACAGCTATGAATACAGCTTAAATCTGTTAAATACAATTTAATGCAACTTACATAATTTTTAAGAATAATTGATAAGCATTTTCTTAGTGCTTAAAGCGCAAATATTTCTTACAATAATTTTGCTTTTTCATATAATTCTACAAGAATTGCTATGAAATCATCTTTGGTGGAATCGGGATTTTCGCTCTTCTCCTTCAATTGATCCAGAGTATCTCCTAGGTCTTTGTATACTTCTGGAGCTATCTTTTTGCTCTTTTCTATGATTTCAACAACTATCGCCTTCATTTTTTCTTGCCAGTCGTCGGAATTCAATGCATCTTCCATTTTCTTAACTATCTCTTCAAAAAATTGTTTCAATTCGTCCTTCGGGCTTGGAGTTGTGGACGTAGAATTCCCTTCTGTGGTTCCTTCTCCTGCTACAATTGTAGCAATACATAGTAATAATCCCATAACTAGAATAGCCATTGGGAAGCCACAAGATTAAGCACTTTTTACTGGTTTAAAGCTATGAAGTCTTCACCTTGAAGCTGAAAAATTTGCTTATAATCTGTATGAAGATTTAACAGTATTTATAATCCAATTTAAAATTATGTTTTTCGTCAAGATAGGTGTTGCAATAACAATTATGAATAGAAAAGTATTGCTTTGTTTTCATGTAAATTTGGGAAACTAAAATGCCTCCAGAAACAATCAGTGATTAATCAAAATCCAAAACAAAATTCATTAAAAAGAGTATGATTGTTCAAAACATTAGGAAAAAAATTAATTTGCAGATGTTTTTAAACATCGTTTTAATTTACTATTGAAAAATATAACTATTGAAATATGTATTGTTTTTTGACATTCAACTTAAATTTGTCCTTTCTATTGAATCCTTTAAAAACGATACACGTGGTAGATATCAAATAGCGAAAAGTTATGAAAGTACAGTAAATAAGTAATCGTTACAAAATGCCATTATTCACGAAATGAAATAAAAAATGCCTCTGAAACATTAGGAAATTTTATTTCACTTATTAAGTGAAGAATTAAGTTAGATTGCGATATAGCGTAGCATTTTTGTTGCCGAAGCTCGGACGTATATTGCTCTAAGTATTGTTAATTATTTCTTAATTCTAAATTTTTGTCAAATGACAAACATATCTGGAATTGACATCTATTTATCAATGTGGATCATTAACTCTTGCAAAATATTATTGCATTTGTTCTGCAGATGATATGCAGCACTTGAAACCACATTAAAAGGTTAACATTGTGACATTTTGAATTCAACTTCACAATTCCTATCTTCAATTCCTATCTCGGAAATTTTTTTGTGTGTTTTAGAATCAATTTTTAATGATAAATTCCGGTTAAATCAGTCCTGGTCTGCAAAAATGAGAGTACCGTAACAAATGAACTACTTTTTAAATGACATTTAGTGACAAAGAAATTCTATACTTAGAAAGTCACATGAATGGTTTCAACGACAAGTTGATATCCTGAAATGGTTGTCCACTGATTTAGCCGTAATAGACAAATTTTAAAGCATCTTGACTCCAAATTAGTAATTGTATATAAACAACATTTAATTTCTTAAAGATCTAAAGATTCATTAGAGACTAACCCAAAAATTTCTTCTCATGAATATATCTCAATATCTCAAATTATTTGCAGTTTAATTTTAAAAATTTAAGGTCCCTAATCACTAGGATAGCATGGCCATTTTCTCTTGTATTTAAGAAAAATACTCAATTTTTTATTTAAAAAAATTAATTTTAAAGTTTTGTAGGAATTTATTTTATATCCCCTAAAACAATATCCAGATTTATTGAACTCAAATGGAATATATCATTTGTAATATTATTCGAATTACATTAGCAATATTTCTTTAATTATTGTATCTTAAAAACTTTAAAATAATGTCTAAATTTAAGTTTCTTAGAAAAAATTAAATTCGATTTTTTTCTTCAAATTAATTATTTGAAAAATTAATTTAGTCCTGAATATTTATTCATTAACTATATTCTTTTAATTTTTTGGTAACATTTGAAATGTATTTATCAATACATGGACTAAGAGTATAGTTTTAAAAATATGTTTTATTTACAGTAATGATTCTTTACAACACTTTCACGTGTAATATAATATTTTGAATGATATGACATTCTTCAATATGAGAAGTTACTATTGTTTAACTACTAGATTAATTCAGCTAAATATTACCTTATTAGAACATAATATAATTTTAAATTGGGAAAAAATGTTACTCACATTATATATTTTATTTTTATCGAACAGAATTATTTTGGATAACATGCTATATAAAAAGTTTAATTTAATTACATTATTGATTTCATCAAGCCTAGCTGAGAAGCGAATAATTTCTTTTTTTGATCACCTGATCAACAGTTCATGCATTGAGTTACTACATTTCAAATGGAAGTTTTACATGGAACCCGAAAATGTTTAGCTTTAAGGTTTCTTCAAAAATAAATAACATTTTAAGTTTAACATAAGCAGATGTTTCTAGTAAAACGGATTAACGTGATATAAGAATATTTAAGGCGATGCAAATTTAAAATATTCAGGACGTTTCTTTTCTATTTTGATAAATAAAGAATTGATAAAACTAGATAAATCAATTGGAATTATTGATACTAAATGATATGTTAAATTTACATTTACCAATCAACACTGAGATTACGAAACTGAAAGCGAAATGTCACAAGAATACTCCAATTAAGGATTAAAAGAAGTTGTTGTTGTTGTTCCTTATTCCACTTGATCTAGTACAATCTAGACCAAGTCCAGTAGATCGTTCGCCCAGAGAAAGTCCCAAACCAGCGCAGGGTTTTCAAAAAGATCTCTCTTCTCCAAACCCAGACTGGAGAGCAGATGGTCCGGAGAAGCTTGGTGGAAATTACACCTGAAGCACACAGAGAACACTTTCTGACCCTGAATGGATTAAAAGAAGTAGGTAGGTTATGAAAGCTTTGAAAATGCTTCGTCCCCGTGGGTTTAACGGTATAATAACGTAGGAAATACTATTTTCATTTTATGGAAGAGAAATTAGAAATCCGAAAATGTTATTTGATTCATATGAATTCTCATGAATTCCGAAGCGTACAGAGTAATCACATATCTGTAATCTATTGAGAATGAGGAATAAAAAATTGCAACTGAATCATTGTGATTATTACTCCTGTAAATCAAACTACTTCCAGATTGAGATATTAACACTTTTTTGCTTGGAAAAGCTAAATGTTTATCGGTGATATCGGGTTATCGATGCATCAAATTAACAATAAAGATGTCAGTAAACGTTAATTAAATCTGAACTTCTAAATAATTGGATCCCTTAGAATGGCGCCTAGCAATTATTAATTGCATTTAAAATTCAATACCTGCACTAAACTTAGCAGTATCAAGAGAAACTTCGAAAATATTCAGACGCCAGTTTTATTATACTTAGGTACAAGCTTAGCTTCAAACTACAGGTGTACTATAGAATCAAAACTACTTATCTTACTAGAAATCATTTATATAATGCAAAACAATAAAGTTAGCGAATAGTTTTACATCTTTCTTTAGAGTCAAGATAATCAGAAAATAGTTTTAAGATTTTGTGTGATTGTTTGCATGAATAAGCAGTTATTAGGAAACACAGGTATAGAATCTACGCTTTGAATAATAATTAATTACATGTATTTTGAGGACGGGGGCTTCTTTAATTTTTCTTTCCTGCTTCAATGAATCGTGGTAAATTATTAGATCATATATTCCTAGGTATTTATGGTCTGATCTATTTTGGATCAAATGTTTAACTACATGGATATTCTTTCAAGGTGCGTTAAAACATTTTAGTATAAGAAATACATTTTTTATTATCTTCATTCGAGAGTATTACAAATTGTAAATTAAATTGGCAACTAGAAATTCTTACTTTTCAACCTGTATTTTTTATTTCTATTCCCCCCGAGAACATTTTAATATTCATTGACACTGACCAAACTAATGAAAATATTTTATGGAAAAATTGTCTACATAATTCTCTGCATAGCTAGAAGAGTACTAAGTTTGATACTTGCATCAGTTTCTAAGACAATTTTGCTGAAATGGCCTATGTTCGCCAAAATATCAGTGAGAAATAATGTTTTGCAAATGTTCGAGTTAGCAGTTTGAAGAAGATGCCAATTCAGGACATGTTCGCCATTTGGGTAAAATTTACTATGTCATTGACAATGTTTACATCACTATTCATCAGAACTTAGACAAACGAAATGCGACACAACATCTCAATCTAACTTAATTTTTCGCTTTTTTATTAAAACAATTTCGTAATATGACTCCGCCATGTTTTATTTTATTCCATAAATAACTGTATTTCGTATTTATTTACTTCACTTTTACAACTGTTTTGTATTTGTATATCCACCATGGTTTCCAATTTGATATATTTCAATAGAAATGTCAAACTTAATTTGAATGTCGGAAAACAAGATGCGTTTTAATAGTTAAATTTCAACACTAAATTTATGTTTAAAAACACCTGCACATTTAATTTTTTCTAATACCTTTAACAATAAAGACTATTCAATGACTGTTTTTCTTCAATTTTGACGAATGGCTGATTGTTTGCGAAAACATTTTAATTCTCCAAATTTACTTGAAAACAAGGTGACCTTTCTAATTGATATCTTTCTTAAAATTTGGATTATAAATCCTGTAAAATTTTCATGCAGGTTATAAAGAAAATTATAAGCGTCAATGTAAATATTTCATAGCTTTAAATCAGTATAAAGTGCTTAATCTTGGGACTTCACTATGGCTATTCTAGTTTTGGGATTATTATTATGTTTTGCCATAATTATAGTAGGAAAAGGAACAACACAAGGGAATTCCATAACCACAACTCCAAGACCGAAAGTTGAAATGCCAGCCTTCATTGTGGAAGGAATCAAGAAAATAAAAGATGCAATAAAGTCCGACAACTGGAGGGCAAAAATGAAAGAGGAAATCACGAAACTCATAAGACGAAGAAAAGAAATTCCCCATGAATCCAGGTACATATTAATAAAATTACGCGCACTAAGGGAGGCTGCCGATTACAAAGGATGCGACAAGGAGTATTACATCAAAATTCTTGACAACTTCTTTATTGATTAAGCATCATATTGTAGTAAATCACAGTATTTGCGTTGGGAAATGATTAATGAAAATTCAAAAATTATATTTTTAGAAATTATATATGTTGGTTTAAATTGTATATTTATAGACTTAAATTACATTCAAAGCTCTCATGTTTTCCAAAATTTGTTATAATAAATTATTTTAGAATAATGTTATATGCATAGCTTTATTATATATATATAATATATATATATATATATATATATATATATATATATATATATATATATATATATATATATATATATATATATATATAAAATTTTTCATCGACATTATATTCAGAAAAATCCTTACATGTATTAAAATAATCTATGAATTTTAATTTACAATTTTTTTTAAAAATAAAATACTTAATATAATTTATTCTTATTTTATAAAACTATGTTATTCTCACATTTATACAGTTAAAGATTTTTAAAATATTTCGTAATTACAAGAAAAATTAAATTATATTTTAATATAATAAAATATCTATTCAATATCTATATTTACTTGTAACTCAGATTTTTTAAATTTCGTTAGATATGCATTTAAAATGGTGTTTTTACAAAAATTGATGAAAATATAAATAATTATACACATGTATAAGCTTTCAACATACTATTTATTTTTTAACTATTTAAATGTTGATATTTTTTTCTATGTTAAGAAAGATTGTTATTATATACAGCAAACATTTATACGCAATGAATTTCGAAAAAATATATGTATAAGCTTTCAACTTACGAATTTATTTTTTAACTATACTACTTAAATATTAATATTTTTCTTCTTCGTTAAGAAAGATTTTAGAAAGAAAGAAAGAAGAAGTACAACTAATATTTATATACAATGAATTTCGGAAAAATTTAAAATTCCTTGTATATAAATATTTTTTTTAAAAGGAAAGAAATGAGCTAAATTAAGCTGACCTAAATACGAGTTAGTAAATTACTTAAGAAGAGAATAAAATTTCCACAAGTTAAAGTTATCCATTAGTCTGAATTGTTAAACAATGTTTTATATTATTCATAAACAAATTTCTTCAATATTATTCTTTAATTTTCTGTCTATATCGATAATTTAAATAGTAGCATTTTAGATGGACTTGTATAACAAAGATCCACAAGTAAAACGCAAATTATTTTTCAATCTCTTTTGTAAATTTTGAAGAAAAATTGCTTTTTTTCTCTGACAGACTACTTATAAGTTTTTTTTTCTTTCTTAGATATAATTACTAATATATCTTAAAATAAAAGTAACAATAATAGAAAACTCTAATTAATAACATATTTAATTTTATAAAGTTTCTTCAGTATGGTTTTCTATTAAATCAAAAATTTATATTTTTCTATTTAAGGAAAAAAGCGGGTACAAAAATATTTTTTATTCCTATTGAAAAACAAAAATAAAAGCTATTTTAAGTTTTAGACACATTTCATTTTTTTATTAAAACCACAATATTACGCATATTTTTAGAGCATTATTTGTGTATTGGATGTAATTATTGAAACGTTTAAAATATTTCAGCAAGAAAATTAGATTTGCCAAAGGCAGAGAACTCGTTTTGAAATTCAATTTATTATCTTTCATGTTCTAGAATTATCAATGCATTGTAAAGAGCAATCCAACGACTAGCGATCAATAATCTTACAGTTTATTCGAAATTTGGAGAAAACAAAACCAATTAAATACAAAAAATTCCAATCAAAACATTTTAAATGATTAATATTGAAAGATACTATGCAGTATGCTTTAATCAAATTACCAATTAGTCAGGAAAATAGGTAGTTATTAATTACGTCCATTTGTCCGGTGGTCGGTCGGTCGTTCAGTAGTTACCATGGGTGTAATGGTCTGGAGAAAATTTTCTCCCCCTTCAGATCAATGTCAAAATTGAGAGAGTGGATCATCTGGTGGTGCCATCTATCGGAGGAGTACTTAGAGCAAAGAAGTGCTTTAACATTCGTGGTGCTCTGGTTAAACAAAAGACATACTGATTTAAATTCATATAGCCGACGGCGTAGCAAGCTTAGCTTGTCCAAATGCTGTAAGTAAGAACAATGTTCTTGAATTTAATTTTTACCTTACGCATGCATTAATTCTCGATGTGAATTGATGCATATATTATATTATTATGTTATAATATTATAGAAGCAGAAACGACGTACTGTGTCGGATTTATTATTTATATAAATCCGACACAGTACGTTTTAAAATGTAGAGATCAAATGAACATTCGTTATTGATTGAAAATTAATGCATTCTATTTTAAGCTATTGATAATTTTGGCAATAGTTTCACACATGATTTTAGAAGTAAAAATCATAAATAAAAAAAATACCAAAATCAGTATAACAATAAAAGTTATGAAATAAAATTCATTATAAAAAATGACTTCACAATAACCGTGATTTGATATTTTTTTAACACAAATTGAATCATTTAAAGATAATTTTGTAAAAAAAATAAAAGCAAATTTCATCTTCGCAATTTGTTATTTTCGTAGCAAATCCATACTGATTGTCCTAATTTCAAAATTTTTTTTAAAGCGTTAACATTTAATACGATTTATATCAATTTACGGCATTAAGTTATTTAAAATTAAAATCAGAAATATGTGATTATGTTTTACAAATAAAAAACTTGAATTTTGAAAATATATTGTAAATAACTGTTTCAATCGCCAATAAATATATAAGCGCTTTCTTTCATTGATGAACTTCAAATTATACAAGTAATAATCATGATGATGTCAATGTTTTATAGTACTATTGGCAATTAATTACATTATTTGACAAATGGACGTCATTCATAACTATCTGTTTTTCTGACTAATTTGTAATTTGATTTATGCATATTGCTTAGTACGCCTCAATATTAATTATTTGAATTGTTTTGATTTGTATTTTTTATATTTATAACTCAGAGATTCTGTTTTCTCAAAATTTCCAATAAACTGTAAGATTGTTGATCGCTGGTCGTTGGATTGTTCTTTACAATACATTGATAATTCTAAAATATGAAAGATAATAAATTGAATTCCGAAACGAGATTTCTTCCTTTGGCAAATCTAATTTTCTTGCTGAAAACTTGTAAACAATTCAAAACTTTCCTCCAATACACAAAAAAGCTCTAAAAATATGTGTAATATTATGTTTTGAATTAAAAATGAAATGTATCTAAAGCTGAAAAAATTTGTTATTTTTAATCTTCAAAAGGAAAAAAATTAATCTGTACTCACTTTTTAACTTAAATTGAAAACTGTTTATTTTTGATTTATTAGAAAACCATAGAGAAGACAATTTTATAAAATTTAATCTGTAATTAATTAGAGTTTGTAATTATTATTACGTTTATTTTAAGAAATATTAGTACTGATCAAGGAAAGGCAGAAAATTATAAGCAATCTAAAAAAAGAAAAAGAAAGCAATTTTTCTTCAGAATTTACAAAAGAGTTGAAAAGTTATTTTTGTTTAACTTTTGGATCTTCGTTATATAAGCACATCTAAAAAGCTACTCTTTAAATTATCGATACTAGCTCCAAACAGAGAATTGAAGAGCAATCCTGAAGAAAATTGTTTAAATATTAGAAAACATTGTTTAAAATTTCAGACTAACGGTTTGCTTTAACTTATGAAAATTTTATTCTCGTTTTAAGTAATTTATTATCTCATATTTAAATCAATTTAATTTATATCTCACTTCTTTTCTTTTTTTAGAAAAATCAAAGCAAACAAATATTTATATACTAGAAATTTTGAATTTTTTCGAAATTCATTGTATATAAATATTAGTTGTACTTAAAAAAATATTTCTTAACGAAGAAGAAAAATATTAATATTTAAGTAGTGTAGTTAAAAATAAATGTGTAAATTGAAAGCTTATATAATTATTTACATTTTCAGCAATTTTTTAAATATAGCCTAAAAAATGCATCGTTGACGAAATTAAAAAATATGAATTACGAGTAAAAATAGGTATTGAATAAATTTTATAATATTAAAATATAGTTTAATTTGTTGTACTTATGGAATATTTAAAAAAATTTCATAATACAAATCTAAGAATATTAAAGTTTTATATGATGCGAGTAAATTATAATACACGTATTTCATTTAAAAAAGATTTTAAATTAAAATTCAAAGACCTAATACATGTAAGGATTCTTCTGAATAATGTGGATGAAAAATTGTATAAAAATATATAATAAAGCTTTGATATTTCTATTGAAACATATTAGAATGGAACACATGGTGGATATACAAATGTAGTTAATAAATAGTCGTTACGAAATTTTACAATGAAATACAATATTTTGGAAACATATTAGGAAATTCAAGTTTACTAAATAAGCGAAAAATTTAGTTAAATTGAGACGTTGTGTAGCATTTCATTTGCCTAAGTTCTGATGAATAATGCGCTAAGCATTATCAATCACTTAGTAATTTTTTGCGAAATGGCGAACATGTCCTTAATTGGCATCTTCTTCTCCCTGCTAACTCGAATATTTGCAGAACATTTTGCCTCAATGATAGCTTAACGAACATTGACTATTTGAACAAAATGGTCTTAGGATCGCTAATTCAAGTATCAAATTTAGTACTTTTCTCATGAAGACAATTTTTCCATAAAACTTTTTCATTAGTGTGGTCGGTCAGTGAACATGAAATGTTCTTGGCGGATAGAAGTAAAGAATACAGGTGGAGAAAAGGATGAATATATAACTACTAATTTAATTTAGAATATTAAATAATGTCGGGTAAAGATAATGAAAAATGTATTTCCTTCAATAAAACGTTTTATTGCACCTTAAAGAAAGTCCGTGTAGTTAAACATTCGATCCAAAATATATCTGACCATAAATATGTAGTAGTAAATGATCTAATAATTTACCATGACTGTTTGAAGCTGAAAGGAAAAAATAAAAACAAATCAGTCTTCAAAATACATGTAATCATTATACAGTAATATTCAAAAAGTAGGTTCTATGGCTGTGTTTCCTAACAACTGCTTATTTATGACGTTAGTTAAATGACCTTAAAATTAATTTCTGATTATGTTGGTGATTGAAAGGGATGCAAAACTATTTACTATTAGCATATTTCTACATTAAATCTGGGATTTATAGTCAGGTTAATAATCAACTATTCAATACTACATCTGTAGTTTGATACCCAGCTTGTACTTGGGTATAACAAAATTGGATCCTGAAGTTTTCCGTAGTAACACTTGAACCTGTGTGTGTGTGTGTTGTACGTCTAAATTGGGGCGTTGAATTTTAAGCACAGTTAATAATTAATAGACGTCATTCTAAAAGATCCAACTATTAAGAAGTTCAGGTTTAACTAACATTTACTGTCTTCCTTGTTTTATGTCATTCTAATTGTCAATTTGAAGCGTCGATAACCTGTTAACTTCGATAAACATCTAGATCACCTAAGCAGAACAATGCTCATATTTCCATCTAAAGTACTGTGATCTACCGGAGATCTATGGAGAACTGTACTGTGATCTACGGAGAATGAAGAATAAAAAGTTTGACTGAATCACAATGATTCAGTCAAATTTTTTATTCTTCATTCTCAATAGATTAGGGATATGTGGTGTTTACTCTGTACGAATTCATGAGAATTCACATGAATTATAATGTAATCCGATTTCTAATTTATCTTTATTAAATTAAAATAGAATTTTCCTACATTTTTAGACCGTCAAGCCCAGAGGCACGAAGTAATTTCAAAGCTTTCATAACTTATCTACTTCTTTTATTCCTTAACTGTAGAAATTGCGCGACAGTTCATTTTCAATTTCATAATTGCATTGTTGATTGGTAAATTCAAAATTTTTATATATTATTTATGTATTATCAATCGTTTACATTGATTTTTCTGGGTTTATCAACGCCTTATTTATCAAAAAATGAATAAATAAATGCTCTGAATATTTTAAAATTGCATTGCCTTAAATCACCTTTTAGTAAATTAATGCAACTTATTAAAAACAAAGTGAAATCTTTACTTATGTTAGACTTTACTTAAGCTAAGACTTAGAATCCTATTTATTTATGAAAAAATCTCCCTGGAGGCTCAACATTTTCACTGCTTGATGGGATTAAAAAATAAATGTGTAAGTAGGAAGCTTATAAATATGTATAATTATTTATAATGTTTTCAGCATTTTTTTAAATAATGCATCAAAAATCTATAGCTGACTAAATTGAAGAATCTCAATTACATGTAAACTTATATATTGAATACATTATGAGATATTAAAATGTTATTTCATTTTTGTGACAATTACAGAATATTTTAAAACTCCTTCACTGTATATAAATCTGAGAATAACATAATATTGTAATAAATGAGAATAAATTATATTACATATATCATTTAAAAAATTTTAAATTAAAATTCGAAGACCTTCTAATACACGTAAGAATTCCTCTGAATAGTGTAAATGAAAAATTGTATAAAAATATATAATAAAGCTATATGCATGTAACATTATTCTAAAATAATGTATTATAACATATTCTGGAATATTGAGAGCTATGAATGTAGTTTTTATATAATTGAAACCAATTTACGTAATTTCTAAAATTAAGTTTTGGATTTTCTTTAAGTATTCTTCCGCATTTCCACGCAAATACTATGATTTGCGCCAATATTGCTTACTCAATAATTTTGTCAAGAATTTCGATGTAGTCTTCCTTGCTATATTCGGGCTTTTCGATCATCTCCTTTATTTTATGTAGATTATGTTCTAGGCCTTTATTTTTAGGAGTAAGTTTCTCTTTGCTCGTTTTTATAAGTTCTGTAATTCCCTCCTTCATTTTTTCCTTCCAGTTTTTGGACTTCATTGCGTCTTTTACTTTCTTCATACCCTTCACAAAGAAGGTTGGAATTTTGACCTTCGGTTTTGGAGTTGTGGATGTGGCATTCGTTTCTTTGGTTCCTTCTCCTGCTATAGTTGTGGATGTGGCATTCCCTTCTGTTGCTCCTTCTCCAGTTATAGTTGTGGATGTGGCATTCCCTTCTGTGGTTCCTTCTCCTGCTATAGTTGTGGATGTGGCATTCCCATCTGTTGCTCCTTCTCCAGCTATAGTTGTGGATGTGGCATTCCCTTCTGTGGATCCTTCTCCAGCTATAGTTGTGGCAATACATAGTAATGATCCCAAAACCAGGAATACCATTATGAAATTACAAGATTATGCGGATTTAAAATTATAAAGTCCACTTTGAACCTATTGATTTTATTTATAATCTGCATGAATATTTTACAATATTTATATTCAAAATTAAAAAATCTTATTTATAATTGTGAAGATGTTACAATAACAATTGTGAATGGTGAAACGTCGCTTTGTTTTGAAACAGGTTTGGAGAATTTAAAATGTCTTCAAATAAAATTAGTGATTAATCAAAATCCCGGAAATAAATAATAGAATAGAATTCATTGTTAGGCTTTAGGAAATTAAGTGTGCCATCTTTTTTAAATATAATTTTTTTTAAATTTTAAAATATTACTTATTAAAACGCATATTGTTTTGCAACATTGCATAAAAAAATTTTATTGCTTTTGAAACATTTTAAAATGAAACACTTGGTGGGCTAGTACACAAATATCGAACTGTCTTGAAAGTATAGTAAATAAATTATCCTTAATAATACCATTATTAATGGAATGAAATAAAAAAATAGCGATAACTTATTAAAAAATTCTATTTTACCGGTTAAGGGAAGAGTTAAGCTAGACTAAGATACTGCGTCGGATTTCAGTTGATTATCTCTGACGATTGGTGTCCTATATATAAGATTTGTCACTTATTTCGTAATATTAAATTTTTGTCAAATGGCAAATATTTCTTGAATTACAATCTTCTCCCTGCCAATCCATGAAACTTGAAAATCATCAAGTCGAGCTGATATTTCAGCAAACATGGACTCTATAAATTAAATTATTTTATAATTTGAGCCAAGTATCAAACCTGTACCTTCGTTATGACGACTTGCATTTCATAAAAAAATTGTGATTTGTGTGGTCGATAAATGAAATTTTTTCCCAGGAAAAAGAAGTAAAAAATGCAAGTGGAAAAGGAAATTTTATAGTTGCCAATTTGATTTACACCATGTGACCCTATCATGTTATAATAATGTAAACACATTTCTTATACTAAAATGCTTTTAATTCACTTTGAAAGAATGTCCATGTAATTGAGATTTCCATTATAGATATCTTTCACATATAATACCTAGTAGTGTATAACTTATTTGTTTAAATTGATTGATTGAAGCAGTGTAGAAGAATTAAAGAAATCAGTCTCCAAAATAAATAGATCCATATATATATATATATATATATATATATATATATATATATATATATATATATATATATATATATATATATATATATATATATATATGTATGTATGTAATACTGTTAATGCTTTGATTATTTAGTAGAGGTTTTTAAAATTGTCGATTAAGGATAAATCAGTATATACTTGTCTACTTGCCGTTAAAAGAATTTTAACTCTCTCTCTATGCGCAGAATTACCCTGTTATCAAATGAGGCTTGAAATATAGTTTTTGTTTCTATACTAACTTTTTGCAGACGTTGACTGACTTAACCAGAGTTTATTATTAAAAATGGATTTGAAATATGAATAAATGTTTTTTTGAAGATAAAAATTGAGCATACAAGCTGTTGAACTTCAAATACCAGAATATCAACATTTCAGCTGGGTGTTAAGTGTTTCAAGTAATCTCTATCATTAATTTTTTATTCTCAAACATACTTTAAATACATAAACATTCTGTGAAATTCATTTTATAAACTTAAGACTATATATATTAGACCTGTGAGAAATTACTGCAATGATATTTATAAATTTATAAATATTATTGCATAGATTTTATAGAAAAATGTATTTTTTAAATTTACGATCAAATGCTAAATAATTGAGAAATGTTCATGTTTTATTATGTACTTTAATTAGAAATTACTTAGTTTCAAGCTGCAATTTCGAGCAAAAAAATTATATTGGGTGGGAGGAAACAATAAATATGTGATTAAAAATAACATTTATTGCCTTCTCTCGGACGATATAGTGTTTTTTGTTGAATCTTTTTAGGTAATGGGATTGATGGGATTGGAACTATGTGATTCGAGGCAATAAATGTCATAAAATAAATTTCTTATGATATCAATAATAGAGCATATTTCAAATGAGTTCTTAAATTAAGAGGATTGGTTGGTTTGTCAGCCATTAAGGAGTTTATAGAAAGGAAGATTTGCTTGATTGGTACTTCTGTTTGGAAAATTGGAATGCAATCATTCTACTAAAATTCCTGCTTGTATTTGATAGTAAATTCATGAGCTGTTGAACGCTGACTAATCAGCAATCAGAGCAGTAAATAATCAACTGTCAATTTGACATGTGTCATGAAAAAATTAATATTATATGTGGTAAAAGGATGTTCGGATCTTTTGAATGAATTACTAAGTGATCAAAAATAGCCTTCGAGGTAAATGACATTGCAGACACTTGAAGCAATACACTGGACAACGCAGAAGTTATAATTGAAGTTTTTCTATCACAAAAATTAAACGGCAGTTCCTTGGAATGAAATTTTTTAAATAAACCTGATTCACTCCAAACTGCAATGACGGTTGTGATTTTTATCTGAAAATCTCACTACATTAAGTCTTTATTTTTGCCTTTCGTATAGACAATTAGCAGAAACCAATCAGCACTTGCAGATTATTGCTTCTCACAGAGGTGTTCTTAATTTTGAGATGAAATTTGTTGTTTAGGAAAACAGTATTAGAACATACTATTTTTTCTACAATAATTACTGTTACTATTTTTTCTACACAATAATCGGAGAATAACGTAATATTATAATAAGATAATAAATTAAATAAAAATTTTTAATTAAAATTTTTTTTATCTATTTAAAAACAATTTTTATGAGCTATTCTGAACAATGACGATGCAAAAATATTTACTAAGAAATATGATAAAATTTATACATCAACATAATTCAAAAATAATTTATTTTATAAGTAAATTCTGCAATATTGTCTGATATGATTACAGGTTAGAGTTGTCTTAGTTCAATTTAATGCAACTTCCATAATTTTCAATTATAAGTCAAGTATTTTTTCGTAAGGCTTTCAACCCAACTCTTCGGCTTAGTTCTTGAAGGACTAGCAGGTAATCTTCCTTGGTGAATTCAGGTTCTTCGCTCATCTGCTCCATTAGATCTAAAATACTTTCTATGCCTTTATGTCCAGGTGGGAATATCTCATCGCTCTTTTTTAAGACATCTGAAATTATCTCCTTCATTTTCCCCCTCCAGTTGCTTGACTTCACTGCGACTTTTAATTTCTTTAATAGAAACTTAAGGGGGCCGACCTGAATGAGTCTTTGGGCTGAAGTTCTGTCTCTTCTGTTGTGTTCTGCGGATTCTATTGGTTCTGAGGATCTTCTATTGTGTCCTGCGGATTCTATTGGTTCTGAGGAACTTCTATTGTGTCCTGCGGATTCTATTGGTTCTGAGGTACTTCTATTGTGTTCTACTGCTATAGTAGTTGCAAAACATAATAATATTACCGAAGTCAGAACAACCATTATATAGCCACAAGTTTAAGCAGTTTATATTGATTTGAAATATAAGGTCTGCAATAGCTATGGTTCTTCACTTTGAGCGTAAAGTTTTTCTATATAAATTCCATAAATCTTTTGCAATATTTATAACTCGATTAAAAAATCTTATCAATTATGTGTTACTATAACAATAGTGAATAGAAAAAGTCGCTTTGCTTTTAAGTACATTTGAGGAAATTTAAAGGTCTTCAAGGACAGATTGTAATTAATCAAAATCCAGGAAGTATTTCATTGAATAGAATTTATTTCTATAACTTGAAGAAAAAATATACTCCGAATCTTTTCTTTAAAACAAATTTATTTACTGTTGAAAAATTATTTAATAAAATGTTTATTTTTTTCTTTCATCGCATGACTAAAGTTTGTCATTCTTACTGAAATATTTTAAAATGCCATTCATTTCTCGCCTTACAGGACTGATGTGATGAAACAATCAAATTGTCATGAAAATATTGCAAGGAAAAAATTCATTACAAAATATCTTAATTCATGTAATAAAATAAATAATTACGGAAGTATTTTGAGAAATTCAACTTTAATAGCTATTTAGCTAGTTCTAGACATTTAATTATGTTTTGCTACTGCAACACATTTTCAATTGTTTATTTCTGATGACAGAAGTTCTATAAAAATAGTCTACTTCGTAATTTTAAATTTCCATCTTACATCAACTGAAATGATGATCTTAAATTTTATCAAATTTCGATCAATTGGACCTGTGTTGGCCATGTTGGTCGTGCCACATCAGCATAGATATTATTTGCTAAATAGTATGTTAATATGTAAGTTCCTCAGAACAATACTATTAGGATCTGAGTCAGGTATAGAACCTACAACTTTTCTAGTCGAGACTACATTTTAGTGAAGATCAATACAATTTTCAACCTATTATATATATTTGTGTTCCTGATGGAAACAGTAAAATGATGCGGAAAACGAAAACAGAATCTCAAGCTCCAAGGCTAAGGTGGAAAGCCAACGAAGACCAAAACCGTATTTATGTATCGCAAGGGAGAAAACAAGGAAACCTTGTAAAAATTCACCTTGGCAGACATGTATGAAGAAAGTAAAAACGCAACATTAATCTCCCGTTATTTAACAATCTCTTGGATCAAACCGGGGACTTAGTGCTATGAAAAGCAATATCTTACTACTAAGTTGGGGTGAGCCTCATTACAAAAAGCCAAAGGCAACCAGTTTTTCCAAATAGTAACTATCTCATATATTGCATTCTATAATGCTTGACAACACTGATGGTTTGATATATATGAACCAAGATTTTAATAACAGAATTGACGTTGGAAATACAAGTGATTTTTGAGGATTATTTTAATTACTCTTTTACCTCCTGAGTTTCGTATGGAGCATTGACTTTTACGCACAATAAATTAATTCTTGCAAGGTGCCTTTCAAGAATATCCAATTATTGAAAAGTTCAGCTTCAACGATTGTTTCCTGTCATCTGAAATTGATGTCTATATAATAAATAGCTTGTTGAGTCACGATGACTTCATGATTCCAATAAATATCTAGATTTCCCTAAGAGAACAGTGACAATGTCTCAGCCTGAAAATACTTTAATCTGACGCAGTAATAATTAAATCTTTTCAGATTAATGAATTTGCTTTTCTACATTCGCGATAAATGATTGTTTTACGGTGTTGACATTCTAAGTTTCCAAATTCATGAGTATTGACATGAATCATAAAAATTGCTCAATTTCAAAATTTTCTTCTTACAAATAAAAAAATGTATTTTATTTTGTTTCTATAACACTCAAGGCTTTATCACTGTTATGTTACAACAAGTTTTAGCACTTTATATTCCGCACAAACCTTATGTAGCACTTTAAATTGCACACAAACACAACTTAACTGCACCTTTCTCCTGCACTTGCACAATTTTTGTCTTATTTTATTTTCAGTTTGCAATTTCAATGATAATGGGTAATTGTAAACCTATTTGTTATTTAATAATTGAAATCACTATTTGAATTATTCACATTAATTTTTTTCTATATTTATTGTGATCTATATTTTTTTAAATATGTAAAAGTTTTAAAAAATTTATATTAGTAAGCTAAATTTTTTGTTTGTTAAAACAGCATAGTTAATTCTCAAATTATGCTAGATTTCAAGAGAAAGCCTATTTTTTAATATATATATATATATATATATATATATATATATATATATATATATATATATATATATATATATATATATATATATATATATATATATATATATATATATATATATATATATATATATATATATATATATATATATATATATATATATATATATATATATATATATATATATATATATATATATATATATATATATATATATATATATATATATATATATATATATATATATATATATATATATATATATATATATATATATATATATATATATATATATATATATATATGTAAAGAAACTTATATTTCTTTTATATAATTGAAAAACTTAGGTTAAATTGTGTTTTAAAAAAATGTCATTTATGCGTATGATTTTAGAATTTACATAAATTTGAGAGCAAAATATAAATACCTTTCAGAAGTAATGCTTAGTTAAACATTTTTGAGATAGGCTTTCGGCAAACATGTATTTAAGTCTATTTACAGACGTTTCCTTTTTTTATGGGAAAATTTTAAATAAAACATAAATTGTTAACTCATTAAATGAGAAAATATATGAACTTTCGTAAGAGATAAAAATTATAAATTTTGTATCTTGTTAACTTGATTGCTCTATTGAACAACTTGTCACCATGTTTAGTTTGTAGATAGTAATTCTCACATTAACTGAACTTATTTATTTTGTTGCGCTACTTATATGAAATCTTTATGCTGTATGTCTGCCAGGCGAAGTTTTATCCGGAGAACTTCGGTGAGAAATGGAATATTAAATTTATATCGTGATTTCTTTCTTTGGCTAAAATTTAAGAGTAAAATTAAGTTTAGTTTTGGAATTTTAATTACAGTGTTAATCATTAATTTAAAACATATTTAAGGCTCATTTGAACTCCCTGCAAAGTCTGTTTATCCCACGATATAATTAGTTTAAACGATATAACATGACTTTTCAAAACTCTCCTCGCATTAAGAAAGAAAATCAGGGGCTCATGTTTTAAACAGTTTCCTATATATTCTGAGGTTCATTTTTAAACTGTCACCTATATATTCAGAGGTTCATTTTTTAAGCTGTCGGTTATATATTATAGAGGAAAGTAGAGAAAGAGTATTTAAGGCAAGGGATTCCTTCTTCGAACATTAACACAGTGCAATTTAAAAAACATAGTCAGTATTTTTTTTCCATATTTGAAAAAATAATATTTTTGCCCTTTAGCGAATGAGTTTCTGCTTTTACCTATATGTCAACGCTTGGAATTGCATTGAGGTACGGATAAAAAGTGTCCTAACTTCAATACTTAATAAATACCCAAATAAAAATGTTTTAAAACATTCTGCAACTCATTTGACTTTTTTAGATAAACTATATTTGAAACTTAATTACTTGATGTAAGGTATCTTTGCTCAGAAGCTGTTAATTTAATTATTCTGCAATAAGCAAACTTTTATGAATAATCTGTAAAAAGTTTTTTAAGATTTAAATTATAACTTCAGAATTGTTTTCTTCTTTGGATTTGTTTTGATTTCGTGATATGTTGTATGGAAGAATATCTATTGCGATTTCAACTTCTCTTTTGACTGCATTATTTTAGTGCTGGATTACTGAAATTTGAAGAAGCAAGTTTTATTTCAATAAAATCTGAACTAAAGAAACATTGGTAAGTCGGGTATAAACAATATAAATTCGTAGAACCAAATATAACATGATTTAAAAGAAGTAACAAAACAGATGCATTCAACTAGTTAAACATGAATTCAACTCAGGAAATTTCGAAAGGAATTTATTAAGAATGTGTATAAATATTCATAATACATAATTTTAAATATTATTTTTATGGAAATCACGTAGATTTAAACTGGTCTATTTAATAATATGATAAAATGCATGCCAGTAAAGATGGCTAACATTTTGAAAACAAATAGCGAAGTGTTAGTAAAAAAATTCACTAACATTATATTTAATGTTATTATATTAAATATAATGTTAGTGAATTTTTTTACATTACATAATTTTTTTATATTACATTATATTTAATGTTAGTGTTAATGTTAATGATAAAAAATTTAATACACAGTAATATACAAACACATAGCCATTACCATTGATTGCCTTTGAATTACAAATATAGTCAAAGTAACAATTTTATGCTTTATTGAATTATTCCTTAATTTATGAAAATCGTTTTTATTATATTGTTTATGAAAAATAATATAACTGAAATTAACGATAAATTTCATATCCAATAGAATGATAACCATTCAAATGACTGCTAAAATAAAATATTTTAATATTTTGTGAAAAAAGAAAAATTTATATTTTATTTAAAATATAATTTAAAATTTCCCTTAATTTAAAACCTTCTTAGTAATTGAGGGTAAAAATAATAATTGATAAATATTTAAAGTTTTAAAAGTGATCTATTCACTCGTTTACATTTTTAACATTGTTATAATTGAAATAAAGTCGTCACTCTATTTTAAACACATTACACATTTCTAAAAAATCATTTTACTTAATACTTTAAGTATAAGATACTCTTATACTCTTAATACCTTAAGAAAAGGTAAGGAATAAGGTATGTATATATATGTGTGTGTGTGTATAAAATTTGCTTTTATGTACTAGTTTGTCCATTGTACAATACCGAGTTCTTATGAATGCTGAGGTATTTTGGTTATAAAGAATTGAAATCAGGCAAAAGTTGTCTGGTGTGCTTTTTCCTACTCTTAATCTTTTAAATGTAAGAACTAAGTTGATCAGAATTTACCATTAAAAGTGGTTTACGATTCTTGACAGACAAATTATGTTCTTCATAGTGAAAGATTTTGGGTTCAATTCCAGACTCTATTGAACAATTGCTGTTAAACATGGCATTTTTTTCTTTTTTTGCTTTTTGTATGCTTGTATGTTTGTCAAAGTAGATGCCTAGGACTTTTCCAAATTTCTTTTCTTACGAAACTTGAGTATAGCCAATATATTTATGAAAGATATTTTCTGTAGGCTAATCAGATTCAATGTTTTATGCCAAAAGGCCATTCAAGATGCGGAAACCAAATCCAAGAAAGTATCCAATAATAAAAAAGTTTGGCATTATGAATAATGGATCATAGAATCATGGCTTCATGGGATCATGGATCATAACTTGATATATGAATTAATTTTAATTCATGATATATGAAAATACCGACAGTAATTCATCACAAATTTTTGTTAATTAAAAATTATTTCATTTCCTTACATGATAAATACTTGTCACTAAGTTAATATAATAATTTATAAATAATAACTTCTTTACATTGAAGTATAATAATATTATTTAAAATATATTGTATTCCAGGTAAAACCATGTTTTATAAAAAAAATAACTATACTATAAATAAGGCATTTAAGTTTTAAAGTTAATATTTTAATTTTGAAACTTGAAATTTATATTTTAATGTATATATTGATAATTTTCTCAAATAATAATAATAAATGTTTACTCAATATAGCTAATAAATAATTAGTCGGAATAAAATTAATCTTTAAAATAGCATCAGCAAGAAAATTTCCTTCAATAATTTTCTAGAAAATTAAATTAAAATTGAAATATTCTTTCTAAACATTAAAGAGAAAAATTTTTTAAAAATATTTATACATTTAAAAAGTATAGCATTTATTACATTCTTTATACGCAATCAATAAATCTGGATAATGTGTTTCAAAGGATATATATCAATTTCTATGAATGATTTCATTAGTTTTTTTTTCATAGAAACTGAGTTTTGTTTTTTTATTTATGACAGAATTATCAATGATTTATATGGGCAAAAACAAATAAAATCTTTTATACAATTTCAAAATTTTCGTATCTATTACTACGATTACTACTACTAACTATTACGTCTATGATTACTCCCACTAACTATTACGTCTACGACTACTACTGCTCTTCGGCTCTACAATCCATGCAGGATTTTGGCCTCTTTCTCTAAACACAGCTCCACTTTTCCCTTTCGATCAATGACTTCTTTTTTCTTCCAATTTTTGAGCTTCAACTTTTTCAAATCCTCTTCCACATCGTCCACCCATCTTCTTTTGGGATGTTCAATCTTTTTTTAAGCTCTAGTTTTTTCTAAATATTTTCTTTGTTGCTCTTTCATCACTCATTCACACTAGATGTCCGAATCATTGTATTCATTTTGTTTTTATTATATTTACTGTATCTTTTTCTTTATAGAGCTTACTTCATTCAGAACAACTCCTAATCTTTCACATATCTGCATCTAAAATTGATCCATATACTTTTTTCAGAATTTTTCTTTCAAAGATAATAAGCAATTTTTCTTCTTTCTGTGCAGTTTAAGTTTCTGGTTCAATAGGTCTAATTATAGTTTTACATAGTTTTATTTCTCCCCTTCTTAAGAGCATAGAAGATTTAAACAGAGTTTAATAGTTGGAAAATAACATCTCTTTCGAGTAACCGGTCTAGCTTTTATCTCAGGGTTTATTTCATTTATTTTGGAGATAAATTGAAACGATATATTTAAAGTTAGTCATCCTTTCAAAACCGAACTCAGTGTTTACTGCACTGGTGTCTAAACCACATCCTCGATCTATAACAATATATTCAATTTTCCCTGAATCAACAAGATCCCGCACTGTCTTTTCTTCCTTTTCTAGGTCTTTTTAGATTTAAAATAGATATTTTTCATCTCTAAACATTAAGTCCACGTCATCCGTAAAAACTTGCAAAAATCTCTTTATTATTGTGTGCTTTTGATTGGAGTAAAATTTTCCTATGACATATTTCAAACGGAAGTTGAAAAGTGTTGTAGACATAGCGGTTCCCTGTCTTAATTCTATAAAAATTTCTTGAAAACTTTTCCTGCACTTTAACTTTAGCCTCTGTGGTTGACAGTCATTTTACCAAGCCTTATTAATTTTCCTGGTATTCCAAATTAATTCAAGATATAATACAATTTCTCTCTATTTATCCAACTGTACGCTTGCTTAAAATCAACAAAACGTTGCTATGATTTAATGTTTTGTTTACAGAGCTTCGCCAGAATAATACTAAAAATCTGGTCCTTAGTGGACCCATCAGTTCTGAGTCAACATTGATAGTCACCTAATAATTTTTCTGAATAAGGTTGTAATCTATTCGCAATAATTTCGGAAAGTACTTCATTTTGACGCCGCAGGTGAACAGCCTACTCACGAAGTGAGTGTAAGACTATAAAGCTTCCTCTGCGTGAAAAAAACCCATCACAGGTAGATGTTTGTACCCCCTTGCCAAGCTAGGAAAACACAACCGTTCCGGCAGCTGTGTTTAGATCAAGACGGGTTACCTAACTGCTTGGCCTATGACATAGCCAGTCCTCCTAAAGACGGTGGATTTGACACCAGAACAGACCAGACATGCCTCTCCACCAACCCAAAGTGTATATGTAACACTTCCCATTTATATTAAGCCAATTAAAATCACATCATGAGCGTGAAGGGAGGCCCCAAATTTGTTCTTTTCAAAACAAAAAAAACAAACATTAGATTAACAGTAATAAATAAGTTTTTAATTAAACAATAAAAGTATTTAAATTAATAATATTTTAAGTTTTCAGAAATATTAAAAATTAATTCTCTTATGTGATTTTAGCTTAAATATAAAATTTTTATTTTTCACAATGGGAATACAAGGAGGGGAAGATTTTTAAAATTATTTTTAAAACTATAAAAAAAATTACAAAAATTCTTTGATTTTAAAAAATTTTAAAAATGATCAAAAAGTTGGAAAAGAGCATAATTATTATTAATTTATCAAAATATATTTGTATCTCAAAATTAACAATAAATGTTTCAAAATAAATTGTTTTACTACTTAAATTGTATGTGAGGGTTATTATTTTGCTTATTTAAAAATCAAGCAAATATTTATAAACTTTGAATTTCTTTTTTTTTTTCGTTATTAATTGTGACACGCAAACTACTTTAAAATGTCTTAAATTTCTTCATAATTTTTATGCATAGTTTTTTGATCATCAAATATTAATTACTCTAATATATTACACTCTATATATTACACTCTATATTTATGTGGCATTACATTCTATCAAAAAATAACTTAATTCTAATATATAAGCTCTCATTGCAAATTATAAAAAATATAATTTTCTTAAAAAGAATGTGAATAAATAAGATTTCCTATTATAGTCAATTACTTAAATTGTGTGTAAATAACAATAAATTAAATAAAAATAATAATATTGTATTAAATGCAACTTTTAAAATCTCAAATTATTATTACTAGCCTGATAAATTTAATTTATATCTTATTCGAATACATTATTAATCCGAAAATTTGGATATAATTTATGTATTTAATTTTCATAACTTTACGAGTGATTTTGGTGATCAAATATAAATCTTTTAGATACATATTAATTTCAAATTGTACTTCTGAAAAGGAAATTCCATTCGTAACCAGCTTCGAATGAGAAAATTATGATTACTATTTTTTAAATAATTCTTTTTATTATTATAACCAGGTCAAGTATATATATATATAGTATTATATTCAGTATTATATATATATATATATATATATATATATATATATATATATATATATATATATATATATATATATATATATATATATATATATATATATATATATATATATATATATATATATATATATATATATAGGGCTAGTTTAGTTTGAGAACAATGCAGACAAAATAAATGCATAAAATCAAATTAGACATCACATAATTCTAAAATAATTTATTTGAACAAATTCTGAATAATGGACAGCTATGAATGCAGCTTATTTCTTCCAAAATGCAATTGAAAGCATTTTACTAAAAATTTTAAGAATAATTTATGACTTTTCTGTCAGTATTTTAGACACAAATATCTCTTATTGTGGTTCTGATTGTCATTTTCTTACTTCATTAGTTTTGATTTGATTAGCTTATCACTAACTGAGATGACATCATCACTGGTAATGTTTGAGCTTTCGCTGATCCTCTTCATTTCACTTAGAGCACTGTCTAAGCATTTGTTTCCAGGAATTATCTCTCCGCTCTTACCTATGATTTCTACAAATGTCTCATTCATTTTACGTATCCAATCGGAATGCGTATATGCATCAAGCATCTTCCTGACTGCCTCATCAGCGAAGGGCTTATTCTTAAGTTTCGGGCTTGGCGTTGTGGAGATTTTTGCTGTAGTTGTGGATGTGACATTCCCTTCAGTAGTTCCTTTTCCTGCTATAGTTGTGGATGTGAAATTCCCTTCTGTAGTTCCTACTCCTGCTACAGTTGTGGCAATACATAGTAATAATCCAAAAACCAAAACAGTCATTGTATATCCACAAGATTAAGCAGTTTATTTAGATTTAAAACTATGAAGTTTTCGCACTGCACCAAATGATATTCTTTATAATCAACATGGAGATGTTACAGTATTTATAATCAAATTTAAAAAACCTAATTATCATTTGAGAAGCAATTGAAATAATAATTTTGAATTGAAAATCTTTCATTTGTTTTAAAGCAAATTCGGTAAAGGAAAATCTTTTCAAAAACAATAAACGATTAATCAAAATCCAGGAAAAAAATTCATTGAATAGCATTTTTTGTTAAAGACTAGAAAACAATTAAGACAGGACTTTTTTAAATATAAATTTATTTGATATTGAAAGATTAAAATACATATTGTGTTTTGACATTCAACTAAAATTTATCTTTTCTATTGAAATGATTTTTAAAACAATGTGGAATTATAAGCAAATACCACTCTGTTATGAAAGTATAGTTAATAAATAGTTGTTACCAAAGAGTATCATGATATAAAATAAAAAAGTAGGCGGAAATACATTAACAAAATCTCTTTCACAGACACAGAGTGAAAAATAAGGTTAAATTCGTTTATTTTAGTGTATTTTCGGTTTTCTATTTCTGACAAATGAAGCTCTAAAAATAGCCACTTTTGTAATTTTAAATTTCTTTCAAATGGCGTGCAGTTAATTAATTTTGGGCAACCGTTATTGGAAATGATCCAATTTTTCATAATTTCGGATGTGTAAGCCGATTGCTGAATTCAAATTTGTTGTTATTCTTACAACCAGCTTGATGAATCGATAACTTCATAATCACCTGATAACTGCGATAACAGCTTGAATGAGCTGCAGAGAACAGACTCAAAGTACTGTGATCGGGGCCTGATTAATAATCACGATGATTCAGCGGATTGAGTTTATAAATTTGTTATTCTTCATTTTTTATAGATTATAATTATATGACAATGAGTCTATTTTTCCGAAATTGGGAGCATTTACGTGAATTATAAAACATAATTCGATTTGTAAATTCCCTTCCTTCAAATAAAGATTGTATTTCCTAGATTTTTATACCGTCAAAGCATTTATTATAATCCACATTATTTAAGCACGTTTCAGCATTTTCATATCTTATCTATGAGATATAAGCACTTTCATATACCTGATATTAGCACTTTCATATTTCATATATTAGCACTTTCATATGTTACTGATCAGATCAGTACTTTATTTTTAGAGTCAGTCTTCTACAAAATTTTTTATTCCTAACTTATTTAAGGGCTCGTACTGAGTATTCAATATTAAATATTGCTTAGCTTTGGAAAATAGTAATTAATGGCAAACTTTCTTTAGAATATAGTTTTTATGAATTTAACATCTCTTACAACAAATAAAGATTGTATTTATGTTTTTATAACATTTAAGCATTTATTATGATCCACTTTGTTTAAGCAAGTTTCACCACTTTTATATCTTAGTTGTCAGATATTAACACTTTTATATGCCAGGTATTAGCACTTTTATATATCAGATATTAGCATTTTCTTGTTTCATATATTGGCACTTTTATATTTCCTTTACTAGCAATTATATTTTTCACTGTGCTAATATATAAAATATGAAAATGCTAATGAGTGCTAGAAAGAGCTGTAAGTGCTAATATAGAAAATATGAAAGTGCTGATATAAGCACTTTTATATTTCATATATTAGCACTTCCATAAATTAATTAACAGAATATTAAATTTTTTTGATTCAGTCTCTTATAAAATATTTGCGTAATAATTTATTTAAGGCCTCAGAATGAATATTCAATGTTAAACTTTGTTTAAATTTGGAAAATAGTAAAGAATGACAATCGTTATTTAGAAAACAATTTTTATATAAATTTAATCTAACAGAATACACTATTTACACGTTAACGTATTTTAAATTTAACAGTTTTGACCACCAATAATCGACATTAAGTGAAAATGTTTAAAATAATCTAAATTCTTAAATTATATTGATAAGCATTTGAAATCTAAATCGTATGGATTTGAATTTAATTAATATTGAAAAGCAGGCATAATCTTTTCTCAAATTCAAGTTCTATTCTCGAAATTTACTGGATTCTGAATAATCACAAATATTTTAAATATATTGGTTAAGAAAAAAAAGATTACCATTAAAAAGACTCAAAAATATTTTTAGAGGAAGAATGAATAAACTATAAATCTGCTAAGTAGTTTCTCAGCAAAATATGTGTATAATTGTAAAGAAGTTTTCAAATAAAATAAATGATTTTCAAATTTGTATCAAAATTTAAAAATTAACTTTGCAATATAAAAACTGAATTCACAGCACTAAGAAAAATTTCTAAGTAAAAATTCCAACGTTTGTTAATACAGTTGATTTAAGTTTAAGATTCAATATTTTACTTTATAACCATTCAATATGTGGAAACCAAATCCAAGAAAGTATCCAATAATAAAAAAGTTTGGCATTATGAATAATGGATCATGGAATCATGGCTTCATGGGATCATGGATCATAACTTGATATATGAATTAATTTTAATTCATGATATATGAAAATATCTACAGTAATTCATCACATATTTTTGGGAATTAAAAATTATTTCATTTTCTTACATGGTAAATACTTGTTTCTGAGTTGATATAATAATTTATAAATAATAACTTCTTTACATTGAAGTATAATAATATTATTTAAAATATATTGTATTCCAGATAAAACCATGTTTTATAAAAAAATAACTCCACTATAAATAAGGCATTTAAGTTTTAAAGTTAATATTTTAATTTTGAAATTTGAAATTTATATTTTAATGTATATATTGATAATTTTCTAAAATAATAATAATAACTTAGTAAGATATATTTTTACCGGGAAACTTATTCATAATTTGATGGTCTTAGTAATTGTTGCATCTTTTAATATAAATATATAAAGTAATAAGCAATAAAATAAATGCATATAAAGTTTGCATAAGTCCTTAAGAATGTTTGGTTATTTGGTTACAAATGGATCTTTAGGATAACTGTACGTATTACATATATAACTTCTACTGAGTCTAGCTGAGCTGGCAGCCGAATGGTTAGCGCTCTTGCCTTCGGTTCAACAGTTCGTGGGTTCGAATCCCACCTTGGGAATGGATGTTTGTAGTGGTTCGGAATCCACTTTAAACCGTAAGTCCCGGTCTAATTAGCCTTCGTGTGCAAAAAATGACCGTTGAGCGACAAAGAAACCAAACCTACTGAGTCTAGGTAGTTACTGAAACAATCGATTATGACTAAATAAGAGGCATATGATAGAGTCAAGGGTTATTTATTGTCATTGAAAACAATGTTGTAACACTCTTTCTAAATTCAGAATTATATTTCTTTAATGATGTAATACCTTTTTTAACCACAATTTTTAACTAAAATGGATTCCGAACCACGAAAAGTATTTTTGTCCGAGATAAGAATTGAATCTTCAAACAATTGGACTAAAAATGTTAGAATGTTAATCATACATCTCGGTTACTAAAGTTTCAAGTACTCTCTATCAATAATTTCAAGATATTCTATCAACAATTCCAAGATATTCTATCTATAATTTCAAGATATATCTATAATTTTAAGATATTTATGATATTAATCTTTTTACATAATACCGAATATTTCATAATCAGCTTTTAGTTAGTAATTTATTAACCGCGTTTTTATGCGGTATTACTTTTCATCAAAAAATTACTTAACAAGAAATGAAGTATCAACAATTTTTAAAAATATAATATTCTTGCAAGAAATTTAAATTTAAGTGCAAGTACCTACAAAACTCTAACTTCAATTGCAGCTATCAGTGAATAATAATAATAATATAACGAATTCTAGAATATTTGTGTTGCTATCTATACTTCTTATATCTGTCAAAATATTATTTAATGCCCTTAAATAAATTTAAGAAAAATTAATACCGTTTTTCTTAGAAAGTTACTAACCGTACTGGGGTTTTTCTTAATGATATAATTCTTCAAGAACTTTAATGTAAGCTTAATGGGTGAATTTTGACTTCTGGCTCATCAGCTCTATTTGAATATTGACTCTATTCTAGGCCTTTGTGACCCGATGGAAGTGCCTCTTTGATTTTTTGTTTATGACTTTTGAATTCCTAAACTTAACTTGCTCGTTCCAGTTTCTAAGTTTCATTGATAATTTTATTTCCAGAATTATTTTCCCAAGGGTGCCTGTAATGATGTTTTTAGGGATAAAAGCTTTTGGTGCGCTCTTCCTGTTTTAGTAGTTGCAATGCATAATGATATCCCCTTAACTTGATATAGTTAATTAAAATTTCAAATTTTATGATCCAAATATGTTTTAAAAATTGTAAAACATTATGCTATTCAATCAACTGTTTCTTTAATCAACAAGAGTTGAGGTATTTTCTTTCATTCAAAGAATCCAAATTCTATAAGAAATTTTTCTTCTAAAGTCAAAGGTTTATAGATTTTCTAACAATTATATGGTACTTAGTTATTTGGTATTAAATACAATTTGAAGCCTTTTTTGTAACAGTGAATAACGTAAAATATTTAAAAAATTAAAGTTAAATAAATAAATTTCAACATAAAAAGTTTAGTTTTAGAAGCAGATTATTATCTATTTTTCTTGTAAAAAATAAGATTGAACATATTCACTTTTTATGTATAAAATTGATTTTACAAAAAATATTCTTGTTAACGTATTTGTATTAAGAATAAATAGGGCTCTATTGTCTGTAATCAGAGATGAATATTTCTTATAATTAAAGAACAAAATGGCTCTCAAATTAAAAATTCTTTGTTTCGGAAAATCGTCACCAGCAAAGAAAACCAGATTTCTTCTAAAATTATTTGAAAATGTTTACAAATATTCTTCTAGTTAAAGAAATATTAAACCTAATAATGAAAAGGAAAAACCAAGATAAATAACAGTTTTTCAAAAAAAAATTTTCCTCTCAATTTACAAAAGAGTTATAAAAACAAAATTATTTTTTACTTTTTAATTTATTACCATTCAAATTCGATTTAAAAACTTCCGAATGAAATATCAATAGTCACTTCAAATTATAGAATATTCTTATTAAAGCTTTTAATTTATATGAGCAAGAGCATTTACTTAAAATTTTATTTAAATAATATGAAAACTCTAAATAGTAAGTTTGATAACAGGTGTAATTTAGCTTATGTATTTTTTATTCCTAAATAAACTGTATTTAAATCAACTTTAATTAACCTATTTGCTTAATTAAAAAGTATGGAAATTTTATAAGTACATAAAATTATTTAATTTCTTCTTTCGTTGCTAATTGTGACAAAGTAAATTAAAATATTTTAAATTTATTCTCAAGTTTTTATACAATAACTTTTTAACCATCAACTATTAATTACTAATTTATTACACTCCCTTTTATATACGGCATTACATTCTATCCAAAAATGGCTAAACCAATTTATAAGGTCACATTACAAATTATAAAAATATAATTTTCTCAAAAAATGGTCATTTATTTGAATAATAAGATTTACTTAAATAAGTCAATTGCTTAAATTATAAATAACAATGAATAAAATAAAAATCATGTATAAAATGAAACTTTTGAAATCCCAAGTTATTATGACTAACTTTATAAAGTTAAAATATTTCTTATTTGAATTATTTATTAATTAGTATAAATGAGCTTATGATCGGAGAAAGCTGTCGCCAAATGACGTGTCGAATGATCTTGATGGAAACAACTAAACATGTGATGAAGAAAATTAAGAATATTGAGTTACAATATAAGAGATTTTTTGTCAAAAAAATTTTATATTTGAAAGAATGACTATATATATAAGGCCTCGAATATATAAATATCTGTGATACATTAGTACATGTCATTATATTGCACCATGAGTGAATGTTTCAGGAAAGAAACATTAAAGAATATTGCCCATATATTCATACATTTTTTCATCGTATATTATTATTAATAATGTAGGATCTATACATGTGTATTCTAATTAATTCTTAATGATGGTCACAAGTCGAAGATCTTAAGACTATTTTCCAAAGAAAGCATTCCATATATTTCATTAATTAAATAATTCTTGTTTTAATATTTAATTTCCAGTCAGGATATTAGCTTTTATTTAATATTATACATCTAAATTTGCCACTCAGCTTGTCTAGTGGTCAGTATGCCTGACAGTGGATAGGGAGGTCCTGGGTTCGAATCCCAGTTCAGGGATGGATGCACTTTCTGTCTCTCTCTGTCTATCCTGCCTTTGTTCTTTCCTTGTATAAATGGGTTGTGAATGGTTGCCTACTCTATAAACGGGTACCTATGGCACTACGGGTACCTTTGTGTGTATTGAGGAATTCGGACTCGACACCAATATATGGTTCAGTTGGAAAGGTGGAGCAGCGCACCCTATAATGCCTGCCTAGTTGGAACACAACAACATCTACATTTATCCTATCTTGGTTTCAGTATATAACAAATGACTTTTGAAGGTTTACGTAGAAGATAGCTTGAATTAGCCACGTTAAATATGGAATGTTGAATTTTGCGCTTAATTAATTAATTTTTGTTACGTGTTATTAGAGATGATCCAACAGTTCTTAATTTCGGATGGTGATTTGATAACCTGATAATCGCCTTATAACTGCGATAACCTCTTGAATGACCCAAACAAAACAGTGCTAATATCTCAGACTCATAGTACTGTGACCTGATGGGGTAATAATAACGGTGATCCAGAGTAATGAGTTAATACTTGTTATTTTTCATTCCCTATAGTTTATAATGATATGATGATGAGTCTACGTTTCCGAATTCATGTGGATTTACGTGATGTATAAAACCTAATCCGATTTGTACATTTCCTCCTTTGTAAATAAAGATTGTATTTCCAATGTTTTTATAGCGTTAAAGCATTTATTATAGTCCACTTTGTTTAAGCAAGTTTCAGCACTTTCATGTTTTAGCTACAGATTTTACTATTCAATTCGTGTTATTTTGGGACAATTCATTTTCAATAATTGTAATATTAGTATAGATCAGTAAAAACGGGAATTGAATATATTATTTAAAAATGAGCACTATTGTTTCAATCATTTACACTAATATATTTTTATTTTACATTTGACCTATTCATCAAAAATTAATAAATGTTCTGTATGTTTTAAAATCAAACTGTTGGTATTTCTTTTATTATTAAATATTTCTGTAATTAACAGATGTTAGTAAAAATTATTTAAATATAATCAAAAAATTGTAGTCGATTCTTTACTTGTGCTGAATTTAAAAATTCATTTATGAGAATCATTTGTTTATGAAAATATTTCCCCGATGGCTACTCATAACTCTGCCAAGCTGGCAGCCGAATGGTTAGCGCTCTTGCCTTCGGTTCAACAGTTCGTGGGTTCAAATCCTACCTTGGGCATGGATGTTTGTAGTGGTTCGGAATCCACTTTAAACCGTAGGTCCCGGTCTAATTAGCCCTCGTGTGCAAAAAATGACCGTTGAGCTACCAATAAACCAAACTACTCATAATTCTAGATGTCAAAATCCACACACAGTGTGGAAAAATCTTTTCATGTAATAACAGAAATTTTATAATCAGCTTTTAGTTAGTAACTTATATAAAGCTTTTTTTTTATGAGGTATTATTTTTCGTCAGAAAATAACTAAACCAAGACATGAAGAATAATTACAAATTTTAAAAAATATATAATATTGTGCAAGAAAAATAATGTGCAAGATTTTTAACTTTAAGTATAAATATTTAAGAAAGAACTCGAACTTAAATTATAGTTACCACTGAATATTAATAATAATAACTCGCGTAACAAGTAACTTTAGAAAATTTAATTAATATTATCGAATGTCTATCATCTCGACATAATTTATATTTTATGATTTTCAAAATATTTTATATTTTATTTGATTAAGAAATTTTAAAAATATCATTATTAACCAAGCGTTTTTAACTTTATTTTATTTAGTTTTTTCTATATCTGGAAAACAAGCTAATAAATGCATTTTTTAAAAAATATCTTTTATTTATTTTCAAATTTTTTTTGAAAAGTATTTATGTAGTAATCAACATTTTATGTTACAATTTTCTATGTCATTTTTTGTTATATTTTGTTTTCCTCATAACCATAATATAAATTCATTGAAGTCATGAAAAAACAAAAAGAAAATGTCATCAAAGTTTAAATTTTTATTCATGCATAAAATAATAAAGCAACATTTTTTCAATTTTTTTTAAATATTAAAACAATTCGAAAATAAAATGCATAAGTTTATCACATATTTATGTATGCAAAGTTATTCATACGTTTAAATTAATCTTATAAAAACATATACCAAAAATATGCATGGCTAAAGATCTACAAGAATTTCAGATGCATGCAAATATGATTATTTATAAAAATTTATAGATAATATAATATAAATTTCATACCTGAGAAAGTAACATAATATTTAAAATGTACTTGTATTGTAAAAACAAACAATATAGTTTTGTAATATAAGAATAAGTTTAAAAACGTACTTTTATTAAAAAAAACTTGTGAATTAAAATTTTAAGGCCATTTAATATATGCAAGAATTCTTCGGAAAAACGTCTATGTGCAGACATTTTAAACAAAATGATGATAAAGTTATGCATCACATATATTTACATGATTTATTTTAAGCAAATTCTGGAATATTTGCTGCTATGTATATTTCTCATGTCTGTCAAAAAACAATTTAATGTCACTTACATAATTTTTGATTTGTTTTTCCTAGAGCTTCCCATTCAAATCTTACTGTGATGTTACTTAATCATTTAATTCTTGAAGAATTCTGATAAAAGTTCCCAGGGTGTATTCTGGATTTTCGTTCATCTGCTCCAATTGATGTAGACTCTTTTCTACGCCTTTGTCACCCAATGGAAGTTCATCTTTGAACTTTTCTATGATTTGCGAATTTATATCCTTAATTTCCTGCTTCCAGTCGGCAAACGTCAATGACCCTGGTGCTTTTCCTACTTTCGGAATTATTGGGTCAAGAGGGCCTACAATGGTGTGAGGTGGTTTAAAAGCTTCTAATGGACTTTTTTGTTCTGTGACTGCTATAGTTGTTGCAATATATAGTAATAATCTCAAAACAAGAACAAACATGGCGAAAACACAAGATTCAGGGTTTGTGCACTGACTTAAAACTATGAAGTCTAAACACGGACTTAAAGTTTCTCTATGCAAGCTAGCAACTCTTTTTTAGTATTTATATAATCCAATTAAAGACACTTATTACAAATTATATAGGAGTTACTGTAACAGTAATGAAAAATAAAATTCACTTTGTTTTCAAGCAAGTTTCGGAAAAATCTAATGATCTTAAAGGACAATCAGCGATTTATTGAAATCCAGGAAATGGTTCCTTTTATAAAGCGTTTCGCTATAATTAAAAAAAAACAGATATGGTATTTAAAACAAACTGATTTCCAAATTTACACGGAAATTGTTAAATGAAAATTCAAGAACAAAAATTGAATTTGCAATACAACGAAATATTTCAAAGAAATATGAACGAATTCTGTTGTTTCTTGATAACAAAGATATATTGATTAAACATTCAATTCTTATGATTCAACTATGGTTTACAATAAAAAAAAATCGGCTGTTGAAAGCATTATGTTTTTCAATAATTGTTTCAGTAATCAACAATAGAATTATTCTCTTTCATTGAAAGATTTCGAATTATAGAAGAAATTATCCCCAAAAAAGTCAAAGGTTTGTAGGCTCTTGAACATGGTAATTGGTTATTTTTAATGGATCATTATTTCATAGTTGTCAATGTTTATAACTAATTATTAATTTGATCAATATTTATATTAATGAATTAATGTTTTGAATAAACTTTGTGGTTGTTGATTGGCTAAGAATTGTAGTCATTGGAAAATTTGCATATGATATACCAGTAATAATAATAAATGAATCATAGAGAGGAAAGTATAATTGAAACGAAAATTCTTTGTTGAAATAAACATATTTATTTTTTCTGTTAAAAAAACTATCATGTTTACAAACCAGTTTTCTTTAAATAAAGCAATTCTTTTTCTTTTGAAAAACGTTATCTTCTTTTATTTCTGAAAGTTCACATGGACATATTATTCTAATTTTATCAAGCGAAAAATATTCTCAAAAATATTCTTTACTTATATATATAATTTAAATTAAATTAAGCTTACTTAATTTAATAATATTATTTGCAACTTTTTTATCAGTAAATAATATATGATATTTTGTTGCTGTTGCCGTGTGACAAGTGCAAAAGAAAAAAAAAGGTAAAAAAGACAAGTCATATGGGACCAAAGGCATGGAGCACTGCCCTGGTCACATCTTCAGCTTTTCCGTATAAAGGGTGCCATGGCAGCAGTTGGGATCGATGTTGAAGAGGGTCTAGGCAACAGAGATGCACTTGAATAGATGCCTCGGATCCAGCTGAACTCCTGTACAGAGCCTGAATTCTGCATAGGTTCTAGATCCGTTGGGCATGATTTTCATAACCCTCTCCCAGACCGCATTCTGCTGATGGTAGAGGTGATACCACGGTCACGATTAAGCTCCGGTAGGCACCATTTTTTTCGTTGTCCCCCGCAGAGCTGATGCCTTGCGACGGCGTTTGCATCGAAGCAAGATTTTTGATAATGGAAAACAATGGAGAAGACAATTGTTAAAATCTCAACTAGTTTTTGATAATTAACTATTAATTACTAATTTAGTACATTCTCTATTTTGATGCGGAACTATATTTCGATCAAAAAGTAATCGAAGCAATTTATAAATACCAATTGCAAATTATAAAAATATAATTTTTTTAATGAAAATGTTATTTTATGTAAATAATATTTATTTAAATAAGTCAATTTGTTAATTATAAAGAACAATGAAGTAAATTAATAATGTTGCTTAAACTGTAACTTTTAAAATTTCACAAATTATTGTTATTATCTGGTTAAATTAAATTATTTCTTATTTGGATTATTTATTAATCAGAATAGTGGGACATCATTTATGTATTTTAAATTTCATAAATTTACAAAATGATTTTGGTAAGTAAACACAAAAACTTTGTTACATATTAAATGTATTATTATTTAAGAGAATTTTTTTTGTATTTAATTTTGTATGTCGTGATTTTAATACTAATTGTTATAGAATTATTATTATAACAACAATAATACATGTCCATGTATATATATATATATATACATATATATATATATATATATATATATATATATATATATATATATATATATATATATATATATATATATATATATATATATATATATATATATATATGTGTATATATATGTGTGTGTGTGTGTGTGTGCATAACCTAATAATAAACTAAAAATAAAACTCAGATGAATGTAAAGGCCATTTACAGTCAAAATATTTTAAAACTCTCTATCTAGTTAAATCTGATGTAAACTGAATGTGTTACACAATGTATTTTGATTTAAAAAGCCGGCAAATTAAAATTCTCATACCTTTTATTACAAGAAAGAACAATATAATTTATTATAAACAATATATGTGCAAAAAATTATATTAAAATAAAGTTTAGGTTCACACAATTCAAAAATAATTTATTTTAACAAATTCGGATAATTGACAGCTGCGAATACAGCTTAAGTCTTTCAAAATGCAATTCAATGCATCTTAGATAATTTTTACGAATAATCGATGAAATTTTCTCTTAGTGTTTTCAACGCTAAGTACCTCTAACTGTGATTCTTCTAACTGATTTAATTTATCAAAAAACTTGTATGTAATGTTCTTTGGTATATGCAAGCTTTCGACTCATCTCTTTCAGTCTAAGGTTTTATGTCTGGGTCAAAGTATCTCTTTGTTCTTCTTTATAAATTCTACAAGTATCTCCTTTGTCTTTTTCTTTCCAGTTGTTACTTCCTTTTATTTACATCTTTTAATTTTTTGATTGTCACTTCAATGAAACCTGGCATATTGTCCACCGGTTTTAGATTTGTGGCATTCAGTTCTAGGATTCACTCTATTTCTTTAATAGTGACGATACACAGTAATAATCAAAAATCCGAAAATACATTGTGAATTCGCAAGATCAAGCAACTTATTCTAATTTGAATCTATAAAGTCTTCACTTTGAACTTAATGATACGCATTATAATATGAATAAAGCTTTTATAGTATTTATAATCAAGTTAATAAAATTTTATTATTAGTTATCAAGGAGTTAAAATAACACTAGTTAAAAGCATAACGCCGCTTTTTTTTCGAGTATATTTAAGAAATTAAAAGTTCTTCAAATACCATCAGCGATTAATCAGAATCCAGAATATAATTCATTGAATAGAATTTATTGTTATAACGTTTAGAAAAAATTAGTCTTATAGAGTCTTTTTTTTAACATTTTAATATATTTATTTTGAAAAATTAGCTACCAAAAACATGTTTTTCGATATTCAGTTAAAGTGCGCCATTTCTATTGAAATTTCAAAAATTAAACACATGTGGTCTACTTATATAAAAAATTCAGTACTCTTATTAAAGTATTGTATATATATATATATATATATATATATATATATATATATATATATATATATATATATATATATATATATATATATATATATATATATATATTCGTCACAAAATGTTATTCATGAAATGAAAAAAAAAAAGAAATAGCAGCAACATTTTACAAAAAATTCTTTTTAATTAGCTAAGGGAAGAATTAAGTTAGATTAGGATATTGCAACGAATTTTTCGTTTTATATTTTTAATGAATAGATTTCTAAAAATCATCAATTACTTCGTAATTTAAAATTTTTATCAGCTGGCAAATGTGTTCTAAATTGGTAATTTTTCCATATAATACCTTATCACTGTAGGACTTTTAAGTCCCAAAGATATTATAACTTTCATAGGTTTTTTCAATATGGTGGTCATAAGTTCTGAGTCAACTATCAAATTGTCAGTCAATGATGTGCCAAATATTATCGATAAAGGAATTTAAAATGATACAAAAATCAGAGGAAAATATCGAGTTCATGTACAGTTATCAATTTCATTTGATTTGTTTGACACTGTCAAGTTAATATAGTTAAAACATTTTTCTTATATTATAAAATTTTTAACTTTGAAATTATATAGCTGACGCTTCAATTTTAAAATTATCTTTGACCTGTTAGTATATGACATAATAGCATACATTATTTAAATGAAGCAGGGAAGTATTAAATATATCATCCCAAAATACAAATATCCATCATACATTATTATCGAAGGTGTAGGTTCTGTACCTGCATTTTCTAATTAGTAACTACAGATGCTGACACTCATAAGAACTTACATATAAATTCTGATTAACTTGGCTTTCAAAAAGAGGCAATATTCTTCATTGAATGTATAGTTCTCTATTTCAGTCCTTAATGTCTAGTCTAACTATTAGATTCAATATTATCCTCTGCATCAGAATGTTTCAAAGGACTCCTAAAACTTTGCATAGTTACTCTTGAATCTAAAAAATTTCATGTGGGATTTGTATTTTGCTTATAATTAAATAATTTCAATTCAGCGCCACACTAGTAGATCCGAATTTGATATCACTTTAACTGTCAGCTCGATGAGTCGATAACATGATTACCCCCTAATAATCATGGTTACCACTTGGACCAGGGAAACAAAACAATGCTAAATTCTCAGCCTGAAAGAACTGAGATTTTCCAGAGTAATAATAAAAATGATTCAGCCAACCATTTTGCACTTCTCTATTTGCTATCGATGATCATTGTGTGGTGATAACTTTTAAAGATTCCGATTCCTTGAATGGATGAGCAAGCAAATCATATAACGCAATCTGATTTTAAATTTTCCTTCTATAAAATAAAAATTGTAATTCGTAGGTTTTTCTACCACTTAAATCTGTATCATTGTTGGTTATGTTGAAACAAGTTTCAGCCCTTTCCTAACTTAGTTACAAATTTTATTCTTCAATTTGAATAATTTTCGGACTTTTCATTTTTAGTTTTGTAATCGTAGTGTTGATGGTTAATTATAAGTTTTATGTATCATTTAATAATTGGAAGAAATATTTCAATCATTTACAATAATATTTTTCTAACTATTAATCAAATATAAATAAAAATTATCGCATTTGAAACCCTTTTAGAAGTTTAAATATATTTATTCGGAACATATGCAGTTCCTTACTTATGCTATCTTTTTCGAAAAAGCCATTTATTTTAGAGAAGTTTTCAGTGAAAGCTAAACGTTCAAATGTTTGATGTGAAACATTTATACACGAAGTGAGAACTCTATTTAGCAAAGGTTGATCTGATCATTAAATCATTTTGTAGTCAGCTCACCCCGTAAAGATGACCATGGGAGTGACTTTAATTCGTGATACAGGCGAATATCTAAAATAGTTTCAGTGGATGAAAAAAATTCAATGAAGTAAATAACATTTTTTTCTAATTAAAGCACAATTTATATACTTATAAGGTTAATATTTGTAGCTGAATTGATAAAATAATTTATAAATAGTATTTTTGCATTGAGAGAGAGAGAGAGAATAAAATTTTTATTTTTATAAATATTGTAATACATTTAATACAGTGAACATTTAAAAATGACATACTATGACATTAAAAATCTGTACTATAAATAAAAAATATGTGTTTAAAATTAAAATTTGATGCTAATATTCATAATGCACGTATTAGCGAGAAATTAAAATTTAATATAGATAACAAATTAATATTCAGAACTAAATCAATTTATAAAATAATTAATTTCTGACAAAACATCTAATTCATTATTTTTCAAGAAACTTAAATTAAATTTAAGATTTTTAATCAAAGCATATGAAGTGTAAAAATGTTACAGAAATATTGCTTCTATAATTCAAATAATATTACAATTAAGATAATCTATATATGCACTCAATAAATCTGGGTTATGTTTTTAAAAGAAATCTAAAATAAATTCCTATAAAGTGTTTGCAATTGATGTTTTTTAGAAACTGAATTTTGTTCCTCTAATTTCTAACATAATATTTATCAATGCTTTACGGGCACAAAAACAAATAAATTATCTTATAAATTTTCAAATATTTCATAAGTATCAGTTTATATTAGAAACACAAAATAAAAATATAATCTCTAAAATTACATAAACTTTATAAACTCTTACTTCAAAACCATATATAAGATTTTTAAATTATTTGTCAGAAAATAATATTTTTTTATGAATCAGTTCTTTGCAAAATTTTATCTTCCTCATTTATTTAATGATTATTACCTAAGATTAAATATTAGATATTTAATGTTAGCTCGATAGAATATGATATAAAATAGTACACATTTTTTTCAAATGTAAATATATATAATAAATCTGAGAGCATAAATTATTTTCGTTAACTTATATTGAAGATGAAGAGATACAACAATCGCAGGTGTAAGTGAATATGGATGTTTAATAAATTAAAAATTTATAATAAAGAAATTTCCTTTCTAAGAAAGTTACAGAATATATTTTAAAAATCCTTGATTTTCTAAATCTAACAACAAAATAGTTTTATAAAATAAGAATAAATTATAAAACTCATTTTAACTTTAAAAAAGTTGTAAACTAACTTTTTATGTAACTAAAAACATTTCTAAATAGCGTAAATGCAAATAGGTTATACAAACATATGGCAAATTTATTATCATATAATTCTAAATGATTCATTTTAAACAAATTCTGAAATATTGGGGACCATGTATGCTTTTTATGTCTGTCTAAATACAATTTAATGTAACTTACATAATTTTTAAGAATAATGGCTGCGTTATTTCTTAGTGCTTCTCACACAAATCTTACTGTGATTATACTTTTTTAATTAATTCGTCCAGAACTTTGATGTAAGCTTTTTGAGAGAAGTTAGGCTCTTTGCTCATCTGCTCCAGTAGATGTAGGCTCTCTTCTATGTCTTTGTGACACGGTGGAAGTTTCTTTTTGATTATTTTTATGATTTTTGAGTTTCTCTTCTTAATTTCCTCCTTCTGCTTGTTAAGTATCATTGCCAGCTTCATATCCTCAATTATTCTCCAAAGAGGGCCAACGTACGGTATGATTACAGTATTTGATTTGCATTTTCGTTGTATGACTCCTTCTCTTGCGATAGAAGTTGTGATATGTATTAATAATATCAAAACTAGAACAACCATTGAGAATACACAAGATAAAGAGTTTATACTGATTTCGAACAGTGAGGTCTGCACTTGAACCTAATGTTTTTCTATGCAAGATGTGATTGAAGCTTTTGTAGTATTTATAATCCAATTAAAAAACTTATTATCCATCAGATTAGAGTTACAATAACAATAGAGGAAAAAAATCACTGCTTTGTATTGAAGTAAATTTGAAAATTTTCAAAGATTTTCAAGAACAATAAGCAATTAATCAAAATCCAGGAAACAATTCATTAAATAGATTTTTTTGTCATTTTTTAAAAAAAAATTAGACGCGCTGCTTCTTTATAATTTTTTTTATTTATTATTGAAAACGTAGCTGATAAAACATATGTTTTTGCTCCACATTTAACTGAAAATTGTAATTTTAATTAAAATATTTAAAACGGGTGGAATATTTCCTATTCATGGTCAATTTTTGTTACTGATACCCCATTGTCATAAAAATATTGTGTAAACAAATTACTGCTATTTGCTTTTGTTTTGCAATTGCAGTTGAAAATGTAAATAAATTTGTTTTGCAGTTGAAAATATGAATAAATTTGTTTTGCAATATTGAAAATAGAAATGAATTTGTTTTGCAATTGAAAATATAAATAAGTTTGCTTTGCAATTGTATTCATATTTTAAAAAATTTACAGATGCAAAATTTCTGATGTTATAAAAATATCGTAAAAAGTATCAATATATGAGATATAAAATAAAAATTACGGAAAATGTTTGAAAATTAAACTTTAATAATTATTTGTTAATTTTAACACTTAAGATATATTTGATTATTTCTACTTATTTTCGGCTACGTTTTTTTATATGTGATTGAATAATCCCTTTAATCACTTGGTAATTTAAAATTTTTGTCAATTGTCAAATATGTCCTTAATTAGCGTCTTCTTCTCAATCCCCTTGATTTCTTTTGAAGGATATTAAATGTTACGTATAACTAAATATACATAAGCAATTTTAACGCGGTTATTTTACGGTGGGTTTACGTTTCAAACATATTAAGTTTCCAAACAAGATTTTTTGCATAAAATATATATAGTCTCCTTACAGTATTTTTGAGCAATGATCTTTTAAATGTACTCCCTGGAAACGAGTAATAACATTCGGGAGATTAAAGAAGAATTTCGTGTTCATCTTTAAAATCCTCAGTTTGATTTGCAATTGGTGATACTATATCATGTTACACACAATTATTGTTACATAGTAAATTATCTTCATATTCTAGGCTTATTGATAAAGATTATTCATTACAATACAAGTTAAATATACAAATGATCATTTTTCTAAACTTAAATATGTAAATAACATATTTTTTTAAGCAAAAAGAAATTTAAAATTCCATCTGAAATTTTATTTGTCCGCAGAAGTTATATGCTGCGTCGAACTCAAAGCAGCTTATCAATAGGAAAATTTTATTGTAATATCGGTATCTTGTCAATTTGAAATAAAAATTGAGTTTTTTTTTCAAGATTTTGATTAAGCGTTTGTTATTAATTTATACAGTTACATTGATTTGAACTTCCTTAAAAGATGTTTATCCAACGATACACTTATAATTTGAACGATATAACAAATCTACCAAATTTCTGAACGTTTAAAAAAACATGTAATTTTTTAAATTTTTTTATAATTACCATCAACATATAGTTGAAAGTACAGTAAAATATTTAGAGAGTATCGCATTTTTTCTTTCAACTTACCAGAGAGTAATTGTTTTTAAAAAATTAACTATATTTGCTTTTTTGGCTTTTGGTAAGATTATGTTTGTCCTCATCAGACTATGAGTTAACACCTTTCCTAATAGGCCAAGAATTGGTAATGCATTAGAATATGGATAAAGAGTCCCGGATGCTATATTTATAATAACTATATAACTAAAGAGGTATTCAAGATAATATTTCACACACAATCTACAAGTTACTCGACATTTTAGACTTCATTTCTTCATACAACCTTCGTATAGAAAATGTTAATTGAATTATTTTGCAATAAGTACATTTTTATGTGTCAATCTGTGCAAGTTTTGATTGAAATTGAAATTTCAGTTCTTTTTACTTTTTTTGGGTTTGTGTTCATTTCGGTAAGCCTTACGCAAAAATATCTAGTAAATTTATATTATTTTTATTATTTTATTGTTACTTTTTATAATTGCGTGGGATTTCTGAAATATAGATACAAGTTTTATTTTTATAAATACGAACAAAAGAAGCTTGCGATAAGTCAGGTTCAAACTATAAATTGATTGAAACAAATGTAAAATGATTTCAGAAAAACACAATGAAGGGGATAGATTCAACTAGTTAAACGTAACTTCGACTCCTGAAATTTTGAAAAGTTTTATTAAGCATGTGCATAAGTATTCCTGACACATGACTTTAAATCTTATTTTATGTCGAGTGGTTCAGGCCTCCCCATCTCATACTTTTCAGTGCATTAGGTGTGGAAGAGGAGACTTGGATTTGAGACCGGAGGTGGTGCTTGAGAGACTGACTATTTTTGGATTCATGGGGCTGGTGTGATGGTAATGTCACGCCAGTAGGGGATAAGCAACAACAACAAATCTTATTTTTCTTAAAGAAATCATGCAGCTTCAAACTGTTTCGTCTACTAACATCATAAAAAGCATATTAGAAAAAATAACTGGCATATTGTAAATAAATATAAAAGATTTAATGAAAATTAAAAAAAAGTCTCCAAAATTAAGTTAATTTAAAACTTATATTTATTATAAATTCCAAAATGGATAGAATGATAACAATTCAAATAACTGCTAAAATTAGATCTAAACTTTCAAATTTTTCTATAAAAAAAAAAAATCCGGATCAAATCTCAAATAAAATTTTAATTTTTCATATTTAAAAAACATTTGTGTGTGTGTGTGTTTCAAATCAATATCAACAATCATATTTTAATAAATATTTTTAATTTTAAAAGTAATTTATTTATTCATTCATATTTTTACGATTGTAATAATTAAAATAGAGTCGTCACTCTCTTTTATACATTATACAATTCTACAAGATGGTATCATAATTATTTTTTTATCCAATGGTGGGCACACAAGGGTGATTGAGTCCTACGCCACAACTAGGCCGGAAATTGCTACTCATTTATCGTTACCCAGCTAGCACCTGTGAACCAAGTCATGGAGGCGAGTAGCGTTAACCGCGCCATACCACTACAAACCCGTTTTTAGGGCGGGCCACATTCATACAACAACACAGAAGAAAGGACAGAGAGAACAGAGAAGGAAAGAAACATCCATGCCCGAGCCGGGATTCGAACCCGGGACCAACAGCTCAGGAGTCAGGAACGTTAACCACTCAGCCAATCTGTCTGCATCATAATTATATATCGTTGGAAATTAAAATAATCGTTATAGTTATTGTAAAATAAAATTTCCTTTCATGTGCGAGCATGTCCACCATACTATTATATTTTCACATGTATGCTGAGGTATTTTGGAAATAAGAATGTAAATGAGATGAGAATTCTCTCTCTCTCTCTCTGGTAGTTCTTTCTAGGATTAAACTTTTGAGTGTTAAAAACTAAGTTCACTAGAACTTACAGTTAAAATTGGTTGCCGATTCCTAACAGACATCCATATCAGAACTGATTTTGGCGAATTGGAAGAAATATGTTTTTCCTAAGAAGTGCGAACTCAATACAAGAACTGTGTATAATCAAAAAGCTTAGCATTCTGCAGATAGCTTGGCTTGGCAAAGTTATGAGATTTTTATTTCACGAAATATGCCGCTATATAAAATAATTCTAATGGAAGAAAATGATATTAATACTTTATGTGACATCATAATTCATTTACTTTAAAGAAAAATCATATGCTTAAAATGTTAAATTGAATGTAAAACTGTAAACAATTTTTTCAAAAATCTCTACTATAAATAAGATATATAGGTTTAAAAAATTATAGCTGAAATTTTTACTCGTAATGCATGAATTGATAAATTTGTTTAAGATATTAGCAATATTCAGAACTCATTAAAGTTAATAAATAAATATCCAGAAGTAAAAATTTAATTCAGAAGTAAAATAATTTTAATTTCAAAGTATTAATTTAATATTTTCGTGGAAAATTAAATTAAAATTTAGACATTTTACCGAAATATTAAGGTAAAATCTTTAAAGAAATATTGCTTTTTAAATGATGATATCTCAAATTATTTAAATTATATAACACTCAATGAAAATAATTAAAATTTTGTTTTTAAAGGATATTAAATAGATTCCAAAAATGTTTAAAATTGATTTTATAGATATTTTGTTTTTCAGAATTACAAAGTATTTATCAATATTTTATAGGCAAAAATAAATAAAATATTTAGGCAATTTCAAATTTTTTATGAATATCAGTATTTTTTATTAGAAACGAAAAATAAAATTAATTCTATTTCAAAGTTTATGCAACTCTAAAATGTTTAGTTTCAAAACTAGCATTTAAGCTTTTTGAAATCGCTTTTCAGAATACCAAATTTACTATGGCCCTGTTCTTTGCATTATTTATATTTCCAACTTTAATTAATGGCTCTTACTAAATATTAAATATTGCTTAGCATTGAAATATAACAGTGGATGGTACACGTTGCTTGGAATATAATTTTGATAAATTAAATCTGGCAACATTAAATATTTACAGGATCTTATTTTGAATCCAAAAGTTTTTATCAACATGAAACTATATTAAGTAAAAATGTTTAAAATAATGTAGATACCTAAATTATCTTGATATACATTTGAAATCTAAATCATATGGATTTGAATTTAATTAAGAATGAAAAGTAAGAATAATCTATTCTCAAATTCAAATTCAATTCTCGAAATATCTTAAATTCTGATAAATTTCTCAAATATTTTAAATTTATTGTGTATGGAAAAATACTAGAATAACCTTTTAAAGTAGAATTTTGATCTCTGAGGAAGAACATATGCATTGCTCTTAATAAACTAATGTATAATCATAAGTTTTTAAAAAACATATTGAATAATTAATACTGAAATAATGTTATGTAGTTTCAAAGTAATATATATATATATATATATATGTGTGTGTGTGTGTGTGTGTGTGTGTGTGTGTGTGTGTGTGTGTGTATATATATATATATATATATATATATATATATATATATATATATATATATATATATATATATATATATATATATATATATAATTGTAAGGAATTTTTTAAAAATGGCCATTTCAAAATCAAAACTAAATTTGGAATAACAAGAAACATTTTTAATAAATAATAAAAAATTCTTATGTGCGTAGATAACATCGATCTAGTTGATTAAAATTTCAATTCCAATATATTTAAATTATGAATCCTTTATATAATGTAAATAATTTATTATTGGAAATCTCACAAATAAGATGAGGGTCGTGGAACAGTGTTATATCTCTTCTAACATAAGTATGGGAATCAATAATCACATTAGTAGTTTTTAAGGTTATCTGAATTATTTTGCAAAAAGCATTGATATTTTTCCAGAAAATTAAATTAAGAATTAGATAATTGTCCAAACCATTAAGGTAAAAAATTTAACTAAACAATGCTTATGAAATTTAAATAATGTTATAACTAGAATGTTTTTATACGCACTTAAAAGAAATTATGTTTTTAAATAATATAAAATATATTCCAACAATTGTATTTTTTGACGTTTGGCCACTAATGAAGAATCTTAAAACAAATTTACATATTATATGACAAATACAGATTCCATGTAGTTACTTAACTGATAATTAATACTAAATCAAGAGATCGCGATAGACAAGATTCTCTACTTATTGTTCAATGCGTTATAAGCGTAAGCGATTGTAAAATCAAAAGCATAAACGAATTGTTTGTCTTTCTAAGTACAAAATTATTTTATCGCCAAATGATACTTGAAATTTAGCTTCTTTGTTGTTGCACTACATGTTTTGCAAATGATGATTAATGTAACCAAAGTTTTCTATTAAAATGGATCCGAAACCGTGGTATATAGTTTTGATTGAGATGAGAATGGAATCTATAAACTGTGTAACTCAATATGATCTGGAATGCTAACTTTATCAACAATTTATTATTGAATTCCATACTTAAATTTTAAATATGTCAGCCATTCTGAAAAATTCATTTTATAAATGTAAGACTATTAGAACTGTGCAATATTTGTGCAGTAATAATTATATATTTATAAAATCAGCATAAAGTTTCACAAAAAAAACAAATGTCATCTTTTAACATAGCATCAAAAAGTTAAGTAAGAAATTTTCTTAAAAATTTAAAGTTTGCTTTTATTAGGAAGTCATTATTAGAAACAATATCAAGCTAAAAATAAATTATATTGAGGGAACGAGGCAATAAAAGTGAAAATAAATTCCTTATAATATTATTTATAGACTGTTTAAAATAAGATTTAAATTAATGAAGATGGTTTGTTTTCTAACCGAAAACCGTCCCCACCAATTTAAACTGAACTACAGTGAATTTTCACAAATGAATATTGATTTGATCAGGACTTTCTGTTAAAAACTGATTCCCGAAATACTGCAAAGTTCTGTATATACTAATAATGTAATGAATACTGATATTGATCTTGGAGGAGTATTCTAGAGTTTTATATGACGGCAAATAATCATGGATCAAAGTAGTTACCAATCAGTAGCCAGTTTGTCAAATGACATCTCGAAGCAATGCCATAAAATCTAATAAATGTGATAACAGTATGTGCAAATTTTATAAATGAATTCTAGAATGATCAAAAATTAGCATTCAAGACAAATGGTTTTCTAATCGTATGAATCAACCCATCGGACAACAGAAAAGCTAAAATTGCAGTCTCCATCCAAGACCAAACTACAGTTCATTGGGGCAAGATTTTATAAAACAATGAGTTAACTTCATTTAAAAAATTGAAGAGACGGTTCCTTTAATTATTTTTTAAAATGTATACACTCTTTTTCTATGAATGAATACATCAATTGATTAGATAATAGTATAGAAAACAATATACTGAGATGAAAGATAAGTGATTTCTAGATGTTACATTTTGAAATGTTGAAATGAAGATGATATTTCGGAGCTATATAATTGTTGTTTGTTTTACCATTGGTTAAAAGGTACATTCATAAGTTTGACAACTGAAAAATCAAATAATGAAAATAACATTTACAAAAATGTCTTTTACAATAACAGTAACAAAGTGATGATTTTTTTATTTAACATAAATAGAATCTCTAGGATAGAATTTTGTGAGCGAGATAAAAGCAAATGTTTTCTTTCCAGCTTGTCATTTAAATCACAAATAAATGATATTAATTACCTTTATTCCTGTTTTACAGAAGTATTAAAACTTCAAGCACTTTTTATCAATAGAGGATATTAAATTAAATTCTAATATATATGAGATTTGTTGCAACTATGTTTTGCAAGTAAAAATCTAAAATCTAGGAACATTTATTCAATCATTTGTTTTAATCATCAACAAAATAGAAATGGTTTCTTTCATATTGAAAAATTTTCACATTATAATAGAAATTATATAAAGTTCTACAGTATTTAGCATTTTATAGCAATTGGGTATTTTGAATGACTAATTGACATCATTCATAATAATCAAAGTTTATATTAATTGATCAATTTTATTACTGATTTTTCTGTTCAATATTTATTATTTAAAGTATTTTGTTTCTGATTTTATGTATTTAAGAAGTTTCGCTTCTTCAAAGATTCGAATAAATTTTTAAATAGTGTTTTGGTTAGGAAATGTCATTGAATAGATTCATATAATACATCAATATTACTAATATGAAAAAGAAAATCAAAATAGTTTTGAACAGAAAATTCTTTGTTATAGTAAAATAGTGCTTTTTTGTTTAAAAAAATTGTTGTATATATAGATAATTTTTCTTTCAAACTTAATGAAAATGCTTATAAATAGTTCAAATAATGTGGTTCTATTAATTTAGCAAAATAAATTTTAAAAGTTTTTTAGAAGTGTATAATATTTTTATAATATCAAAATAAGACTCACGTGAAAACCTTTTGTTTTATAAATATTTTTATTCTAAATAATATTATCTGGCTTTTTGTTAATAAAATTCTCAAAATTATTTAATTTTCCTTCAACGGAAAAAGGCTCTAAGATTTTATTATCATCACATCTTACTTAATTTATAAAAATAAAATTATAGGCATATTTTATCAGTAAATAATGTATGATATAAAAAATGAAAGCTCAGGAAAACGTTTTTAAAACAAAAATTCGAGTGTTGGTAAAATTCTAATTTTTTTTTAAAGTGAAATTTTATAAACTCAAAGAATTGGTGCTTTTTTCTTTACAAATAAAGCTGTAAACAATTCACTTTTTATTTAAGATACAAAAATGCTCTAAGATATTCTTTATAGTTCACATACACACACATTCTTAATAACACATAACGTATGAAATATAAATTATAATTTTTTTAAACAAAATGTATTATTTTTCTATAATTAAAGAGTGAGAAAGGTGATAAAATAATCAAGTTGAGAATTTATTGTTACAGAAAAATTTTCATTTCATTTTCTCAATAATAAATCCGTTTCGTAATGGCTTAAATCTTCATTCAACCTACAAAAATATAAAAAAAAACATTATTGATAATCTAGTAAAATTTTATAAAAATAAGTTATTTTTATTAATTCATCAATGAAAATTAATCTTTTTTTCTAGTTTGAAATTTGTTTGAAATCAATTCAACACTTTAAACCAATACACAAAAAGACCTTTAAATAAGTACAATAAATGAATTTCCTTTAAGAAAATAAAATGCAAGTCGCATGAATATTATGAAATATATGAAATACGTAGAGGAAAAAACAGATAGAAGAAAATTTTTAAGATTGTATCTGCTATCAATTAATTTAAAATTATAAATATTTGCTTATTTTAAAAAAATATATGACCTAATCAAGTTTGAAAAGAAATAAAATCAAAACAAGTTATCAAAAAACCATTGTTAGCATTTTTCAAAATTGTCTTGCAAATAATTATTTTACTTTTTAATTTATGTGATATAAATCTATCTAAAAAACCAATGAAGGGATCAATACTTGCTCCAAATTATAAAGGTTTTTTTGAAAGAGTTAATTTATGTGAACAATAAGATATTCTCAAGAAAATTGCTAAAGTAATAGAAAACACAATGATAACTCAGATGGTAGATTCAAATTAACAAATGGAATTTTTATCATCATTATTAATATTATTAATAATTCTTAACTATAAGCTAATATGAAAATAAATGTTAATCAGCTATTTAAAAAAAACAGGATAGTATATACAATGAATTTAGTCTAAATTCTTTTATAATTTACATTTATAACTAAATTCATGGAAGAAAATTAAAGATATTTTATTTAAATTTTTTATACAATAAGACTTTTTTTTAATAATCAGCTGTTAATTATTAATTTACTTATTGCTACTTTTGCGAGGTATTATTTTGTGACAAGATATAACTATATTAATATACGAGGAATCATTGCAAATTATAAAAATATAATTTTGCATTAGAAGTTTTAATTTAAAAATGTAATAAAAGAGTTTTACTTAAAGAAGTTTGTCTTAAAGTGTAGCTATCAGTAAATAATGAATGACAATAAATATAATATGTAACTTTAGAATATTTAATATGTATATATATATATATATATATATATATATATATATATATATATATACATATATATATATATATATATATATATATATATATATATATATATATATATATATATATATATATATATATATATATATATATATAATTAAGATAATTTTATAAATAATGTATCAAGTTAACCATAGTTAAATAAATAGAAGAATTTCAGTTGTAAATGAATATGAATATAGATATTTAATACTATTTAGAATAATGTTCAAAATATCTCAGATATAACTGCAAAATATTTGATTTATCTTTGGTTTTCTATACATGTAAAGCTAAAATAATTTTCTATTATAAATTATAAAAACATATTTTAATTTGAAAAAATTATAAATTAAAAATCTGAAACCATTTATTGCCTTTGAGAGCATTTCTGAAATAAGAAAATTTAAAAAATTTATATAAAAGTTATGAATCAAATATTTCTAAAATGAAATATTTAAAGCAAATTCTGGAATATTGATGTCTATATATATACTGCTTAAACCTATCTAAATAAAGTATAGAGCCACTTACATAATTTTTAAGAATGATTGATGTGTTTTTCTTAGTAGTTCCCACAGAAATATCCATCACTGTAATTCAGCTTCTTGATCAAATCTTTCCAACAATTTGAGGTAAGTGAATTCGGGATTTTCGCTCATCTGCTCCGTGTGACGCAGATTCTTTTTTCGGTATTTGTGTCTCTTCGGAAGTCTCTCTTTCATATTTTTTATGATTCTTGAGTTTTTCCCCTTCAGTTTCTCTTCCCAGTTGGGCAACAATCTTAGAAATTTTCTTGTGTCAATAAATGGCTCAAGAGGGCCTACGACAATGTCAACTGGTATAAAAGGTCCGTATATGTCATATGGTTCATAATCATATTGTGCTGTTATAGTAGCTGCTGCAATACATAACAATAATCCTAAAACCAGAACACCCATTGTGAAGACGCAAGATTGATCATGGGATTGAAACCTATGAGTTCTGCATTTGATGCTAAAGTTTTCCTGTATAAGCTACGTAAGTTTTTTGTAGTATTTATATAATCCAATTAAAAACAACATATCACTAATTAGCAAAGAGTTGATGTAATAATGGTAAAAAGAAAAATGCTGCTTTGTTTACAGATAAATGTTTGAAAATTTAAGTCTTCAAGGACAATCAATGAATAATGAAATTCCAGGAACTATTTTATTGAATAGAACTTATTGTTATCGTACAAAAAATTAAACTTGCAGTGATTTTATTATATTAAATTTATTTTTCTAAAGAAAAAGTAGTTAAAAATGAGCATATTTTTCTATTGAAAATTGTCATTATTTTAAGCATTTAAAACTTAGTCCGCATTTATCTTAGGCTTATATAAAAATACTTCACTTCCATTTAAAATTATATAAAGATAAATTCGTTACAAAATACCTGTATTCGTGATATGAAATAAAAATTATGGAAAAATATTTTGAACTTCAGTTTCAATAGCCACTGGCTGCTCTTGTTGTCGTTGTTTGTGCCAACTAAGCTGGCATTATGGGCTGCGCTACTCCCCTTTTCCAACTGAAACGTATTTTAGTGTAGAGTCCCCCTTCCTCAGTACACACATGCCATAGGTAACCGTTTATAGGGTAGGTAACCATTCATACTAGGAAATGATAAAAACGAGAGAGAAACAAAATACATCTATGCCCGAGTCTGGATTCGAATCCAGGACTGGCTTCTCTTAAAAATCAAGATAGATTAGGTTATTTCTAAACTTTCTCGCCTGTTTTTCCTGATGACAGAAGCTTTATGGATAGCCAATAACTTTGGACATGCCCTGAATAAGCATTCTATTCTCCTTGTCTATTCCTATCACTTGACTGACATTAAATATCACATATTTTAACATACGTAGCTCTTTCAATATGATGATCTTAGCATCTGATTCACGTATCAAATCCATTAATTTCCCAAATGAGAGTATTTTTTGATAAAAATCTCATTAAAATTGTCGGACTATTGTGCATAAAATGTGGATAGAAAATGCATTAAGATGCGAGAGACTATAGAAGAATATGTGACACTGCCATGTTATAACAGTAAAAAAACATTTTTTATAGTAAAATGCTATAATTTACCAGAAAAAAACCAAGTAGTTTTCCAACCTCTAACATATAAATTTATCTTTGAGATAATAGTATATCTTCTAATAGTGTATCATTATTGATTGAAGCAAAAAGGAAAAATTAAACTAGTCGGCCTATAATACATATACTTATCGTCAAACATTATACAAGGTGTAGGTTCAATAACTGTCATTTCTAATTAATGCTTGTTGGTTCCTACACACAGTCACAAGATTTTAAAACTCATTTCCGATTATAACGTCACTTGAGAAAGTAGCGAAACTGTTCACTAATCAGATAATTCTTCATTTTAATGAGTGATTTCTAGCCAGTCGATTAGTTTTTATTCACCTCAAGTTTGTGTATGTGATAGCCAGCTTGCACCACAATATATTGTGTCAATAACTTAGTAGCTTCACGTTACTTCCGTAAAGATCAACAAAGTGAAGCATCATTTGCTGCTGGGACAGAGGGTGTCCATATTCCCTCTCACTGGGTTTCTGGAGCTTCGTGGCTTTGAGACATGTCCACATTACTCTGTAACTTCCGAAGTTTTTCCACTTTTAGGGTGTGAATTTGGAGAAGAAGGTGCCATCTCAGGTGTGATCTCATCATCTGATCGGGACTCAAAATTATTAGGCGTTTGGTGATGGGCAAGTATTCCAAGCCCGTTAGACTTATAGAATTGTCAGGGATTCACCGCCACTGCTATGTGTGTACATTACAAGTAACATTTGAAGATTTGCGCTGTTACTCTTGGATCTGTGATAAGTACAGTAAAGGTTGTTGAGAGTTACACACAAATAATTAATGCTTGCTAGATACTATTCCTCGATAGTTCAGAAGCTCAACTTTAACCACCATTTGTCGGCATTCCAGTTTGGTGTAAGTCTAACAATAGTTTTATTTGTTAATAACCTGATAATGCTGATAACAACTTAAAGCATGCAAACAAAGCAGAGCGAATATCTCAGCTTATCTGCCTGTGTAATAATCAAAACGATTCAGTCAATGATTTTGTTCTCTGCTTAAGAAAGGTGATAGTTATAAAATGATAACATTGTATATTTCCAGATTCAAGGGAATTCACACGAACCATAAAATGTATAATCCAATTTCTAAAATTTTTTCCAGCAAATAAAAATTTTATATTATGAATTTGGCACAGATGCCGTATAATCCAGCATGCCAAATTCTGAGTTTGGTGATTTTTTCGGTGCATTTTCTTCTTTATCTGGCAACCCGGTTTTTATTCCGTCATAGAGATTAACTTTGAGGTTATTATTTCCTTAGGAAATATCATTAGATAATTTTATAAAATCCATCAACATTACAAAAATAATAAAGATAAGGAAAATAATTTCGATTTTGATGTAAAAATTCTTTTTATATTAAAAATAATATTTTTTCTCTTTAAAAAAATTCGTATGTATATACATCACTTTTCTTTCAATCTTAATAAAAAGTGATTGCAAATATTTTCAATAATGTCCATCTATTAATTTATCAAAATTGATTTTAAGCATTTTTTATAAGTAGATGACTTTTTTATAGTATCTAAATAAGAAACATTTAAAAATATTTTGTTAATGATAAATATTTTTACTCTGAAAATTGTTACTTGCTTTTTTTGTATACAAAATTTTCATAAGCATAATTCAATTTTCATTCAACGAAAAAATGCTCAAAGATATTCTTGTTACCCCAGCTAACTTGATTTATAAAAATTAAGTTGCAGATATTTTTAGTTCGTAAATAATGTATGAATTAAAAAAGAATTACCAGGAAAATTCAAGTTTCGGTAAAATATTTACTTTCATTGTTTACAAATCAACCGGCAATCACTTCCCATTTTATTCAATATACAAAAATGCACGAAATAAGTATTCTTTGTAACGCATATAGTAACAAATAACTATTGTAATTAATATTAAACAATAGATGATATGTTTTTTAATATCTTAATACATTTTTTTTATATTTAAAGATAGAAAAAGACAGTGAAAATTCTCAAATTATAAATTAATCGTCATATAAAAATTTATATCTTTTTCTTATTAAAAATTCCACTAGTAAGGGATTAAATATTCCATTAAAGCACAAAAATATACCAAAAAATATTATAGATAATCACGTAGAGAAATTTTATAAAAGTAAATTATTTTTTATCAGTTCACAATATTTTTTGCAGAAAAATTTAAGAATAATATTATAAAAAAGGTAAGAAGACGTATATCAAAATAAAAAACTCTTTCTTTAGCAAAAGTTATCTACTTTTCCTGTTTAAATTTTTTTGCCAATAGTATAACTTGCACTTTCATCCAATACCCCCTCCCCCAAAAGAATAGTAAAATAAGCACAATTAATAAAGTTTGACAAAAATTTAACTGCCTTTAAGTTTAAACCATTCATTAATTTCAATCCAAGAAAATTAATTCTTGTGTGTACTTTTCACTTCAATTTAAATTTAAAATTATTTTGTTTTAATTATGGAGAAAAACCATGGACAAGAATGTTTTTAAAATTATATCTATTACTAAGTAATATCAGTTACCAAATACTCACTTATTTAAATATTCATGTTTATCTAAATATTTATTTAAAAATATTAATATATTAACATTTATTTAAATTATTAAATATTTCAAGTATTAATTCTGATTTAAGAAAGCTGGGAAAAAATATAATATATGCAGTGTGTGGCAAAAACAGTTTTTTATTAATATTCACCAAAGAAATTCAAAAATAATTAATTTTTTTACTTTTTGATTCATGTTATATAAATTTATCTAAAGACAGAGTAATGCTGATTAAATTATCAACTATCACTCCACACATAAACACACATAAATTTTAAAAGTTTTGTGAGAGAATTTTTAATTTATATGAGCACAATATCTTTAAGTAAATTGTTTTTAAATAATAGATAACACTAAATAATAATTCTAATCACAGAATTAAGTTAAACTTATATAGTGATGTCGGTTTCTGGCTAATGTAAAACAAAAATTAAAATTTTTTTGAGATTTTGATTAACAGTTGTTATTAATTGATAATGTAATTAATTCTGATTTGAAACCTATATGTGATGTAGTTGTTACAACTAAATTATTAATTTAAGCGATGTAACATACCATCCGGTGCTCTTCTCTTCTCAAGAAAAATCATGTGACTCTTTCGATGTTTTAAAATTGTATTTAGTGCATTATAGTTGGAAGTAAAGAGAAATATGTAGGGTAATGCGCCTCTTACTTCAACGTTAATATAGAATTATTTGTTTTAAAAATAATCATAATTACAATTTTTTTCTGTTTTTGACGATTACTATTTTTGCTTTTCTCTGCAAATGCGTTTCCGACTTTCCCAATATGCCAACAATAGGAAATGCATTAGGAAACATATGAAGATTGTCCCCACTGCAATATTTAATAACTTAGTAACGAAAGAAGTTTCAAAACATTCTATTACTCATTCGATTTTTTTTAATCTATACTTGAAACTTGATTTTCTAATACAGGACATCATTTTTAGAAGCTGTTAAATACATTTTTTAATAATGTGTACACTTTTATGCGTTAAATTGTAGAATTTATTATTTTTAGATTTAAGTTGAAACTTATGTCAGAAATTACTTTTCTACTTTGAGTTTGTGTCTATTCCTAGGTATGCTGTATACAAAATATATTTGTAATTTACTCGTTCATTTTCATTACGTTATTTTAATGCTTGTCTTTTATGATTGAATGATATTTCTAAAATTTATGTTTGTTTATGTTTTTTAAAATTTGAACCAAAAAAGCATGTTGTAAGTCAGTTATAAGCAATAAATTCATTGAACCAGATGTAAAATAATTTAAAGGAAGTGCGATGAAAAGGATATATTCAGCAAATTAAATAAAAATTCTGCTCATAAAATTTCAAAAGGTTTTATTAAATACGTGTATAAGCATTCATAATGTACACTTAGTCTTAATTTTTAAAGAAATAGCGCAGCTTGAAAATGTTCTTTTGCAACATCATAAAACCAGTGAAGACAGCTGACATTCTGAAAAGAAATAGAAAATTGTTAATAGAAATCAAAAGCATTTAACGCATTAAACGATAATAAGCAATTTAATAATCAGTAGTATTTTCAAATATATCTTTGTGTTGTCAATGATTTGGTACCCAATTTTTTGTTCAGTGACTGCATGCATTATTATATTCTGCATTACTCATATTCTCTATAAATTTTTCAAGTAGAATGATAAAGATGCAAATGACAGATAAAATGAAATATTAATTTCTAAATTTTGTGAAAAAATGAAGTTTTGAATTTCTTTTTTTAAATATAATTTTAAATTCAATAAATAAAACACTTGTTACACTAATTGATGTCAACATTAATAGTTTAATAGATGGTTTAAATTTTAAAATTGTTCTTTCCATTCATTTAGTATTTACCTTTGTATTAAATGAGTCGTCAATCTATATTATATACCTTCAAGATGTTAAAATAATCATTATACTTATTGTAAAATAAAGTTCCTTTTCATGTGCAATGGCGTTCATTATACATTTTTATCTTCACTTAAGGCCTTAAGTAATTTGGTAATAAGCACTTCAATAATCAAATAAGAATGGTTAGATTTTCTTCTTTTTACGTCACTCTTTTTGCATATGAGATCTAATTTGACCCCTGTTTAAATGGGTTCTTAGCCCTGATTAAACTCTATATTAGACTCTATTATTGCGAAGTGGTGGAATTAAATTCTACTGAATGAATCATTTATGGTTCAACTCCAGACACTTGTGTACAGAAGGAGATGGAGTTGCATTTTCTACATCAATGTTCATAAAGGTGGATGCTTTGGAGAGTTCCAACTTTTTCTATAAGAAATCTTCAGTACAGACAATTTATCTATGAAAATATCTATGGAAAAATTGTATACATATCGAATGTTTGTGATCACTTTTCCATGCTCGATGTGAGAACTTCATCAACGAACGATTCCGATGATATATCGATGATCCGATCTTAATTATTTTGTAGTCAGTTCAATCTTATGAAGTTGAGCATTGGGTTAATTTTAATTTATGAAATATATGGATATCTAAATCCTCCCCCTAGTGAATAAAAAGTGAATCATTTATGTGGACAATATATTTTATATGGGTTAAAAATTGTATTTTTTTCGACTATAGTAAATATTAGAAACTAAACTGATTCATAATTCACAAAAATTAATTTTTCTGCATTGACGAAAAATTATATCCTTTAAAATATTCTATTGCATGAGTGGGTGTGAAACACACACAAAGTAAACTTAATTTAAATGATCTATATTATAAATAAAACATTAATGTTTAAAAAGTGATATACTATTAAGCCATATAATGATAAATAAGTTTCAAATATTTGAAATAAAATTCAATAGAGTTAATAATAAAATATTCGGAAATAAATTAGTCTTTAAAAATAAATGTTTCCGAATAGAGACCTAATTCAATATTTTACTTAAAAAAATTTTAATATGTAGTAATATATTAAACATATAACAATAAACATATTAAAGAGACACTTATTTTAAATAATTCAAATATTTTTACAACTAATATATTCTTCAACTGAATTTAATAATGTTTGTTTCTTTTCAGTGGATGTAAAAGATATCACTTCAAAAAAAATATATTTTTAATAGAAATTTTCTTTTTTTTCTTAGTTATAACACAACATTTATTACAGTTCTATGAGTAAAAATAAATAGAGTGTAGAATATATTTTATAATTGTCAGCTTTTGTTAGATAGAAATTAAAAATACACATAAACAATTATATTTCAAAGAATATACAATTTTAAAAATTTTTAATTTTTAACTTTCTTGAAGTCGTTTGTCACGGCACTAACTTTCTGATGAAATAATTCTGTGTAAAACTTCGTTATTTATTTAAAGATTCTCTCTCTCATAATTCATATTCATTATTAGTGTCTTGTTTAGCTCTCAAATTTAATAAAAAAATGACATACACTGCTTCAAATACAGATTTTATAAATTAAATCTAACAGGATACACTATTTATGGTATCTAATTTTTAAGCAGAAACTTTTTATCACCAATATTCGGTTATAAGCAAAAATGCTTTAAATAAAGTTGATGCTTAAAATATATTTATGTAAAATATGAAGAAAATGATTTTTAGAATTCTTACATAATTTTTGTAATATCCTAAATTCTGGATAAATAATTTAAATTTTTAGTGTGTATGGAAAAATATTGCACAATAACCACTAATAAAATAATTTTGTTGAAAGGAGAATTTAAATTTTGGTCACACGATAAACTAATTCATAATAATAAGTTTCTGAAGAAATCTGAATGAAAATATTAAAAATATGTAAAGGTAATTCCCAGTTATATGTAGCCATCGTAAAGAATATTTTAAATTTTTAAAATTAATATCCGAGTTTGCATCAAAATTGTAATATCAACATTACAGAACCAAAACTAAGTTTACAGTACCAAGAAATAAAAAATTCCTAGGTATAGATAACATCGAGATATATTTGATAAAAATTTCAGGTTCAATATTTAATTTATAAATTATTTATTTAATATAAATAATTTATTGTTGGAAAACTCACAAATAAAATGGTGGTTATGTAACTTTGTTTCATCTCTTCTAACATAAATATGGGAGCAAATAATCACTTTAAAAGTAACAAATGTTTGTTCAAATTTTTTTGGAATGTTTGGTTGCTAACGCATCTTCAGATCCACTAAGAATGTTATATGACTAATATTATTTCCAGGTAGTTGCCCAAATTGTCCATTAATGCTAATTCCAGGTTCACGATAGCTAAGGATTACTGCTTGTCGTAGAAAGCATGTCTTCTCTCTATGTCAGTGCATCATTACTTCGTTGACAAATGTCCCTTGACATTTTCTTTCTTTGTTGCTGTTAGATCATTTTAAAAACGATGACTAGCTTAACTACAGTTTACTAATTTAAAATGCATTCCACTTAACAGCAATCATCCTTGTTTGAGATGGGAATTGAACCTAAAAACTGTTGAACTGAATGCCAGATAGATAACCAAACAACTCTCAGCTTGTTTTAAGTGTTTCAAATAATCTTTAAAAGGTTTGTTTCATAAATATAAAATTGAAACTGATAAACTAGTGCAATTATATTAATATATCTATTAAATTAATTATAATAATAATTTTTTTAAAAAATAATTATAAAATTAAATCAACGCATAATTTTTATAGATAAACGAACATCATTTTAACAATATAGCACAGCAAATACTAAGTAACAAAGATTTTCTTGAAAGTTTGAAATTTAAATTTTATTAAAAATTACTTTATTAAACTTAGTTAAAAATTAATTAAAATTGGATTTAATTTTACATAATTTAATTTTTACTAATGGTTTTGCTAATTTTTTATAATTTTTGATAGCATTGATAGGACGTATTTCGAATGAGATTTCAGTTGATGGTTATTGCTCGCCCTGCGTTAAGTTTATACAAATAAAGGCAAGTTAATCTGAATCAATATCTAAAGGTAGATTTTGAGCTCTTACAATAGCCTTTGGTGAAGATTAACGATGAACTTATGAACTATTGAACGTTAAATAATCAGTTGTCAAAGCGATGACTAATCCAGAAGTGATTCGGCAAATGATGCCCAAAAGGTGAGACATGAAAGAGTTCTTTGAGTGCTTGCATGCTGCATTGATCTTATAAATGAATTACTAAGAATGACCAAAAATAGCATTTAATACAACTGACATTCCAAACCTATGTCTTAACAGATGAAGCAATGCATCGCTCAATAAGAAAAATCAAGTGGAAGTCTCCATCAAAGATCAAACAGTTATTCATTGAAGCCCAGTTGCCTGTTATAATGAATCCTGATTAATTTCAAACTATGATACCAGTTTCGTTCTTTGACTAAAAACACTTTTTATCACTTCTTCTCTTTGATCTTTCATATAGGTGACTATCGTGGTAAATCAGTCAGTTTTTGCAGACACTAGCTTCCAAAAGCATGTCGTCAGCAACTTTACAAGGATATCATATCAACATCATTTGCAATTTGAATTAATTATAAAAGTATAACCTAAATTTTGAAGTAAAACAAAATTTATTTTAAACTAGCCTGATACGAAGATGCTAATATGAGTTTAATACATTCTTTGCAATCGTTCTCAATTACTTCACATACGAAAGTTCGATGGTTAACTTTATCTCCTTAAACGGTCATTTTTTCAACATGGGAGCTGACTAAACAAGAACATACAAATTAAAGTAGATACAGATTCATTAAAAACATCCATGTCTAAGATAGGAATATAATTCATGAATTATTGAACCGAAGACCTCAGCGCTAACCATTCGGCTGTGAGATGGCAAAAATTCAAGTGACAGAATAAATAGTTTAAAAGTGCACTTCCTTATCAATTAACAGTTATGGCTTAGAAAATCATTATTTTTTCATAAAATTCGAAATAATATTCTGAGAAAATAATAGCTCAATGGTGATTTTAGGATATATTTTCTCTATATTGGTACAGATTCCTGTAGTGTATTTTTAGTGTTTCTATTTTACTGACAATAATCGGCAGCTATCAGCTAAAGTGTCACATGTTCATCTGTTCCCCCATAAGTATTTTTAGCACAGGTGGATTAACAAGATCAAAATCAAATATTTAAAGTGACATTTGTAACTTTACAAGCAACCAATCTCGAGATAAGAGTTGAATTTAAGAACTGTTGAAAAAAAAGGACATTGTACCAACTAACCAGTAGCCAATACAACAAGAACAATATCGGAATATCTCAGACAAGTTGAACTCTTTTTATGACAAACCTTAATTATATTTATGTTAATAATTATTTATTTAAAATAATATAATATAATGTTAATAATTATTTATTTAAAAAATGCGTTATACTTTTAAAGGTTTCCCAAATTTTTCAAAAATAAAAATCTCATTTATTCAATCATATTTTTAAAAAAAAATTCAATTATATAAATAGAAGTGTTTTAAAACTACTCATTTAATAAGGAAATATTAAGCATTGATTAATTAAAAAGAAATTTATAGCTATAGAAAGAATGCCTAATTATTGCATAATAAACACTAAAAACATTTTCGGTATTTGATTTGCAATGGAAGTATAATATTGCTCGTAGAATTAAAAAATAAGAAAATTCTTCTTATTAGTGTACCTCAATCTTAATTATTTTGTATTATAATTTTTAAAAATTTAAAGTACTTTTATTGTAGTTGGAAAACAATATGTAATATAGTGAACTATTGTAGATATTATAAAAAATAATTGTATTTTTATTATATTACTCTCATATGTTACTTATTCAATATACCTAAATAAAGAATGGAATACATTTGAGTATAGATTACGACTACCTAAATATTCCTACAAGAAGTAATTATTCGTAGAAAGCATAGGTTTTAATATAAAAAATTGGAAATGTTTATTGACTCACTGGAAACGCTCTCGACGACGGCAATTTTTGTAGAAATATTACAAAACCGTTTTTAGTGAATGTAGATTAATTTCTCTAGTACACATTTCCTTTTTTAAAACGTGGATAGTTGTAGGTTTCTTGGCTTATATAAGAAGCCCTACATTTAAAACAAAAAATAAAGCTAAACTAAAAGTCTCATTAAATCACGTGATCTTGGCGATCGCACAGTTTCTGATCCCCAAAACAGGAAACTAAATAACTCGAAAATGACTCATTGTTTTATCGTTGCTGGGGATTTGAAAAAACAATTTATATGATATATTATTCCTTACACATCTGTATACTTTATGAATCAATGAAAAAGCAATTTAGATAAAAACCATATAAGTTCATTTTTAATTATAATGTATGTTTCTTTTAAACATATTCATTGTGGTAATTTTTACTCTCATTACATTTCATTTGATATGTAAATATACCCAAGAATAAGAAACATTCAGTATAAATACAGCTTCAAAATAAACAAGTAGATGATTATTCACATATAATGAAAATTGTTATATTTCTAAAACAAAAGTAAGAATATTCTTTTAAATATTTACGAAATTTTTTGAAACTGATTCATAATTTTAGTTATGATCCTTCTTAATTCGAAAACTAATAAAGAAGTAAGTTCCAAAAGTATTATATTACTTATTTACCATGTTCTTCAGTGATCAGGGAGATCATCCCTGCATGGATTGCATTTGTTGCATCATTCCTTGTAGCACTGCTTGCATTTCTTCTGGTGGAGCGCCATTTTTTACCAGCTCCTCAAATTTCTCCTGGGCTTCAGCAATGACCTTCTGAGACTCTTCCCCTGCTGCTTCAGGCATCTTCTGCGCGGCTTCCATCATGGACTGGAACTGGTTCTGAATCTGGGACATGTCCCCTCCTTGAACCATGCCCATCATTTTCTGTGCCATTTCCATGGGATTGCCACCAGCACCACTTGCCATTTTACCCAAGGCCCCCATCATGCTGGACCCCATGTTATCAAACATACCACCACCCAGAGCTAAAGTTGACACACAAAGCAAAATACTGAATGTTATAATCAAATGCATGTTAGTTGTCAGTCTACTTGAGAGGAAATCAGATGAATCTCGAAACTATTTCTCTAGATGAGCGATTTACAGTTGAAAGCTGTTCTTAAAAGCAAGTGCTTGCGTGCAGGAAATTTCTCTCCACCTTTTTTTATCAATAATTCGTGAACTCCAAATGGCTTGTTGTTCATAAAATGTTTATTGAAGGATGCTGAATATTTGATTTTACTCAATTATTATATGCTATTTTATATAATCTAATCTATAGACAGATTAGCTATTTATGTAAAATAAATATTGATGCAGTTGCTCGCGTGATACGATTCTCTTGCATGCATAATACATTCTGCAATATTTAGATATATCATAGGAACAATATTATTATTCTGTTTATAAATGAGCATCGATGATTGAAAAGGGAAGGATTCAATGGAAGAGTAAATGTAAATCTCAGGTTCGTTGTACCAAATAATGTATATTTTTTCTTTTTAATAAAATATAGGCAAAAACTTAGATGAATGGTATATTTCCGTTCCGCTGTTATAAAAATCCAAAATTAAATAAACAAATATTCAATACAGCTTTTCTTAAGAGGAAAATTAATGAAATGAATGGAATTTAATTAAATTTATTCAATAGAATTTATTATAACGTTAGAAGGAAAACGAAGCTTAATTAATTCGGTTCATTGTCCACTTAATGTGATTTCCTAATATTTTGAAGTTTCAAAGTCCAGTGAAAAAACGAATTGATATGTATTCAACAAAATTGATTACTTAATTAAAAAGATTACATATTTTGTTAATTCTAATTAAATTAAAAAGATTACATCTTTTGTTAAATTAAACTAGTAATTAAACAATTATGATTCTGCTAACCAAACCAATCAATTTCAATTCACAATAGACGTACTGCTGTTATAGTATAAATATGGTAAAACATTAGGAAAAGTATAAATTAATTTTGTTTCAGAAATAAATAATGAAATATTTAATAGTAGAGAAAATACCATTAAATATTTTAATTTGGGCTTTTTATTTATGATTGCAGATAAATAATTAGTATCTTCACTACCAATATTTTAAAATAAATTACGAATTAATACAAATGTCCATACCGAAAGTGGGAGTTAAACATGGGAATAGTTTAACTGAAAACCAGAGCACTTATCACTGAGCTTCTAGTTTAGCATCTCAAACTATAATGAACTCTTAATTGACAAAAACTTGTAAAGGAGAAATCAAAGTTGTAGTACGTAAAAATTTAAATCACAAATCAGAATTGTTAGCTTATAGTATCCTAATACTAAGAACTATCTTTGAAATGGATGGTTCGATGTTGGATCTCAGTCGCTGTTAAAAATGGAATTTTTTTTATTTTTTATTATTTTTTATTTATTACATTTTTTATTATTTATTATATTTTATTATATAAGAAATAACCCCGACAAGCCTTATTTGCATACATATCTGTCGAAGAGATTATTTAGAAAGTTTTTGGGGTTTTTGTCTCTCACGAAATGTGAATATTGTCTATCGCCGAAGAAGAAACCTCCCAGATGACAAGATAAGGTGAATGTTAGAATAAAGAATTATAAAATGTGCTTATATAATACATGCTATGATGATATTATGATGAACTGTTCAATGATAATATTACGATGAATTTAATTAGAAATACCAATCTAAATAAAAATCAAGTCTTAAAAGCATAGACGACTTTATATTTCTGAATTATTATGTATTGTGTATACTTATTACAGTCAAAAAACATAGATGCCTTTTTCAGCAACGAACATTTTCAAAACCTGTTGGATTCAACTGTTAAAAAAACAAGGCCCAATGATAAACGAGGAAATGATAATGTGTGATACTTTAAAGATGGAAGGACATTAAATGGATGATATTTTAGTTTCTGTTATAACGAAACAAGTCCTTTATGAATATTTACTAGCTCATACAGAACAAATATGCGTCATTTGTTAACATAGTATAAAATAAACTGCATCATTGACATTCTTGCAAAATATTTCAGTCCATATATTTCCTGAGCTTTATTTAATAAATATGTCCTGATTTTGCTTGTAATTTTCAGATAACTGAAAATCACTGCAGGTTTTGCAAGATTAGAACCGAATATTCTTCACAATACAGTAGATTAGAAATTGGCATATCAGCTGAATAGTAATAGAATAGATGCATCATGTAGCTATTTATTGTTTTAAAAACCTCTTTAACACGTTTTATGCTTAAGTAAAAAATAAAACAAATTTTACATTACTTGTTAAAATTTTGATACCTCAAGTTCTTTCCAGATTCAAGATATCTTTTGCAAGAGTATGGTATTTTTATTCCAAACAAAAAATTTTTAGCCAATGAAATATTCTTTTTACATCAAGAATTTTTGTCATTTTGATAAAAAGAAAACTATACTTAGGTCAAATGAGAAAGCAAAAACTATCCTTACACTAGACTAAATAAATTTAAACAGCACATTTTTTCAAAAACATCGCTCAGGAAAACATGTCAACAAGATATCAAATTTTTCCTTTCGTTAAAATTTTTTTTGATGTTTAGCTAACTCTGTAACGTAAAATAATTTAAAATTTTCAAATACCTAAGCTAAATGCCTTCTGAATGTAATTCAAATGATATTTTCAAAATTTTTCATGCAAAAAGAAAATTAAGACTTGTTTTGCTCATGTGGTAGAAACCTAACACAATTTCTTTCTGAAATTTATGAAAGAAAATTACAATTGGTATTTAATAAATTTTAACATTTTCTAGAATGATTAGTTTAAAATTTTCTCTTATATTCTTATAATCAGTAATGTTAAACCTATGACCTTCATATTAATAGTTCATGGGCTCGATTCTGATATCGAGTATAAATTTCTCATTCCAGTTTAAATACAATTTAAAATTATTATTCGAGTCGAGTAAGCTTTATATGAGCAAAAAGTAAACGTAAAACAGCAAATTGAAGCCAAACCAATCGGTTAAGTATGTTTTATTACTTTCTCGTTTTTAATATCCGTTTAATCTAAACATTAATCAGATTCTTTATTTGAGAGTTCTGCATTATCGTAAAATTTTGAGTTCAGTAACTTTATTTTTATAAATAGTTTGTCCAAAATCAAATAGTGTTGTCAAAGAGAACTGAAAAACATTAGGCTTATTATTAATTGTTCAAATAATAACTGCTCTTGCAAAATAATTTGTAATAGTTAAAAAATAATTATATTTTCTAAGTAAAAACACTGCTATTAGAGCACACAAATGAACAAATATATAAAAGTTGTAAAGTGTAATAGATTTTTAGTTTCTGTATTACAACATTTTGTGGTTCTTAAGAAATACAAATTTTTGCACGTGTCAGTAACATAAAATAACTAGAGAATTTATTGTAACTCTGAGTTTCAATTTGAAACATATAAATTGTCTTTTTTTTAATTTGGACTTCAAACTACGATTCAAATTTGAATCATAATAAATAAATCTTAATAAATATATTATTATTATTATTATTGTATCCTTTATATATTTTATGCAGAAATTTAATGTTCTTATAAAGTTCTTATTTTCTGATAGACTATCTTTCTGTTTCTACAAACACATTTGAATGTCAATAGTATGTTTAACTCCTAGAAAAAGACCATCGTAATTATAAAATCAGTATTAAAAATTGAAGTTTTTCCTTAATGATCATTAACTGATCATTATATATTTTTATTTTTATTTGCTTTATTTTTCATTGTTTATCATAGTTTTTATTTTTTTCAACTGTCAAATCATTTATCAAGCTTTCAAATGTTTGAACTTTTCATTTAGGAATTACTACCTGATAAATAAAAGAAATCGCAAACAAATATTTTAATTCAAATCTAGCATTTTTTAGGTGATTACAGTTTTTTTGGTAAAGATATTTCTCCAGTTGGTCGATATTTTGTATCATAGTAGCCATTTAAGATCTAATGAATCATAGATAAACGAGTTGGCTCAGAATATTTCTTCAAGTTCAGATAAACATACAACTCGCAAGTCCGTTAGTTATCTCTGACATTATCTGACGTTTCAATATTTGATAAATAAGAAATATGATCAAAAAAGAATTGGGAATCCAGTCTTTTTTAAGAGTTTAACTGCTCTTTAAAAATCACTGATTCATGACTTAGGAATATCTTCTGCAGTTGTGATAAAAGTTATATCAATCACTTGATGCTTCAAGGAAATTTCTTAGAAAAAGTTCAACTTGGATAGAAATTAAAGTAAACATAAATGGATATTATTTCCTTATAATTTTTACACTTAATTAATAGTATAATGTATATTTAAAAATAATGTAATTTTAAAATTTTATTTAAAGTATAGTATTTTGAAATATGCAATACATAATATAATAATATATTTTATTAGTTTACAATTTGATTTCAATTTGTTGTATACTGCATGATACTAGAAACATACTATTTTTATAAAAAAAAGCCATTAAAATATATTTGAAGAAAATTAAGTTCATTTTATCATTCATTAAAAGACATTAATTCAACAATACAATTTTTCGGTTTCATAAAGAATTTGAATTTAATATCCCCACCAAAAATTCTGTGAGCAATAGTAACTTAACTAAATCAAAAAATCTGCAGCAGTCTGCAAAATACAAGGTCATTGATAAAAAAATAATTTTGAGGGAAATATTTAAGAGTTTTAATGAAGTATCTCAGGAAAACTTTAATTCAGCAAAAATAAATGTCAAAATATGTATTTCGAGAATTTTTATTGATTTAATCTCTTTGAGTTCTATCTTTTACATCAGCGTCTATTGGATTCACATTTAAGATTTGGATATTTATAATGGCTTAAACTTCATTTTACACTGTAAGTTATTAAATTCAATTAGCTCTTTCGAACAAAAAGTGGTTATAGCATAAAATATTAACAAATCTAAATTAATACTTTCAAAAATCATTAGCATATATGTTTTAAAATGAAACATTTCATTCTTCATTAATAATTAGAACATTAAAGCTTGCTTAGGCGTTAGTTTCAAATACGAAAAAGAATACACAAATTAAAATAAAACGTCGAATTATTTCCAGATAAAAAGTAAATAATAATTTAATATAAATTAAACCTTTATAATAAAATTTATTTTTATTATAAAATGTTCATCAAAATAATATTCTTTATCACAGGTGATTATATTTCTCTGAACATGTTATATGTTCTGACTATGTTTTGATTTCATGAAAATTTTGAGAATTAGATGTTTACTTAAAGAATCATGAATATATTTTTTAAATTCATGCTTACTATTTAAAATTCATATTATTAAAGCCATTCTTTTTCCCGAATAAATTATATTTTTCTTCCATTCTTATAGTGAAGGCTTAGATAAAATACACACCTTACATAATACAATACATGTTACAATCATTTTCAGTTCACTGCCACCAAAGTATTATATCATGACTAAACAATGTCTGAAAAAGTAAACAAAGGCTGACAAAAATATGATGTAACACATATTAGAATATATTATTTGGAAAATTATTACTCATCAACAACTTTAATATTTTGTATGTGAATTAAGTATACATGCATTCAATATTATGGTACTGTGTCCCATTTATTTCTATTTTAATGGAAATTTATTGCCTCTGAGTGAAAACGAAACTTAAGAATGAAATAATTGAATTTTCGTAACATAGTTTTTATAAAATTATCCATTTCCCATGCACACACATACACATATATAAATGTATACAAATATATATAAGTTTTTGTGTCAAATAATGACTAATTTAAAGAAATAGATATAAAATTTTATAATTGATAAGTGAGTAAAAATAAACATCATTAATAACAATGATTTATTTATCTCACAAATAGGAAATTTTAAATGCAATTTATTTAATTGCGAATGCATTTAATTTCAAAAAGGTAAAAAACACTCTTTTATTTATTTGCAAGTATCTAATAATATGAGAGACGTATAGGAAAGAGAACTTTATCAATAGAATAAATTAAGTCTGCAGTATTCTAAAGTGTTTTTAAATAAAAAATTATTTGGAAAAGAGGCTTATTCTAGATTGCTTTGTTGCAAAAATTTTAAATTTAAAGTGTATAGTTAAATAAGATTTTTCATCATTTCCTGTAGTTATTTTTTGCGCTAAACTATTTTTTTATCGTCTTTTGACATTGTTTCCGGACACAAACATTAATCTTTGACTCCCTCAACTTGAATTTCTATTGACTTGACTATGGTCTCGTAACACAAGGATCAATTCTCTTTGTCAAAAACTCACATGTTGATAAAATGTGTGACTATTGGTTAATCTAAAGATCTTTCTGTGGGTTACAACAGCTTGTGAAATAGAAGTTAACTTAAGAAGTTTAACTGAAATAGAAGTTACTTGAGTAGAAAATAAAATTAGCAAGTGATATTTTTGCGTATATTTCTAATTAATGGATACTAGAACATGCCAAAAATTAAATGTATAATTTTAATGTAAGAAATACGCACTTGATTTGAATTATAAATGTTCAATTTTTCTCAAGAAAACATGTTCAAACTTAAATAATTTCATTTCTCAACAATTTTGTTCAAAAAATTAAGTGAATAATTTTATACACCAAATTGTGAATAATTTTATACACCAAATGGTGAATAGCTAAAAAACTAAATAGTAGGGAGCAAATGTAAGGCATTTGAACGCATACCGCTTGTTACTTCCATGAAGATTTTTCACATGTAATGAGCCACATATTTGCGTGCCATAATAAAAGAAACCACAAAACTCCTAATCTCACATTGCGTCTGGAGTACGTAGAAAGAAAATAAGAATAACTCTTTTCTATTGTTCAAAAATGTTTAAGATAGACTTCGAAAACATTCATTTCAAAGAACATGATCACACCACTAAACTACAATGTGAAGATGGTTGAACGTGAATTAACTGTAGTTTCAAATGTGTGTAATCCTAAAATCGAGCCAAGCTGAGAATAGTGAAATTATAAATGGTTAACTTTCTGACTTTCAGTTTAACAATTCGTGGATTCAATTTCCACTTCGGGTATGGAGTTATACTATGGTCCTAAGTCCACTTTTAACTGTATGTTTGCGGTGTACAAAAAGTGACAATAATATTATCCAAATTACGAATCCTCATACTCATCATAGCCTACCGATAGAACATCACTCTTCGGAACGAAATGCCTAGCTTTGTTACCAGTCACTGCCGAATAACAAGAGATGGATGTTGCTTTTCTGCCTCCTGAAAGCACGCGTTTCAAGGTGGATAATTAGGAGCTTTCTGGCTCCCATTTTTTTGTGACACCTAAATATTGCCTACTATCTATGAAGAGAATTCTCAAAAGGCAATTTTCTGGGTAGATATTAAAATTCTTTGGAATTACTATCCAATTAAGCGGTGTCAAAACTAGGAACCGAGCAGGCAGCGGCCTTCAATTCAACACATACTAATTTCTACTCTCACTGCTATAGTAGTTATTTGTAGCAATTTAAAATCCCCTTTAAACAGCAGATCCCACTTTAGTTAACCTTCATGTAAAACCTAATTTCAGCAAATCAAGAATATGAAAACAACTGCATATTAATCCTGAGTTTGTTACTTTGTCTGATTAAATACACAATTAATAAGCATATTTTGTGTATAAGAAGACTATTTAATTCTGAATTATATTAACCATTATATTATGCACAGAATGATGAGATTATAATTCCAAGAAATTCAAAATGCAGCATATTTATAGAGCTTTTTTCTAATATTTCATCATATTTCCGCTAACTGTATTTAAAATATAACGGTCTATCACGCACGCTTTTGGAATAAGAGTCACCAGATTTTCCAACTATTGTCCGTTTTATTATACTTTCATCAACATCAGAATGAATAACGTTCATTATTCTACCTGGAAGAGATAATAGATCTCAACAGCTGAAACTTGTTTCATTCATGTCGGAAAATGAACAATATAGCAAACCACTCACACAGAACTTGAAAGAAGTGCGCCAAAATGTTTCTTGTTTGTGAGTTTTCGTTTTATTGCTAAGCACACAATAGGAGTTCTTAGCTACTGTTCGTATCCATTGTTTTGATTGCAGAGTTTCTGTTCAAGGACAACTAGAAATTATTATATATGAAATTTGTTTTATGCTTTTACCTAAACTATTGTTAACGCATTTATGCTATTACTAGTATAATGTTAATAACAATAATAATTCATTTTTTGATCATTATTTTCAGAAATATACTATATAAAAATTATTATTTTTATTTTATATACTATCCTTTCAGCATTTGTATTTTCAGAAAAAGTCTATCAGATCATGCTGTATTTTAAAGTTTGCAAAATATTTGTCTTTATATAGTGAACAACAGATAATAATATCTGTTGTTCACATATATATATATATATATATATATATATATATATATATATATATATATATATATATATATATATATATATGAAACCTGGTGGCTTAGTGGAAGCGTTTCACTCTCCCAAGGCACAGGTTCGAGGTTCGATCCTCGGTCTGGGCAAGGTCAACTTAACCTTTCATCCCATTAGTATGTCAATAAACTGAGTACCAAGCATGCTTGGGAACTAAACATTGGGGTCTCACATTAGGTTGACCATTTAACTGAGACATATGCTTCGTACCCTATAATCCTCGTTCATGAAAACAGTTATAGGCACTGTAGGGCTTGGCCCACATGGGCTGTAGTGCCACGGAGTATATATATATTAGTTGTAATATATAGTTAATTCATAATAATTATAATATCCCCCTGCCCTATAATAAAAATAACAAATGAGTTTTCGAAAGGGAATTTTAAGTAGAATGAAATGTAAGTTATATTTTTGCGATGTGCAATGCCAGTCAGAATTACCAGTCGGTTTTCGATGCATCTTTTAGTTTTTATAAGTTAAATTTATTAATATGAGTTACTATTTTAAGTTTATTTTAATTAATTTGAGTTAATTTTTTTTATTTCGTACGCCGACTAGAATTTAACCCGATGAGCAACCAAGATGCAATATATGTTTCAAAAATCTATATTTATTGTACATATTAGGAAATTTGGAAAAAAATATAAATTTATTTTTAGCTGCCTATTTTAAACTCTTTTGATACAAACAAATATCTATTTCCCAATTTAATTTAGAGAAAATAATAAACATAAATCTATACTTAGCTCGACTACGTTAAAATACCATTTTATAGGCTTCCTTATCTCAACGTGAATGTACATTTTTGTGTTATAAAATGACTATTTATGATCTAATTTGTTTAAGTCATTGAGCAACCAATTGTAAATATGAATTGAAAAATGAGGATTTTTAAACTCATTTCAGATTTTAATTAATCGCTTCTTTCAATGTATAAAAAAACCGAAAATTTACAGATAACTTCAATTACGTTAGCTGTTATAACAATATAAGTGCAACAGAGACTGATCATATCAAAAGATGGAAACGTGCAAACTAAAATATTTGACAAGGATAATCTTATACGTTAATATTGATTCTTTATAAAATAAAACTTTGGACGTAAATGTAAGATTATGGCTATAAACTTGAAAAAATATAATTTATTTTAATATCTTCAACTATTGCGAAATTTTAAGATTATGCAATTATCCAGAAGCAATTTGAATACTCTAAATAGTAGAAATAAATATTTTTATTTCATTGTTTATTTTAATCTACTAGTTTCATTTTAAGTATTATATTTTACATTTAATTTTCTTTGATTATTATGGAAAAAAACTATTAACAGCAACTATTATACTGAAACATAAGTGTTAATAACTATCCTAAAATTTCCATCGTATAAGCCCCTTTGTAATATTTATAAATTCTCTCAAATATTCATGATACATATAAATTACTTAATTTCAAAGTGACGTTACTTTATATACCAATGATAAATTGTATTTTATTTTTTATTGTTCTGTTCTTTTACAATTTCCACAATTTAATTACATTTAATTTTAAACTGCTTTCTAAACTGGTGTCATTGTATTTTTAACTTTATTTATTCATTGAAAAAATTTATTGACAAACAATATTGATTATATAATAGATATTTCCTACTCATAAATAAACAAAAAACCGTCTAAAAACAATATCTTTGTTTTACTTTTTTACACAAATTATTTAATTAATTTATGAATTATTATATGAATACTAATCTACTTAATATAGTTTATAACTCTGAATTAGTATGTTTGGCACATTTTAAGAGTTACTATAATTTATGAAAAGATTTTTACTCATGTTGTTATTTTACAACATGTTTTAGAGAATAATAGTTGAGCTTGTGTGTTTGATTGATTGATTTTGATGTAATATCTAAATATTTGCAACCAAAATGCAACCAATGTATAAATAAATAAATATTTGGAGGCAATTAAATCTTTTTAAAATCTTTTGAAATTAATAACATTGTGATTTGAATATTTTTAAGTAAATATATTTAACAATAAATTTATTTTCAATATTCAGTTCTTTGCTTCAAGTATTCATAAAAAATTTAAGCAGGAAATTAAATAAAAAAGATTAATAAATATATGCATAATGTGATAAAATAATTTAAATTTTTATAATACATCTTATTATCACATTGTACATTATTAGTCATTTTGATATATAAATAATATAAATTAAAATAAAATATTATTTATATTATGTCACTTATAAGTACTATAAATATAACCTATTTTTGAGCTTCAAATTTTTTTAGTTACAATGCCGAAATATTTATAGGAAATATTTTCTTAAATGTTTTTAAGCTAATTACCAAAAAATTATGCATATTTATAATATAGTTATTCTACAAAGAAATATATAAATAGGATAGCTGCATGTTGTCGTATAGTTATAAATTTATCTGTTTATACATAACTATAATTCCACTTTGCGTAAGAAAATCATTTTCAAATTTTACAATGATTTTCCTAAGGAAAAATTTCATTAAGTTAAAGAATGATTGTTTTTTTCATAAATCAATACATTAAATCATCCAAACATATTTATCTTGTAATTACTAGTGATATATATATCAAGTTTTCTAAGTTTATTATATTTATATTCAAGTAAGTGAATATTTATCTTATAACAATATTAGTTTATTTATAAATTAACATAAGTGCATTTTAGAAAACAATATCAAAATTTATTTAATTTTATTAAAATAATTGTTTATACTTAGAATTATAGTTTTCCTTATGTATATTATTTAATTTTTATTAATATAGAATTAGCAGTTGAGTTTTACACCAAAAAAATTATATTTTTATAACATGAAATTAAATTAAATTTGGAAAAAATTGAAAGAATGGTTAGGTAATAACAAACAATTACGATAGTAACGGGGTGAATCAAGTATTTGTTTATTTCATGTATATTTGTTACATTTACTTCAAGTACATATTTATTTCATTTATATACAAATAAAGTGAATCAAGTATTTGTATGACATGAAATAAATATATTTTGAATATGGATATATAGATTTTTTCATTTAAATAATGAATGTAAACGTAATTTAATATTTTTTAAAAATGTCTGAATTTAGTTCTTATTAATTTTATTAGAAGTTCTTGTTATATTAAATATTAACTTTGATTACTACTTTAAACTATAGTATAATCTCATAATAATTAAATTGTAATTCTCGTGTTCACGTGTTACAGTTTTATTACTCAGAATTTCTAGATAATTAAGTTTTGTAAAGATTCTTGAACTTTACCCAGGCTAGAGAAATGATAAAATAATGCATTAAAACATCGTTAATGATTACCTTAGTATAGATGGAAAATAATGAGCTATCATCAAACCCACACATTAAACAAAATGCAAAGAAGTACTTGGCCTTCTTTTAAGGCTTGCCTTTTTTGAAATTCATCAAAATGAGAAGTGAATCCGCCATTGTTTAGTTTATGACAACATAAGGAAATGGCGGAGTTGTTTGAGTGTCTAACTTAGTGATACTTAAGCTTCGAACTTCTCCCGATTCGGAAATGCTTCGAATGTACACAAGTTTTTCTACAGCAAATTTTTGAATTATGCTGGAATTTTCCCGAAGATGGGCAAAATTGTTAAAGTACCAATTGGATTAGATTTAATATAGCTTAGAGATTGAGAACTTACAACTGCTTGATTGTAAAGTTGGGTTAACTTTTGAAGCTTGAAATTTATTGCTGACAGCTTTAAGGCATTTGTGTAATTTTTAAGAAGTGTGTAAAATGTTTTGGAGTTCATTCGAGTATTTATAAATTATTTTCAAATAAAGTGTGTTTTCCTATTCACTGTGAGTGCTTATTCTTTATCAGTGAATGAAACAGAGCTCTACAATATCTCAAATTACCCATCAAGAAGAACATATTTTTTAAAATGGTAGCTATTCATAAAAAGTGTATGAATAGATTAATTTTCATTTACAGTCATTAGGACATTCAAGGTATTTTAGGTAACAAAATATAACTTGAAGCTTACTTTGATGTTCTTTCAAGTATTATAGAATAAACTCTTATTCAAGAACTCTTTGCAATCGAGTGAAACGATATGATGAGTTAGTAAAAAAAGTTTCGAAAATGGAAAATATTAAGTAAGAAGCTGGAACATTTATTTTTAATTTCAAACTTTTCGGAAGAAAACATCCTAGACTTTATGAAAAATTCCTTGTAATTGAATGCAAAATTTTCATCCTTTCAATTCAAATGAAATTCAAGAATTAATTTCAAAGAATATACAGCATGTGGATCTAAATATTATTAAATTAATATAGTTCAGAAACCACATCGTAAGAATACTCACAGATTACTGAATACTATTTTTATAGAAAAGTAAATGCTAATAAATTATTATTATTGCTATTTTCTCAGAAATTCTCTTAGTAACTTCATAACCAATAGCATACGTTGAGTCAAAATGTAAATTTCATGTAGAAATTGTTGTGTGTTTATTACTAGTCCCAAATGATCCAATAGCAATACTAGACTAACTCCATAAGTCCATAAACAGCCAGGAAATCCAAAAACATAAGGGACTTTGAAAAAACTTCTTTCAAGTTAAAATTCTAGCTGCTCAAGGTATGCTCCGTCGATGCTTGTTAAGCTTTGGATTTTGTTCACAGACTAAAATTCTTTTGACCCTGCACAAATTTGAGGTCCCTTAGGAAGATTGATTAAATTTTTGATTACAGATTTTTTAAGTACAAATATTGTCTTTAGGTAACATGTATTTCTAAATAGATAGCTTTTGCCATAGGCTCATAGAAACAAAGAACTACATATTGTGCTCTAATCGATACAAATTCAATAGATTTTTATCGTTCTGGTGACCGCAAAACTATAACACAGAAAATAGGTTTATTGTTTATATTAATTGCATAAATTTATTTATATCCTTTTTCAAATATATTAACTAGATTTCATTAAATGTTTGGTCAATTTAAGCTATAAATATTTTTATTTTCAGTATTTTGTTTTATTATAATTCTCGATCCTACACCTTTGTAAATATATTACTGTATTCGATACTATTCCTATGTAAGTTATGGTATACTTTATAAAGTACAGACAAGTTAAATGGTAAGCATTTCACTTTATGAATTTATGGATTCAAATAACATTTAGAAAATTGATATTCGTGTGTAGTAGTTTATAATCTTCTCTACATTTATTTACTTATTTACCTTGTAAACGTTTACCTTAAAAAAGCTTTGTGGTTAAAAAAGTTTGAGAAAGACGAAATTTAACTATATTACTTCTTAGTAACGAATATATTACTTCTTAATAGCGAATATTATGTACGATATTGCTTTCTAATGCTTTTAAAAAAACATAAAATATGCTAAAATAGCATAGCATAACCAATGAATATTTTTTAAATGTGAATAAAGATGACGAAGTTTAAAAGAAAAACACAGCATCCTTTTGTAAAATAAAAACATATATTGTTAGACATTTCATTTTAAATCATTCTATTTAGTAATCGTATAGTTTTAAATAGATATAAATCCTCTAGACTTTAGCCTTGAACTTCAATATGCGATTCCCGGTAACTAAAATGTCGTTAAAAAATTCAAAACTGCCTGAACATTCAGATCTCTAGCCTTGAATGTTTATGCTATGGGCAGTTAATGTCTTCCTGTGGTGGAAGTAATTATTAAAGAAGAACAGGTGTTCGTGTTTGTAATAAGCCTATAAAAATAAAGAATGCTATTTATAGCCTATTCATCAGCAACGGAAACCACATGATGCAATTTCCAGGAAGAGGGATGCAACAGACTTGAAACAATCTCTTTTATTTTAGCGTCGAAATATGGAAATTTCATTGTTTTGTAAAATATGGCCATCATAATATACCTTTTTTTAATCATTTTTCTGAGTATTTTAGATTGTTTTCTAGAGTTTGAAGTGTAAAACGTTTTTGCCAAATGTTTCAACATATAACAGTAACTTGTTTTTTTGTGCATTGATGACAAAAAAGGCATTTTCGAATGTTTATTTCCGTGTAATTTGAAATATTTTAATAAAAATTTAATGGAAAGTAGAAAAATAACTTTTATTCACCAATAAACTTTCACCGTACTACTTGATTTTGATAGCCCCCGGCATATAAAGATTATAGCCAAGCTAACCAAGAGATAGCCAAATGAGAATAGCTCGCATATATTTGTGGTTTTAAAATCTTTTTTATTGCTTTTAATATGGCATCAAAAAGTTTTCTCAATAGATATTTTCATTCCACATGAGGTCCGCAGAATAAAAGTCTACTCAATGACAGATTACCTCGCATGTTCTTTGTTTATAGTTTTTTATATTGTAACTCTACATACTTTCCTTACACATAGTTTCATTTCGTATATATTTGCACAAGTTCGACTGCGAAGTACAATAATATAAAACTTTTTCCTGGAAAACAGAAATATGCCTTATTCCTAGGTAAATTAAAAATTGCCAACATTTCTTTAGAATGTTTGAATTGGAAAAAAATTGCTATTTCAATTGATTTGTCAAATTGAACAAATAGATGTCGAAAACCAAAAAGCTTACGGTTACCTTTCATTTATTTATTCCACTCTTTTTTTACACGATTTGGCAGTTCGTCACGTGGGGCGTGATGATGAAGTAGTATCAACTGTATTCAAGGAAATTCAAAAATATTATCAATAATAAAAATTCACGTATTCCAAAAATTAATGAAAAATCAATTAAAAAATATTTAGTATGTAGATCTGAACGAAATCAAATTAAAATTAAATTGAAAAAAAGCTCAGAAAAATAAATGGCAATGAACCATTACAATTACTATTTTTCATGCTTTTTTAATAAATTTAAAACTAATCACCTACATTGTATCAAAATAAAAAATTCTGATACAAATTTCTTTAAATAGTAACAGAGAAGCATTAGCACAATGATTAGTGAATATTTCAGGCTCACTTAAGAAGATATTTAAATGGAAAAGATGTGTCTGTAACTAGCACGTATTTCTGAGAAAATAGTTTTTGTTTAGGGATCATGGGGGAAAACACAACATAACGAGCTCACTTACGCCAACATACTCACTTAGGAAAACATTTTAAATTCAAAGAACATATTTAAATAGCCCTTATTTATGCAAAATTGGGCTTTCCAAATAATTAATGGGAACAGAAACAACTTATCGAATTCATATTACAGGCTCATTTAGGAAGATAATCTTAAGAGCACAAAAGCTGTGTTTAAGTAACACGCATTTCAGTGAAAATGGCTTTGATCCTTAGAATTCAAGAAAAAACATTTCGAGCTGAAATTTCTGGTTACTTTGAAATAATTTTCCTTTTAAAAAATATCTTCAGGCAGCAATAGTTTAGCAAATATTGAAAATATTATTGACCATTACATATTATTTAATATCCAATAAAATTATATTACCATATATATCCATATATATATATATATATATATATATATATATATATATATATATATATATATATATATATATATATATATATATATATATATATATATATATATATATATATATATAACCATCTAAGAAGTAGAATTTTTCAGTATCCAAAAAATTCTGATTTTTTTTATTTCAAGTTTTGTTAATAAGGCAAAGCTGACGATCGATATTTTTTATTTTGTCTAATATTATTTTTTGCTATTTTTTTCTTAAATTCCATATTAGTCCAATTAATTTTCTATTATCTCTGAAAAAATATTGACATCTGCTTACTGCAAAATATATTTTTATAATACTTTATATTTTTATGGAATAAATAACCTTAAAATGGATTTTCCGTCATTAATATATCTAATTAATTTGGGAGTGAGCATTTCACTTTTTTTCTGATAGGATTCAAATTTTAGATAAAATTGCTCATGATTAACATAGAGTTCTCTTTACTAAAAAATTTGAAGTATCATTAAATGAAAATTTTGCCATATTGTAATAGTAAAATATTTATGTTTTATATGTTATTTTATGTCACTTGAATTAATGTAAACCATGCCTATTTCTTTACAGGTATATTATTTTGCGGTTAACCACGTAATGAATGAGTCATATGGAAATGTGAGCAATCGTTCATAAAAAAATTCCAGTAAGAGCAATGTGACTTTCAGAAGGTGACAAGTGAAGAGACTAAAATCCTGTAAATATCTTAAAATCATTCTGAATGATGTTCATATCAAGAAGTAAACTTGTTTTTCCTCTGATACGTTTCCTTCTGAAGATAACTGTGTTGACTCTGATTCATTACATTGTTTTGTTAGGAATTTAGAAACTATAAAAATTATGTAAATTATAAAGTAAAATATTTTAAATTTCAAGAATGCTTATTTTATCTAAAACTTTCAAATGTAAGCAGGCAGGTGTAAGCAGGTTTTTTATTTTCTCTTTTAAAAGAAAGAATAAGAATTAATTTCCTTTGATTAAAGAACTTAAAATCATCTGTTGGTGACACTAGGTGATTTATAACTAAAAAAATGGAATTCAAAGCTTCAAATCCCTAAAATTACCCATTTTCAAAACATTCGTTACCAAGAATTATTTTTTCACTTGCAAAATAATTTCATTACTTTCATTGATATCTTTCAAACAATATTAGTGAATTTAAATGAGTAATATTTTATTGCAAGCTTATTGTGTTGTACAGTATACTTTTTGTTTACGTATACCTTTTGCAATTTATGTTTCTAAGTTCTTTCAATTACGGACTCATAGCTTTGACAATATTTTGGAGAGATTCGACTTTCAGTTGTTATTTAGTCCACTTCGAGCAAATTTCTATAGTAATGTTGCAGTCTAGTAAACAAATAAAAAATAACATCATATATAAAATGATGTTTATTTTGATTACGGACTCATAGCTTTGACAATAGTTTGGAGAAATTCGGCTATGAGTTGTTATTTAGTCCACTTCCACCAAATTTCTATAGTAATGTTGCAGTCAAGTAATCAATTAAAAAATAACATCATATATAGAATGATGGTACAAATTAGAATTAATTCTATTGACAGGCAAATAAAAATAATTATTACTTATATTTCAGTATCCTTAGTAGACGTCCTAATGGCCTGAGGCGGTTGTTGGATATTTTAATATCTACCGTGAAAATTGTCTTCCAAGAAAACTGCATTCACATGTTGCAAATGAAAAAGCTTGGAAGACTCCAAAGCCATCTATCTTAATAGTCATGCATGCTATACATAGAAGTGCCACATTCACCTCCTATTTTTCATCAGTGACAGGGATTGAATTTGAAAGTTTTGATGTTAAAGCCATTATTTTACCATGTTAAAATGTCATTAAAAAGCATTTAGTTGCACAGAATTGCATTACATGTTAACTACGATTAAAGGAATTACTTAACATGTATGAGAATTTCAAAGACTGTAAGTCTTTAAAGAAAAATAGTCATACTAATTCAACTGTTCTCGAATAATCATTTACAGATATCTAGAAATATCCCTTCTTATCTGCAGGAAATGCCATAGAAATCGTAAAATATCCACAATAACGAGGGATTTTCGTCACTAATATCAAGTTTCAGTCTAATGTGGCTTTTAGATTGTAGCATTTCTTACGTCTTTAACGTGAGCTCCAGTGACTCAGAAGTTTTATAACGCTTGGTATTAAAACCGGAAAAAAATGCACCATTTGCCGTGAGCAGTGAGATGACTACCTTCTCCCTTTCTGGATTGCTGAAACTCCATGGGTTTAAAACGCGACCTCACGTTAATCTGAGATGTCCAAAGTCCTTCCACTAGTGTGGTGTGGATGTGGAGAGGAGGATACCAGCTCATGTGTGAGCTCGTCCCTAGATTGTGGTTCAAAATAACTAGGCCCTTAGTGATGGACAGGTATTCCAAACTCGTTAACCCTAAAATATACTTAGTTTAGGGCTTTCCCATACCACTATGTATGTAAGTCTTTAACGTGGGGTAGTTTGATACTTTAAAATAATGAAACATTGAATAATTAACTTCTTTTAAGTAATAAGCAAGACATTTTCTAAATGTCGATAAATTAGTTGAGAAAATGTGAAACTGTACAGAACATTTGAATTGATACTCACTTAATTATCTTTATATGTGAATATATGTATTACTAGTTCTATATTTTACCTTATTGAAACCATTAAATTACCAATCTTAAATTGAATTAATATAAAAAAATGTTTCCTGACAGGTCCTAGGATTGTCAGCATTAATAGCCTAGAAAATAATATGCATAATAAGGAAGTACTAAAATATGAAAACTTTTCAACACAAATTTACATTTTATAGTTCCTTTTCAAAATAATTTTATTCATTCTTAAAAAAAATCAATGAATATCGAAATGCGTCGTGCGTTGTCCTTCCTCAATTGTCATTGAAATGATTAATTGCGTCATTTTTACTGCATCTGCTTTTGAAAATGTATTTTTGATTCGCTTGAATGAAAACGCCGACACGTGCATCTTTTTCTAGATGTTTCTAAGATACGTGGCGCTCTCAGACTGAATTAATTTATTTCTAACACCTGCGTATAATTTTTTTTATCTTTGGAATGTAAAAGAATCAAGAAACTTAAAACTTGAAATCTTTCAAATATTAATGTCAGATATTATTAAGTGTTTTAGCGCCAGATTTCAGTACACACTATTTTATGAACTTATGAGTCAGCAAATATTTATGTCTCCATATTCTTGAAATTTCTAGAAAATTACAATTATACGCATTATAATATTTTCTTATTTCATTATATTTTAGCACTGTTATAGCTAATATTTTCATTTTGAGAATCAGTAATGAATAGAAAATTTCTTTTCTATCTTAGTATCATATCATGTAGTTTGAGTTATTTTCATTTAAAAAAAGCTAAACAGTACACTTTATATAAAATATGTTTACATTTTTTTTCATTTTAAAATGCAATTTAATAGCAATTAAATTATTATTTAATTTTTAAAATATCGCATTTTATATAATAAGAATTTATTTACCGAGTATTACATAGTGTACAAAATAAAACAATAAAAATGCATCGGCGCTAGAGTTTATGTAATTTGAAGTTACCATATGTTTTTAACGGAAATGTTTTTTTTTAAATACACGATAAAGTTTTTTTTACATTAAGTACAATGTTCAAGTTGAAGAAGAGATAATCTTGCCTATCTGCATCCTTGATAACACCATGTAGTGTAAGGGATAACATTCATCACTTGGCTGTTATCCCAAAAATAACATCGATCACTTATTTTTAAGCATTTTAATCACTAATTTGTTGATATGTATTTCCAGTCAACATTTTGTTTAGAGAGACTTTAACCTAAATTACTATTAATTAATAGTACAAAGTTTTAGAAATATAAAACTATTTTATCATAAAATACAGAAGGGAAAGTTTTAAAAAGCTTTTAAAATGTTTTGTTCATGCGTTTGAAACACACACATTCATTTTATGTGAAGAGACAGTTTTTCATTGCAAACCATTTGAGTAAATATTTTAAATTTTTTGCAAATGAAATAATTTTATCTGGGTTTGGACAAAGAATTATTTTATTTTCTAACGAAAAATTGGTTGATCATTGATTCAGGCATTGTTCATTATAATGCGACCTCAACTAAAGATCTAAATGGTTTAATGTGTAACTCACCATTTTTTGGTCAACAAATTTTCACCTGTAAATGTGGCTATAATGTGTCTTAAACTCATTAAATGATTACTAAATGTAATTAATTTATCACTGTGTCGATGAGGATTTCTTTAAAAAATTCGTTATTAAAAAGTATATATATACGAAAATCTTCTCTCCTCCTCAGCAACATCATCCCCAACCTTTCATCCCTTTAATGGATCGATAAAGTAAGTACCAATCACGCTTGGGAATTAAACACTGGGGGTCTCAAGTTAGGCTGACCACCTAACTAGAACAAACGCTTCGCACCCCAGGGCCATGGTAATGAAATCATTTACAGGCACTGTAGGTCTTGGCCCAGAAAGGCTGTTGTGCCACTGGGTAGTATACGAAAATCAAAATTATATCTTCTATATATTAATATAATATAAAACAACATTTTATGATATATAATAACGATATTGTTCTTATTCTTACAAAGTAAAAATAAAAACAATATATTAAAAATAAAAACAATATATTAAAAATATACAAAATTTAAAAGAATGATATTCTGTACTGAATATTTAAAAAAATTGAATGAAATTAAATTAATAATAATTCTTCAACTCATCAATTTCAATTTTATATATCTTCTATTATTTTAAATATTCATTTATATTAAAAATTACATTTTGTGTATAATTTCTCAACATCTGAGAAATATTAGAGAAAATAAAAAGTAAAAAAACATCATTAACGCTGTTACCAAGATATTTACGCAAAAAGAACTGTTGCGAAACATTTTCATTCTTCAGAATTTAAGGTACTGTTTATTGTACGTTTAAAACAGTGACTTCAGGATTTTACTGTTTAGTTGCAAGAAGTGAAGGGGTATTATGGTTTTGAGATTCCCCCTACATTAGCATGTTCTTAAAGGCTGGAAAAATAACACTCACTTCTGTGTTTGTAATTTATTAAAACTTTGCTGATATTGTTTTGAGTAAAAATGATCAAAAAAAATTTAGTGGACTCTTAGTGGAAGGAAGAATTTTATTTGAAAATTCAATAAAAATAATTGGCAAGTTCTTCAAGGTGGATTCTAAAAACTGAAAGATTAGCCTTTACATCCACTTTTATTTTCTAATTTGATTTCTAATAACAATATATTAACATTTTACTCGTCTTTTTTTAAGGTAAAAAAAATACTTTATTACTTTATAAAAGAAATTGTTAGGGGATAGCACACTATAAAGGATACATAAATATTTATTAAGCATTTTATTTTACATACGTAAAGTGTTTTTTTTTTCAAATTTCTCATATAAATATATTTTTTTCACTTTACATTAAATTATATTGACATTGACTCAAAGCTATTTAAATCTAAAATTATACTAGAAAATATTTTTCATAAAAACATCAAGCTGAAATATAAATTATAATATGAATATCGTATTTTAATAAACTAAAAATATGCCATAAAATGGGCAAAATAATACTCTCCTGCATCTCATAATTACCAATTCTAAAAAGTTAACATATTTTCAAAACAACATGTAAATATTTAATTTAAAAAATTATTTTTTTTAATTTAAAAGCGGATTTTATAGTTTTGAAAAAAATAAGAAATAGAATTCAGATTTTTTAAGCATCTGTTTAAGAATCTAATTTTTAACTATAAATTTTATATTTCTTTAATTTTAAAAATAATATTAAATCTATATTTTAGATTTAATGTTTTTTTAAAATTAAAGAAATATTTTAGAAACATGTATCAACTTAATTTCAAAGAATGATATTCTGTATTGAAAACTCAAAATTTTGAATGATTTATATTAATTTTGGAAATCCTCATAATAAAAAATTAATAATTATTCTAAGAAATGATATTTTATTTCTTATTCTCATTTTCTCTGCGTAAATGTTTTTTTTTATTTTAGGAAAAATATTTTAACATTAATGTATTTTGAGGTTATTTTATATTTTGATATTTATTTTGAATTTTTTATTACTTTGTATTATTTATTCAATTAAGAATTTCAAATATATGTTTTCCGATTAAATAAGTTTAAATAGTTATATGTAGCCTTTTAATTAGAAATATATTCTTATGTATAATTCTAGTTTACTAATTATTTCCAGTTTAAAATGTAAAATGCCTTTTTATGTTTAATTAATAATACCAGCTCATTTAACAACTAGTTTCTTCTTCTTCTTCTTAGAGTTGGATTTGTATGTCATTGGGCACCTCTGCTTTTATCAGCATTTTGTACCATTAACTCAAAACCCAATATTTCCTAGTTCCAGTTGCTCGGGTCACCCACTTTATTAATAAAGTCTGATAACCCTTTAATGGAGTCTAGGTGTAACTCTCTAGTATGGATGATGATTAAAGAAGTTAATCTAGGGAGGGCAACAGCCTCGCATTCGTAAATGATATGCTCTGCCGTTTCCTCTTGCGCATGTCATTTCCAGCAGATAGGGTCTTGCTGAAACAGTCATATCTGGTCAGAAAGTCAGTCATGCTAGGGATAGCTTCCTGATTTTCACCAGAAGATGGTTTGGTGGTCATTTCTACCTCAAGTAAAGGATTCATTGCTGCCCCTTTACTAGATTGCCTCTGAGTTCCCTTGTCTTTTTCATCAAGGTCTACTTCAGAGGCTTCACCTGCAAATGCAGAAAAGTTTGTTATTTCTTGTGTCTTTTCAGCCACAAGATAACAATTAATAAGCTCAGGTAATATAAGTCCACCCAGCATTGCCTGTGTTACTGGGCAAGGCAAATTACTCTAGAAGTTCGCCAGACAACTAGAGGCTCCGTTAAGACACCATTACCGTGGTGCCAAATAACCCTAGGCACGGGTCGCATAGTACCAGGATTTACGGGGGAGCTGGTTCACGGCCTCTGATTCTATATTCAAGGCTATCCTGTCATTCCTACAGGACATTCGGACAACCACCACCTGCCGACGCGCCTGGTGGCTGCTCAAGCCCCATGTAACAACTAGTTTAAATTGTATAGTTTTAATCGGATTATTTTATAAAAGTTATTTTCCATACAAAATAACTGAGGAATTCTGAAATTAATTAGTTAGATTTTATTTATGAATGAATATTGTGATATGAATGAATAGTTGATGTGATAGTCATTTTTTATTTATAGATGAATATATATTTAATGTGATACTTAAAATAAATTTTAAACGTAAAATGAAACCTTTATCGAAATTACAAAATTAAGATATAATTATTTATAATAAACAGATAGTTATGCACACACACATTTAATATTAAAGAAAAATCACTTGTATTGTTTAAAAATTTATTCATAACAAAACAAAAATTCAATATATGTACTTCATCATCTTTGTAGAAGTATCCAATATCCAAGCAATCCTTATTGGCATGTCTGAAAATATAAAGAACATACGAAGTTAAGGAATATTTATTTCAAATTATTATTGAATTATACATTAAGTTAAATATTTAAATTTGAATATATAGAAACGAGAAACGTTTATGGCTAATTAAATACCATCATTTTAATTTCATAGTTTAAATGCATAATATCCTAATTTATCTAAATTAAAATCTGGTAAGCGAATTTTATAGAAAGATGTAATCAATCAAACGATTTAACAATTAGTCATGCAACAATGTAGACTAAGAAATATATATGGGACAAAGCAATATGCAGAAATCTATGCTTCATACATTAAAAATAAAGATGTATATAATATGTAACACAAAAGATCAATAAATATTGCAAATGCATTTAATACCAAGTTGGATGAATACATGTACTTAAACTCCTATATGCTATATTATATATATATATATATATATATATATATATATATATATATATATATATATATATATATATATATATATATATATATATATATATATATATAATCTCTTCAGTATGGTCTCATTGAATTAATACAAATTTTGAATGTAGCATGTGCAATGTAAATCTCTTCACGCGGTCTTTCATACCAATTTCCCTAAGCATTTTTCCCATATTTATTTTGACTCTATACATTATAATATCTATTAAAATAACTCTAAAATACTCTACTTGATCTTCAAGAAATTTCTATTCACTGATTTACATAAAAATGTAGAATGCGTGTTGTAGATTTTAATATTGATGTAGAAATAATTTTCATCTCTTATGATTTGTAACATAAATGTTTTTTCAATATTTAAAATGCTTTACGTGTAATTAAGTTTTAAAAATGACTACATAACTTGCTAAAATATATTAAAATAATTAGATATAAAGTATATATTAAAATTATCAAATCATAATACTTAAAATTATAAAAGCCATTTATCTTTAATCCCAAAATACTTACTTGTTTTACTTTCAGGAAAACACATTGACTTGCTCTTGCAGCCTAAAGTGTAATAAAATATTCAAAATATTAGTAATTAGTAGCAAATTTATTCAAGATTAATTATAATATAATTATTGATAAAAAGGGAAATTAATTAAACTTTATAACCAAACTATTTATTTATTTCTTATTTCTGAAGACGTTTTTCATGTACGTCTTCCTGTTGTTAATCTTTCTTTTTAATGATGCATCATGGTCGCAATTTCTTCACTAATTGTAGAAGCAGCAGTGCATGTTACTTTAGTAAAGTTATTTTGGAAATCAGAAAAATTACATCAAATCCCATTCTTAGACATAGCAATACGATTTGCCATCATATCATAAGAACCAACATGCAATCATGTGACATCATGCATGATGACAAATCACATTGCGTTAAAATTGAGAAAAAATTTCGGTTGCTATTATTACAAACAGTAAAGTCATTAATTTTAACATGCCGGTTGAAAATAACAGCCCCAAAAATGACACAATATATAAATACTTTAAATAATACTTTTAATACTTACTTTAAATATTATCTAGAATATCATTATAAGAGTAAAAAAGCATAAATTTAAAATTTTTGAACTTGATTCGAGTTACGAATTATAGTTCCTTCATCATATTTATGGGTGGCCGATACTGATTTCGAAAATGATGTATAATTAAGATGATTATTTTAGTGATAAGAATTTCTCATTGAGAAAATATTTTTGCTCCGAACAATAATTATAAAAATTTATTATAGTTCAAACACATACATTAACGAAATAGATGACAACTGAATGGTATCTTTATTTCTCATGACTCTTAATAATCAATAATACATAAATTTTCATTTTAAAATAAAATTTAGAAAGGAAATAAAAATGAAGGAAGACAAAACACATTAGTTGGGGTCACATTCGAGAAATAATAAGTAACTTTTTTTCAAATAAAGAAACAGACTTGAATTTACCTTCTAGTTGGAACAACAACAGTTAGAAATTATTCGAAACATTTAAATATTCGGGAGGATATTGTAATAAATTATAGAGAGGCTTAAGTTCATTATATAAATCAAAATATATAAAAATGTTGTTATAATCAAATATTTTTAAGCAAATTAAAGAGTAAAATTATAACATATGTGACTAAAGCTTTTTCTACAAAATAGTTTTACATAAAAATAAGCACTTGGCATGTTTGTCCATATATTTTGGTAACTTTCCGCTCATCAGATTTTTTTTAAATTTTAAATACAGCTAAATTTTTTGAATAGTTTGAATTAAGGAAACATTAATAAAGAATAATTGTTGATGCAGCTCTTATCCACTTTTCCATAAAATTGAAGAAAAAGCTGATGGCATACAATTTTAATTGAAATATATTGAATTATCTATACATACGATTAATTATCTGTTATAAACTTTACAAATATGTATTTCTTCATAAGTATCTCGAAAACAATTTTTTTATTCTTTAGTAATTAAAATGTGGAAACTATTTATTGTGAAGTTATTAAAGTTGCAGATTTGCATAAACAAGGCATTGCAGAATAAAGAAATCAATATTTTGAAAATTTTTGATATCGTTAGATCGAGAAATATCAAATATTATTAACTTGAAGTGGAGTTATACAGTGATTACTGGACTTAATTTACATTTACTTTAATCCTCGTCAATAGGTAAGTTTTTCAATTAACCCAAAACCTCACGATAATCTGAATAATCCTTCAGGGAGTTTAAATCTAATATTCATCATCTAATTAGTCTCATTTGCTCAACAATGATCCAACATTTTCAGGAATCAGAAAATCACGGATTTACATATTTATACACTGCAAACAGTAAATATTCATTGAGTGTACCACTAATTGATGTATTTTTACTATTGATATATTTCTGGTTTGATGTACACAGGAAACAAAATTAATTTTACAAATTTTTAATAGGAAATATCTTTAGAGCAATTTCTTTTCGATATGAAATATCTCTGTCAATTTTTTATTATACAAAAATTTGATTTTTGCTTATATCTATTAAGAACATGTAAGATTTTACTAAATATAACTAATTATGAGAAAAAGAACGCCCCACAAGAAATTAAATATTATTATTCTAATAAAATTGATTTCATTCTTATGCCATAACATGAATATACATATCATTCAAAATGCTGATGTATTTAAAGTCTATGACACAAGGTTTCAAAAATATAGAATATAAAAATAACATTTTAAACACAATATTAAACTTATGAGTTAATATGTTATTTTTAAAATAGGTAAATTAATGTTTTTATGTGTTTTATTTGTTCATAAAATACTGCCTTAATTACAACAATTACACAAAAATAATATGCATAAATGCCAAAAAAAGCTAAAGTAACTTACTTCTTTGTACAAGTCACTACCCGAAGGATTTTCAGTGTAACAGCTTTTCATTGCTCTTCCAACATTCTTATTGCTATTAGCGTCAGCCCATGTTCCGAATTTAGTTCTATCAACAGTCATTTGCCTGTTTTTAGTAACCACCTGTTATCATAAAATACATATCTAATTACTTAATCGTAAGAAATGTATCTCAAATGTTATAATTTTAAAGAAAAATGTTACTAAATAAAAATTTTACTAAGAAATTCCATTTTAACTATGCAACTTTTTATTAAATATCATTTCATATTTAAAAATGGAATATATTGTTTTAATGTAATATGTGTGTGTGTTATCTTTACAGAGTTGAGTTGCAGGAATTTTCAGTATCATGTTTCAATTAAAAAGTTCAGATTTTCATAAATTAATTTTACAAAATATTAAGTATGTGAAAATGAGAAAGTTTTAAATAATATAAATGTATTTTTTAATAATATAATAACTCTTAAAACTGCTCATATGAGTTATTGATGTAGTTAGAAAAGTTACGTTTTATTATTTGAGAAAGTTATGAGATATTTTCTCCAATCTAAATCTGCTTTGCTTTAAAAATATCGACCATAAGGACTTTTAACTCTGTTTTGAATTCTTAATAAAAAAAGATTGTAGTTTTTAGCTTAAGAAATAAAATGACGTATATTTTTGTTAATGGTACGATGCTTTCTACAATTTATTGATTTCGGTCATTAGAGAAAACTTTTTGCTGTTCGAAAATTTCAATTACGCGTCCCGAAGTTGGAGACCCCAAACCATAAACTTGCAAACACCAATGCAAACTATATTGTGTATTCCAAAATCAAAAACATTGGACTATTTAAAAATACCTGATAATTTAATAAGAAACAGTTCAAAAAATTATATCCCTTTCCTAGAAACAAGTAACTTATTGACTATGAAAACATCCAAACACAGCAGTGCTGGTTGTTGTACATTCCAAAAGGAGAAACATGATTTCTGTATTTTGTTATTTATTAGACAATCAATTAAAACATTTAAATCTTGCAAAACTTTGGCCAAAAAAGATTGTAATTTGGCTTAGAACATTCCAGCTTTTGTGGATTTTGAAACTCTGTTTTGAAACTTATGTCTGTTAAGAAACTCTGTTTTGAAACTTATATCTATTAAGAAACATAACTTGTGTCTTTAGTTGGTACCTATAAGGTCATTAAAGATCGAACAAAAGCTATCAGAAGTAAAAATAAATTCATTGAAATATTTTAGAACTTGTGCAAGAATCGAAACAAATTAGATTCTAAATTAGATTAAGGGAGTATTTTCTTGTATTTACAAAGAATATGATCAAAACAAGTATCAAAAAATTCATAATTTATTGAATATTCTTTCCATTATTTTTCATCACATTTAAAGAAGCATATACTTTAATTTAAAAAGATGATCATTATTTAGTTTCTTATTCGTCCATTCCCAATGCACAATTAAATTTTTCACGGACAATATATCTAAAATCATCTGAATCTTATGGAACTTGTACCGGAATGTTTACAAATTAGGTACAAATGCGCTAAAGAGACTTTTTTTGGGTATGAAAAATATTAAAAAATGGTATCAAAAATAAATAAGTTTATAAATAAGAATATTATCGGCATTATTTTTATCAACCTTAGTAATGCATTTGCCTAAATTTGAAAATAAGATCATAATTTTAGTTCTTTTCTCCATTTTAAACTTTATAGTGATAATATACCTAAGTATTTTAACTATTTAGATATACTGACATAATTTGACAATATTTTATCAAAATATTGGTAATTTATTAAATAGATATGATAAATGAGAATCATATGATATTAAAAGACAATATTTATAATTAAAATAATAAAGACATTACTTAAAATGTTACAACAATGTAAACATTTTAAGTCAAAAATAAAAGTCAAGCAAGACAAAAATAAATTAATGATTTTAAAGTAGAATTTTTCTCAAAATTTTAATTATTCGGTTTGAATAAGAAATGAAATTTAACTATCTAAAAATGATAACACTTCGAATAAATCATTTTTAATTATTTCTGCACCACTTTAAATAACATACCAATAACACTCATTCGTTAATTAATACAACTGAAAATAAATAAAAGCTACTTACAACTTGATTATCTTTCATGACTTCTTGATAGCACTAAAATAAAAATAAAAAATTGATGTGAATTATTTATGCTCAATAGAAAAGTTAACAATTCGAACAATTTATAACAATTTTATATGCATTAAAATAAATATATTGTTTATTTTTGCAAACTATTTGTATGAATATTTTATATCATATGGAATAAATTATAAAAGTGAGTACTTACATCTTTTATTTTTTGAACTCTCATATGCCTAGATGAATCATAACAATTCTTGTAACGATCTCCTAACTGAAAAGGACAAAAATAAATATACATGATTACACAAAATAATTCATAATTTTATTTCTCGTTTATTACATATCAATAAGCTTTCGACTAATAGCCTAAGCTAATCTTCAGTTTTAATACTCCTATTAATAATTTAAATATCTATTTATTTCTTGAAATTATTTTTATGAAAATGCATTTATACACTTAATAAAGTCAATTAGAATTGAAAGAGGGATTTTAAAATTATGTTAAATGAAAATTATTGACTTAGTTACTTATAAGAATTTTTTAAATCAATCCTAATAAATTCATAAACGATAAAATAAATCAATATTTAATGTTAATGATTAATCATAAATTGGAAAAATTTTCAGTAAAAAGTTGAAAGTGTTTTTTCTTATTCGCTCACCAAAAAAATTATTCTCTTGACAAATCTACATTCACTATTCCTTTATATGTCATTGATAATTTTTAGAAATATTAGAAGTAATAAAAAATTATTAATGAATAATTATAAAAATAATAAATAAATAAAAATATATTTAAAAGAAATTTGTAAAACTGCAAAAATATGCAAATGGATTTATTGTTTTTATATCTTTAAAAAGTAATACAAAATACAAGAAAAATGCGATTTAGTGCCAAATTTTAGTTCAGTCTTTTAAGTATTAAAATAAATTTTTCTTATAGAGATTTGAGAAATTCAATTTTTAAAGAAATTCAATTAGTTTTAACAGTGATAAAATAAAAATAAAATCAGAGTTACAAATTTGAATTAAATTATTAGATGCCGTGTATGTTTGGTTTGCATTTAAATATCATATATATTAAGAGTTATAGTAAAGCGCATATATATATTAGAAAAATAGCTCGTTCGAATTGTAACAAAATTAAATTAAATTTTTATTTTTATCAAAGAAAATCTCTTGTGATTAGGTTACTTTTTTGTTATCATACAACATTTTAATTTATTGAATTAAAATAAATTGTACTAATATATATAAAATTAAAAAAATTGTTACAAGTTATTTATTTCACATTATTGCTGTAATTTTTTCATAATTCTATGTATTATTTCAAAGTCATTATATGCATTTGTATTATATATATTATGTCTTACATCGTAATAACACTTAAAAAGATTTTCAATAAAAGATGCATTTTCGAAATATAATTATTATCATACTGTTACATTAATATTTTACAAAATTCCTTATCTACATTTATTAATTACACATTCATTAATTATTCACTAATTAATGTGCTGTTCTATAAAATTTCAAATAATCAGGTAACACACTAAACAAGCAGCAAAAAATATTTCTGTTGACAGCTTAACTTTATTTTCTACAATACTATAATAAAACCAATATAAGAATAAAGTATCAGATGTTAAGTGTCAAAAAGTAATAAAAAAACATTTTTATTACATCAACTAAAAAAGAAATGTTTTATAAAAGAAACATTTTTTGATGTATGGCTTTCCCTCTATTGCGTATTAGTGCAGCAAAGTTAATGTAGAAACTTTTTCGTAACTGTATTGAAGCATTCTTAAATTTATTTCATAAAATTTGATTAATTTGATTAAATTTCGAAACGTTTTATTATATGAAATCTTTCACAAGTTGAAACAAAGAACCACAATGATTTATGATTTGAACAACCAAGACTGACGTCACATGCAGGATACATTAAGCAACTTATTTCTTGACAATAATATAAAATCCACTCATTTAGCTTAATTTCTAATACGAGCATATGTACTTTATGCAAATTCGAATTAATATTTAACCACCGGTTAATATAGAATTCTTGATCAGGAAGCTGTTTCCATATTGTTTTATTTCTATACACCCTCTATTTCGTTGACTAAAATATGCTTCAAAGAATTACCACTTACTTGATTTTAACTGCAATTGCTTGCATTATGATGACTTCTTCAGAATTAAGTGAAAAGAGAAAAATAGAGTGCGTGAACAAGATAATAGAATGGTGCGAGAAAACGCCTTCCAACAAGGACGGACCTTCGAAATCAATAACGTTGATCTTGGAAAATAAAAATTCGCACTCAGTTGTGCAATTGAACTGTGTTATTGAAGCTGGTGTAACAAACTGTACCAAGGACCATTCTAAATGGTTTATTTGCACCGATGAGAAAAAACTATTTTACCAAACTAGGAGACTGGTCCCGAATCTTTCCAGACATACTGATGACCATATTTGCCATGCAGCTGAGAAAACTGTCGACCTCCTAAGAATGCAAAGTCATGAGGAATTTGAGAAATGTTTTCCTTTTTGCAATGGTGAAACTTTAGAAAACGGATTTCCGTTTGAGGAATAAAATTCGATGAATGGTAATTTATTAGTTAGACATTCATAACAATTATATGAAAAACCATGTAATTATTATACCTTAATAGTGTGTAACAGTTACTTTATTTTTGCCTGTGTTACGTATTTATTTTGATCCCCCTGCCTCTTTGTAAACGAAACAAAACTTTTGAACTCTTTAAAATATTAATCTGTGATGTTTTGAGAATTGCTTTCCTTTCTGAGATGGTTATCCAATGGATTATTATGCGAAGATTGAAATTCAATTGTCATTTCATCATTGAGATAGTGATTGCATTTAAATGCGAAAATTCAAATTTTAATAATTATTACTATGCATTAAGACTATCACGGCTTTATATTATATTCATTTGTGGTATTTATCTCCGTGTTAAAATTATTAACTTAAATAGCTAGTTCGGATTATATTATTATTTCTGTATTACTAACATTGTCAAATTCTTTGTAGAATAGCTGGTATTAACAATATTTTAATAAAAATCAACTTAAAACTTTTGAATATTCATTGCATATATAAATGATTATATTTATACATATTTAATTTTACATATAATATATTAAAATATTAGTAAAGATTTCTAAATCAAAATGCATACTTTTGTTTAAATTTGTGAATTTCCAAGTGTTACTTAAACTTGTTAACTATTAAAATGTATTTTTAAAACAGTTATTTGTTTTACTTCATAATTAACAATTTTATATTTGCATTTCATTTAAATTTATTAAAGGCTGTAGTTAAAGGCAATTTTACCTTGATTTATGGAATATACGATGTTTTGTTGATTTAACATATATAAGGATATGTTTAAATCAACAAAACATTATTTATGTCCTAATTATGTATTATATATTGGACGTAAATAATGACTTATATTTATAATATAATTCATTATTTATGTCCTAGAAAATTAACTTTTATGAGTAATAATAATCGTCAAATACCTTTAAGGACAAATTTTTATCTTAAATTTAATAAATAATTCAATCATAATGTTATGGTTAAAAATACCAATGAAACTTGAAATAAAAGAATATAAAAACTAAAAATAAGTCATCTTAAAAAATTTAATGTAATAAAATGAAATAATAAACTTAAAACTACACAAAATCATTTTAAATTTAAAACAACAAATATTGATGCATCTGAACATTTATCCAAAGTATGTTTTTTGATTTAGTACATATAGTAAACAAATAATTAAAAAAATCGTTTATATAATAACAACAAATATTGACGCAAACAATTTTAAAATGTTTAGGGGATAATTTAAATAAATTATCCTAAATATTTTTTTATATTTTAAATAACAAATTTTCGTTTTTATGTGCATTAAAATGATTTTAAATATCTCGTTACGTTACAATAAGACATATTATTGACTTAAAAATATGATTCATAGCTTATCAATTTTTCAAGAAAAATAAAGTTATTCAATTGATTTTTATGTAGAACTAAAATTTACAGTAACGTAAAAGAAATAAACAAAAAAAAATAATTATTAGATCTATTAATTCAAAATTTTGATGTACCACTTCATTCGTAATTTATGGAATCATAAAAAAAGTTTCAACTCAATAATTGAAAATTCACAAGAATGACAGTTCAAAAACATTTTGTTGAAAAATAGTATAATTTTAAAAGGAGATAGAATCACGGTTATTACATGTTTGAAATAATTGTGAATTAGATATCTCCCTTTTATTTCAGACTTAACAAAAGAAAAAAATTTGTCATAAAAAATGTATACAATAAAATCATATTTAAACTCACAAATATATTAACGACTTTTACTCCATGACGAAATTTTAATCAGATAGCTCTAGACTTACAACCTCTTCTCTAACCAATGGAAAAGACTTCAAAATCGACCAAAGAATAACATCTTAAGCATGTGAAATCCTAAATGACGGTTTCTTTGAATGTAAACCCATAGTGAAGAGATGAAAATTTTCTGAATTTCTGCTGTGTTCATCCAAGGCATCTTCGCCAGCACCATGTTTAGTGATCTTTCATCTCTATAAACTATTTATCCTTAAACGAGCTACAGAACCTAGTTCTACGGTTACCTCCAAATCAATTCATTTATCAGCAGACCTTTTAATTTACTAACTGAATTCAGGAATCCCAATAGTGGTATTTTGCAATTTTTTTTATATTACTTTTTATTTGATTGGCTTAAATAACTTCTTTCATTGAACATTTTTACATTTAAATTTAGTATTTTCTTAAATAATTCTTTTTTTACTTGCATAATTCATATTAGATTTAAGAGCTCCAGTGGCTCAGTAGCTTCACGCCGCTTCCCGTAAGCTCAGCAAAGTGAAGCATCATTTGCTGCGGGCAGTGGTTGGGAGGGTGATAACGGTGTACTCTCCTTCACTGGGTTGCTGGAACTCCGTGGGTTGGTTTGGTTATTTGTTTGTCGCTCAACGGTCATTTTTTACACACGAGGGCTAATTAGACCGGGACCTACGGTTTAAAGTGGATTCCGAACCACACAACAAACATCCATGCTCAAGGTGGGATGCGAACCCACGAACTGTTCCGTTTGTTGGGGACGTGTCCACGTTAATATGTGACGTCAAAAATCCTTCCGCTGTTGTGGCGTGGATGTGGAGAGGAGGATGACAGCTCAGGTGTGACCTCGTCACCTGACCGTGGTTCAAAATTACGAGGTATCTTAAAAAGAGCAAAATCGTACTTTCACCTTCGTGGTGCTCTGATCCAAACGAAAGACGCTCTCTATTGACTTAATTCGCACAGCCAAAGGCATAGCGAGCTTGGCTTGTCCAAGTGTCATAATCATCAACAACAACAACATATTAGATTTAAGACTACTTATTTTTTTAAATGATATATGTTATCGAATTTAAGTTTTCTTTTTGATGTTCACCTCTAATAAATAATTGATTTCACACATTATTCTTAACTAGTATCATTTTGTTATGAATTATTTCAATTCTACGACATTCTCTATGCTCTAAGAACATTAAAATATTATATGTGCATTTATGTGTGCCATTGATTGTTACGGTATTAATTTCTTCCCGAGTTAAAAACATTTATGGGTTAGTGATTAAAATTTCTTGAAAAGTTTCATTAGTGATTTACTATATTTTGATTGTTTCTATTAACATAATTATTTTTATTTGGGGGTATATACATGTATATCTAATTTAAGTTTATATAATAAATTTTTAGTAATGTTAAATTTATGATTATTTTTTATATATATGATGTATATATATGTGATTTTTCTTATTCTTCTCAGGCCTTCTTTAAGTCTTTAATATATGTTCGGAAAAACATTCTTTCAAACTCACTCAAATATGAAGATATTTTTTCCCATTATCACTTACTCGCTATTTTTCGCTTAAAATAAATTCTTCTTCTATAGACTCTTATATATACTGCGTCTACTTGCACATAACTTATAAAAGAAATCTTAAGTCATTAATTCCAACTTGGCAAAGATGTAAACCTTGTAACAAAATACATAGCTTTTATGTAAAATATACGATTTGCAAAAGATGAAATTTCTTATCTACTACGCTATTGTGAAAGCAACATAAAATTTTTACATAAGCAACAAATTTTCTAAATCTTTAAAGTAAGCAAATACTACTAGAAGTAACTATTTTACGATTTGTTTGATTATTATTTTAAGTAGAATTTAACAACCATAATATAGTAATAAGTTTGAATTTAGCAAGAAATTTTTAAAGCCTTCGTCAGTAATAGTATAACTATCCGTATCTGTTATTTCTTCTATCTTCCTCCTTAAAACCTCATAAAAGTTAATTTAAAATCGTGCTCTTAATGTACAAATGTTTTGATACATAAAAATATTTAGACATTCTTGCTAATTTTAGCAAAAACTGCCATAAATGACAATAATGACATCTGTCAAAAAAGATGTCAATTGATGAAATGTTCAAACTAAATTTTATGTCATGGTTTCACAACACTGGAATGTCACCTTAGAACATTTGCTCCTCGTGGAAGGGAAATGATAAACTTTTAAACTATCTCTACTGTTTAACCTCTAAAGTTAATGTTTTTATAAATGTTTTTAAATTCATATTTTCTATTTCGACACATGAGTTTAGCTATTAAGAAAATATTGCTTCATTTCAAATAATAACAAAGATATAAAAGGTTATTTTAATTTCCAAAATGTTTTTTGCAATATATGTTTTTTTTTTTTTTTTTTCAAAAATGTGATTATATGATTTGAATAATTTCTTCCCTTAAAATGTTTTCAAAATAATTATAAATTTTGAATAGAGAATTTTTCGTCATATTTTTCTCTACATGGAGAAAAATTATTATTAAATATCAATTTACATCATGATTTTCTGCACAATGATAAGTATCATTGTTTTTATGAAATCTTTTATGAGTATTTCAATTAACTAATCAAAATATTTTTGAAGAAAAAATATACCATCACACTCTTATTTATACTCATATTTTGCTCCTATTAGTAACTTTTTAAGAATATTAAAAACTATAAACATAGCAATTTCTTTAATTTTTCTTTTCGCTTTTCCTTTTTAACTTTATAATTTCTTAGTATAAATTCTCTTTTTTTCTAATCCAAACCCTTTATTCCCTCCAAATAATTTGCAATGAACTAAATTTTATTTCTGTATTAATCAACCAATTAAAGTAATTTAAGCAAATTTTCCATTAAAATTTTATTACAATAATAAATATTTTTTTATCTAAAATTCCTTTTTTAGGAGAGTTTCCCATGAAATAAGTCAAAATATTGGAGTTAAGGTAAGGTAGAGGCCTAAAATCATATCTTCAAGGCATTCAAATTTAGTCAAATGGGGAATGTTTGTATAACATGATATAATTATAATTTAATATATTAATTTCTGTTATGTTTAGATTTTAAAATCAATAGATATAAAATTTCGTATAATTTATGTCCAAAATTGGATAAAAATGGCATTTTATTAATAAAAATTTTACTTACATCAGCTTTATATTTTTCATGCATGCAATCCAAGACTTTGTTATTATTATTAGTGGCATAAGCTACAAATAAATAAATATATAATCATTATTCACAAGAAAAATGCACAACACTGATGCAATGTTTTTTTAAATAAATAATAAATATGAGCATCACATAGAAATATTAATACAAAGTAGAGTATAAATGATTTTTGATGGTTTAAAAATTCGAATACATAAGAACTAATAGAGAATGTATATTTTAAAACTTGAATCGCTTCCAGCTTCATTGAAATTCATAAGGTGTCGCGGTGTCATATATTACAAAAATTAGGAATGATTACCAGGAAATTATTTTCTGTGACATGCTTCGAAGTGTATAGGTTAAATTTAACTAATATATAGCTTTATCATGAGGAGAATGGAAAAAATGTACTTTGGGGTACCCCTTGGCGAAAATTGGCGATTTGTTTTCGCGCATGATTGAATATAGCGTTGAAAACAGGATAGACCTACCAGAAGTAAACCAACATCGCTAATAATACGACGCCAAATTGGCAAGGAACTGAGGGACACCCTAAGGTATAAGTTACCCGAAGAGAGTACACGAAATGAAAGAGTTGACGGCAGGTTTTTTCTGCATTAAGGTTGAAATGGTCGTTGTCATCAAATACAGTGGTGGTTAAAAAGAAACGGCGTTCATACTACCTAAAATTTTAATGCCTAAAACAAGGAAATCTCAAAATAAAATCGATCTCAATTGACTTTAATCTTTTACCAAATGCATCAGTAAGAGTTTTCCTTTAAATTGCTGTTCTAATTTTGATAGCATAGATTGTGCACTTTCATGAGGTAACGAAACCCTATAGAAAGCATAGTCTTTAAATTTTCGATCATTTTTTTCTGTGTGTGAGTTAAGGAAAACTGACAGTTTAATGATACATCCAGAATTTTTTATCACATTCTATGAAAATACTACCTAAACATTCCGCTGGGCATCGGAATGTCTATTATAAGTTGAAAAAACTTACAAGAATCCATAGAAATTTTTCTCGAATTTAGTACAGCCTATCACTACCACGTCTTTATCAATTTTTACCAAAAGCTACTTTAACTATCACCAAAATCTTTTAGAAGAATTTTCATGAATATGAATATTTTTATGTGTAATATAGAGTGACGGTGGTTTTTGAAATCATAATTTAAAGAAATCACATTCAGTTTTTGAATTTTTTGTGTCAAGAGTGGCCCACAACATCAAGATGACTTCAACGTCAAACTATCAAATTGGTCCTGTTTTGACACATCAGTATTGTAATTGTTAATAATAATATGTTAAGCAAATAAAAGAGTTATAAATAAAAAAAGAAGATAAGCTTTCTGATTTAGTAAGGAAAATATTATTTCTGATTAATTGAAACTCATAGACATCTTCTTGAAACTACAAATCCTTTCTGAAAAAAATTCCGAAAAATAGTTGTTTATTAACCCTGGTGTTAAAATCGACGTTGCTTTTCGGCAAGTATGGCTCATTGTATATTGGGTTATTTTCATTTCTATTATCTTAACTGCTCTTTATCTAAGAAAATATAATAGGTAGCTGTAAAAACAGCATAAAAGAAATATAAACAGTGGAAATAAGATGTTTTTAAATACAACCCCATTAGACAGCAATCGGTGAATTAGCAAGTAATTTTCTAGCAAAGTATCAATCATTAGACTTAGGAAATAACATAACTATGATTACTGAAGAAAGTTTATTTTTCGAGAGTTAACTTCAGCGTTTATTGTTACTTTTTATTTGTGAAAATTTATGCACCGAATTCTCAACTCTACAGTTATACTTCACAGAACAAAAACGTAGCAACTGTCTTCTGTTGTTCAACATGATGGTATCAGACCTCTAATCTTTCTTATCAAACAATATATTTTTATCTACTAATATCAGCAAATTAAATAATTTAGTAAACTAATATCAATAAGGTAATCAGTAAAATATTTTGGGTCTTTGTTGTTAATTGAATTGAAAATTACAATATTCTTCCCATATGGTATAACTAATATATACAGGGTGCATTTCTATGTTCAACACTTCAAAATCAACTGTTTTGTTACAGTGTAATAATCAGTTTTTTTGTGGTTAAAACAGGAGTACCTTCTCAGTTAAATCAGAGCTGCAAGAAAAAAAATGTTATCCTTGATGAAGTATTTAATATGTTATTCTGTAGTTTCTTTAGTTCACTCTGAAACAGAGCATTTACGCACAATCCAATAACAAAAAGCATTGAGTAACTGCAAGTGGTTAGCATTGTGTTTGCAGTTTTACTTTTAATACCACTCTATCGGTTATTTAATTCACAGACAGCAGAAAAATGTAAGCAAAACAATCTGGCTTTGTGATTTCTATTGTATACATAATTAAAAACGTGGATTTATATCCAAAATCTTTTCCTTTTCATGCAAGAATAATACTTTTGTTCTGTCAGCAACATATTTTGATTGGGTTTTACCTCCTACGTCTTTCTTAATATTTACAAAACTACAGATGTTTTATGAACAAAGGCGGCACTTTAATTGTGCGGTTCGTTCCATAAAGAAACGATTCATAGTTCAAATGAAATGAAATACTAAAATTTTCTGACGTCATCGGTGGCATTTGTGATGTTTATAGTTGCTCAATTACATTTCAGCCTTTTTTAGATTAAAAATTTTCTATTATTAGTGTTTCATATAAAAGACCTAATTTAAAAATTAAAAAATAATTTTTCTTTGTTATTTTAGTTTACATAATGAAGGAGATCGATTGCATTATTATATAAAAACATGCTGACAAATAAAAAGTTAGCAAATTTATTAACATAAATTTGATAAAGTGTTAGTTCCTTAATTTCCGTTTGAACTTAATTTTATTATGCGCAAATATGATTTTAAAATTTTAGCTTGAAATAAATGAAAAATCTATTTAATGTCTGTAGAAAATTAATGTTGAGAAGTCTTATGATAATAAAAAATGGAGGAAATTATTATACATTCTTTAGCCATTTATCAAATTCGGGTATCAAGTCCAATTCTATTTTTCATAGTAGTTTAAAAATTCGTGTTAATATGTTGAAATTTCTTGCTATGCATAGATGATTATTTTGCGTATAGAACTTTATTTTTTGCGTGATTTTCAATTAGTTCCCCCAAACTATGATTTTGTAATAACTATGTGCACAACAACTGATCAATTTAAATTTCTCGTTGAAAATTTATAAGTAAAATTCTTTGTTTACACGGAATGACTATAAATAATTGAACCAGGAAGTATTGAGTTAACACAATTTCTTCAACATAATTTTGCCCCTTTTCCTAAATCTCTTCTTTTTAATTATTTAAGATTTTATAGAAAAGGAACATTTTTACTAAAATGTATAAATAATTATATTTTATCTTCTTGTTTCCGAACAGTTTCTAGGGAAGCTTTGAATTTATCACTAAGCGGCTTTTGTTGAATATCAAGGTGCCAAGTATTCTCCAGTTCTTTTTTGAAAGCCAATGAGATCTTAAATTATTAGGAAACTACACTAAGAAGGTCATATATTTTATGATGCCAAACTTAAGTAAAATTGAACTGATTTTAAAATGATATGGTCAAAAATACCAGTTATACAAAAGAGAGCTGTTCTTCTTTATTTTTTTCTGTCAAATGGCAACAAAATTAACAGTAATCAAATATTTATTCAGTTTTAACCGACAGTTTTTTTATATCATTGTGGTATGGAGAGAAGGATTTTAACAATTTTACTTGATAATGATTCAAAATTATGCAATGATTGTCATTGTTTAGCTGCTTCGATGATCGAAAATATACACTCAACTTAAAATGAATCCTCAGAAACTATACTTAATACACTTTTCTCAAGCTAAACATTCAAACTTTGCAGACATGTTTGTAAAACATGCTTGTATGCAAAGTATAAATTATTTATTGTAGTTTACTAATAAAAATGGAAGCTATTTCCGAATCAGCCAAATAAAAATATGCCCAAAAAGTTAAGGTACTGAAGATGAAAAGCTAAAGTAAAAATAACTATTTTCTTTAGATATTTTCAGGAATCATTCATTAAAGAAAAGAAAAAAGCTTACCTCCATAGCACAAAATAGCAAAGAGGAGAGATAGAAGCAAGAACTTCATGATTATTTTATTACAATATTATGGAACAATCTTCTAAATCAAACTAACATTATGTTCTGAACCTTTGCTGTTTTTATACTCAGAAGTCCTTGGACAATCAGGTTCTGATTAGAGCGAATCGCTCATCAAAAGAGGTCAGGTCAAGCAGTCGACCATCATTTTGTTCTTTTATGATTGCAGTGATAATTCCCATTTGTATATTTTTTAGCCTTATTTATTATTCTCGACAGTGTTTCCCTGTTCTTTTCCCTGCTAAAATACAGACAACTCCCTTTTCAATATTGTTTCTAGTCAATGCGATTAGCTTTTTTTTCTTGTAATAAAGGAAAAAAAAGCTGTGTCAGCTCAGTGATGCAATAAATTCTCTCCCTTTTTGTTAAAAAAAATTACTTTTATTTTTATAAAAAATATTACTGTGTATCTTTTAATAGAATATGGCAGACACGTTACGTGGGAAAGTTTGACTTCCAAACAATTGTTTAAGGAAGTGCTTTGTAACTGAAGGTTATAAAATGCATCTTTTTGTTTGAATAATGGCATTGTGATTTTGACTATACATAAGCTCTGATGAACGCACTGTGGTGGCAGTGATAAAACCGAATTACCCGCTGTTATAGGAAACTCCTAAAAAGCGGCGAATCTACAGTTATCTTTATTCATTACCAAAATCTTTTGTAGTGTCTGGCGTCACTGGAATGATCACTATTGTATTGTAATGACAGCTTTATTAAAACCAAAATTTACGAGTGAAATTCTCGTAAATATATGAAAATATTAGTCTATGACGGAAATTGCTTTGTTGTAGTATAGTTAGAATTATTTACAGAATTATGTCAACAAGCATAAAATGTATTACTGCAATTTTTAAAAGAAACTTACATTTGAAGACCATAAAAGATTTCCATATACATATTTAGCTTTTCAATTAGCTAAAGTAATTTAAAGATGTCTTCTCAAAAGTGTATGACGATTAATTATTTTTATTCTATCATTTCGGATACAATAAGTTTTAATTTAGGTTTATTTGTTCTGCTGTTTGCAGTTAAACAATAAACTGAATAAATCTGTAGGTAGTTTGTAGGAAATATGCAACACGATTAATCATGAAATTTAATCTAGAAAAACCATATACTAATTATAAGAAAATCCTATATATATATGTGAGATATGGAGTACCTGATGACGCACTTCAACATCATGACATCATCAAGTGCTTGCTGCTTCAACAGCGATCCTGGTGTCAAGGATTAGAAAAAGAACGATAGTTGATAACAGAAGACGGTCCAACTAAGACGCGTTTTGAACCTTAACGGTTCCGAAATATAAGATGTTACATTCATAATCTTTATTTTGTAATTATAATTGTAAATAACTGTAAATAATGTTTAATATACTATTGTTAAAATGCAAATTCGTTGTATTATTAGTGTATTAAACTAATCCATATATATATATATATATATATATATATATATATATATATATATATATATATATATATATATATATCACAAAATATTACATTTTTATGAACAAAATATTATATTTTAATCATTTGCTGTAAAAGTATAATAATCTCAGTATTAATTCATAACCTTTGGAATAATATCTGACAAATAATATCAAAGCATTTATTTAATTGAAATAGCACTTATATTTCTTGATTCTAAATTAAAATCGAAAGAAATTTTACGAAAAAATATCTGTGTATAATAAAAACCACACATTCAACAATATTATTAAAGTTATATTAACAGTTATATTAGTTATAAACTGGGGCTAATTATATAAATGTGGTTCGTTTGGCACACTTTGGTCTCATCTTGCGCACGAGACTTAGTGAAACACCAGGATGTACAGACGAAAGAGGACCCTGATTTTCTACCAAAATCAAAATTTGCTATAGAAATCATTATCTAGAATGCTAATCATTATGCCAGCGACTCAGCAACATGCAGTATTATAGGATCGGTGATTCACGATATAAACTGAAAAAAATTTACAAAAACAAATAATAAATTTGATAATATATATAAACTCATTTAAGGGAAAATTAATTATATTAGAATTTATGAAGTGTTACATCAATTATAAAAAAATACATGTCTTGTCTTTCATTCAAGTAAAAGATTATCAATAATTGTACATGTAATTACTCATATAATCTGTAAATCTCTAACACATTTTACGCTAATTAGAAGAAGCTCTTTGTGCACATTATCTACTACATACCTACACACACACATATATATATATGTATGCATATATATATATATATATATATATATATATATATATATATATATATATATATATATATATATATATATATATATATATATATATATATATATATATATATATATATATAGTATATATATATATAGAAATATATATGTATACAGATATATACATATATATAGATATCAGTCACCATAAATACCAAAAATATATAGATATAGTATATATATATATATCACTATGATATATATATAGTAGCTAAAGAGATAAATATATATATGATAAATATACAAATATATATATATATCAAACTATATATATAGTATATATATATATATATATCATAGTGGCATATAGTAGATATAGCATATAAAGTATGATATATATATGATATAGCAAATATGATATATACATATATATATATAAATATATATATATATCTATATGTACATATGGAGTATATATATATATATACATGGAGAATATATATATATATATATATATATATATATATATATATATATATATATATATATATATATATATATATATATATATTTACGTGTATATATATGTGTGTGTGTGTTAATTTTACTCTGTATTAAATTTGAATTTTGTGTTTATCATTTGTATTTCTATTGTATGCTCAAAGTTTCGAAGATATTGATTTTTACTTAGACCCTTACGATTTCTTGCAACAGAATCAACCCACGAAATGGGAATTTCCATTTTTTTTTTTTTTTTTTTAGCCTCAAATTTTAAAAATGTTACTGATTTAATGAGATTTCAGTCGTCATTACATATACACTTAGTCACAAAAATAAGTATGCAAAGTGTATGTGATTATATCCTATGAGAAAACAGGCCTACTACATTAGAGTTTTCAAATTAACGATTTGTTTCGATTACAGCAAAATCGAGATTGATTACAAAATGAAAAATATTTAAAAATACAAATATTTAATTAGCAAGATGAGCTTAACTTAAAATAGGATGTAATTTACATCATAAAAGTAAGTATGCAAACAAAAACAAAGACATTAACATTGCAAATTTTACAATTTTTCAAAAAAATTAGTAATTTGTTGGATAGCCTTTGGCCTTTATAACAGCAATCTATATGGCACTGATTTTACTAAATTTTGAGTGACAGAAAAGGGAATTTTCTGCCTCTCCTCCAAAAGGGCTTTCTTTAGACCATTCTTAGTCTTGGTTTCTTGCTTTCTAATTTGGAGATCAAGATCATCCCACAAGTGTTCAATGGGATTAAGATCAGGTGACTGCGGTGGGGTTTTTAGCTGTTTTCACACGTTACATAGCAGCCATTCCCGAACAGCCCGAGCAGCATGTTTGGGATCCTTATCTTGTTAGAAAGTGAAGGATCCATCGAGTCCTAATAGATGCACTTTAACTTAGATTATTCTTTAAAATATTCAAATAGCTATATTGATTCATTATACCGTTGATTATAACTAAATTTCCTACTCCAGTTTGCTGCCATGCAACCCCAAACCACAATCGAACCACCACCGTGTTTTACAGTTCCTCTTATGTTCTTTAGTTCTAGAGGTGCATTTGCTTTTTTCCAAACTTTTTGGTGTTAAAATGACCCGTGGTTGTTAAATTTACCTTCATCCGAAAAAACTACGGGATTCCAAAAATTTTCTATCCTGCTTTACATTTTCTTTTGCAAAATCTATTCTCTTTTTGCGATTCACTTTGCTAACCAATGGTTTTCATCGCATATTTCGACCATGGTATCCTACCTTCCGTAACACACGGCGAATTGTTTCAGGACTGCATGACTTCGCGAAATTGTTTTTCACATCAGTTGACAATTTTGGTGCTCTAATCTTCGGATTTTTTTTCATATTTCCAACAATAATTCGCCTTTCTCGATCCGTGAAAATGGGCGGTTGTCTTGTTCTTGACTTGTTTGGAGTGTTTCGCTCAGCCTGGAACTTTTCAATGATTTTTTCGATTTGTCTTTGGGACTTGCTTTCCTTATATATTGCATCCTTTAAATCCTTTGATAATTCTTTTTCACGGAGGCATTGATGAATTGTTGATGTAGTTAAGGTTCAAACTTACAAGCTCTGCAGCAGAACCTCTAAACTTCTCACTGAAATACGAAAAATCACTCGAAAAGTTTCATTCAGCCTATTTGGAAGTCTTGGATCTCTTTTCGTTTACGAAGTGTCGGCCTGCGGAGCAGGCCTTTACTTCTTCATCTGTGATAAGTCCTTGAAGGAAGACATTGCGGTGCTGACAGGGAACGCTAGTCTTGAAGCGTGAAGAATCGAGTCTTGTCAGTGAGAACCAATCAGCAGAGAGTTGAGGGGCAGAGCAATGAGTTGAAAATTTTTATTCTACTTGAGAATAGAGGAAATAATAAAGTTGAGATAAAATTGTTATATACAGTGAAAATAGAAAAAATAAGAAATAATCCTGAATAAATGAAAAGTAATATGAGGTTAAGTAAGGTTATATACTCTAGATACAAAAATTATATTGAATATATTCATCTAAATAATGTCTGGCGATTGGCCTGTATTTACAGTCTTCTATGAGATACTCATAGCGAAAAACTTGATTAAATACACCATCTGTGCAGTAAATTCCTTTATCGTAGAATTTTTTATTTAGGTTAGCAATATGTTCTAGAATATCAATAATTTTCAGATCTTTTGAAATGTTTTTATTGCAAATATAGTAGGGCGCCTTCGTAATTTTTCTAAGCATTTTATGTTGATACACTCTAAGTTTGTGTTTGTCTCTTGGCGTAATAGAGTATTCTACACAGGTGAAGCATAGGTGATGATTGGTCTTAACATTGTAAGGTAGAGCAGTCTCTTGTGTTTTAGTGTTAAATTTGAGTTTTTTCCAATTAAGTTGAATAGGCATCCATAAGCTTGATTGACTTTTTTACTAACGTTATTGATATGTGCAGTCCATGAACGTTGAGTAGTAAATGTTAATCCAAGATATTTAATGGTTTTCACTTCCGGAATGGTTTTATCGAATAGATAGAGTTTATTATGTTGAAGCAATTTTATTTTATTTCTCTTTTTTCTATTAAATACTATAAGTTGGGATTTATCAGCATTTATATTTATTCTCCATTTACTGCGCCAGTTTCGATGTTAATTAATGCATTTTGAAGTTTATGAATAGCATTATTCGGCTTCATAGAATCAGCTATAATAGCAGTGTCATCTGCGTAGAAAGCAATTTGAATTGAGTTATTGTCCAAACCGCGGAAATCATGGGTGAAAAATAGGTATAAGATTGGGCCCAGGATGCTACCTTGGGGGACTCCAGCTTTGATGTTCATAGTAATAGAGTTTTCATTATTGCATTTAATATGGAAGAAGCGATGAGTTAGATATGAGGTGATGAGTAAAATTATATCAGTGTTTATGTTGAGTTTTATGAGTTTGTATAGTAGGCCTTCGTGCCATACTCTATCGAAAGCTTTTACTACGTCGAGCATGCCCATAGCTGTATACACATTGCGATGAATATTTTGACCTATAATCTCAGTAATTCTTATGAGTTGTTTAACAGTTGCTAAGTTGTTTCTGAAGCCATATTGTTGTTTCGGAATTAGGTGAAGATAACATTTTATTCTTCCTCATTCAAATTATTTTTTCAAATATTTTTCCTAAAACTGGAAGCAGGCTGATAGGTCTGTAGTTTTCAGGTATTCTGGGATCTTTTCCAGGCTTTGGGAAAAGAATTATGGTAGCAGTTTTCCAGATTGTAGGAAAATATGATATTTTAAGGCAGTTATTATAAATATTAATGAGTTTGTGAATGAAGTCCAATGGTAAATATTTGATCATATTGTTGGTAATATTATCTTCTCCTGGGGCTTTTTCGGTCTTTAGATTTTTAATAATTTTAAATATTTCATTATCATTCGTTGGTGTAATGGTATTATGAGGAATATTAGTTTGGAAATAGTTATGAATAAATGAATTAATGCCAATGGTGAAGGACTCATCTGTGACTTTGTTGTATTTGAAAGTCAAAAATTTTGATTGCATATATACTTTTGCGATTTAAATTTCTACTGGCAGTTAACAAAATTACTCTTAAAATTTCTTAAAATATAATGATTTGGTTAATTTTTCGTCACTTTATGACTTGGATCAGAAGGTATAAAAATCACTCCAAATATTTTTCTTATATTTATTTGAGAACTAGATCTTTTTCTCTTAAGCTATAATTTGCATACTTACTTTTGTGAGCAAGTATATATATATATATATATATATATATATATATATATATATATATATATATATATATATATATATATATATATATATATATATATATATATAATTCTCTGACCTAATTAATTCTCTGACCTGATAATCTAAACAATCAACTTCTAAGAATAAAACTCGGATCCTTCTTGTCAAGCAACTAAGTATTGACAAAAACTTTTTTAAGCTTTTCAAAGGCTAAATAAAAAATAGAATATACTTTTTAGCTCTAATGAATGTATTTTTAAATAACAGTTTAATTGAAATAGTTTCGCAAATTTAATTTTTCTTTTCTGTGTTCTTTTTATTCTACAAACAATCAATTTTTGAAAATATTTATTTCTACTGCGCTTAATTTTGATAAAAAAAAATACTATCTGATATATTATATCTAGAAGTTATATAAATAAGTTTAAAAAGATTATACACAGTAATCTAAAATAAACATGAAAATAAATCAATATAAAATTATTGATTACAATTCTTCAAACTGAAATTTCATATGTTATGCAAACTTTTTTTTAAAAAACTTTATCACAATATTTACAATAATTGATTTTAATCATGAGAATTAAAATTTTACATAAAATAGACAATTATTTGCATATTTAAATATAAATATGTAATGACATTTTGTAAGCAAAGCTGTATTTAAATTTAAAAAAATCTGATGGTTGTTTATTTTCTCAAATATTTTATCAAGAGCAGTAAAAATCTAAAAAATATGATTGATTACAGCAGAGTAGTGGTTTAATATTGAAAGATACACTCTTTCTAAAAATTTCTGTTTTTTTCCTCACTGATATAAACTTGATGATATAATCTTCAGGTCACCTTCAAACTTCAGTCCATTGACGTAACTGTTAACGTAAATAAAAAATGTAATATCTAAAGATAGATTTTTTATTAACAAGGCAGAGAGTTTAATACTCTGCTATAGATCAGTGTAAATACTTATATTGTGATAATATAAGGATATATATATATATGCATGAGACTTTGAAGGAATGGAGTATCGAGTTTAGATTTTTGAGAAATGGTACATTTCATGCATTTATATGGGAAGTAATTATTACAAGTTAATTATCAAATTACTAAATGAAATATTAAAAAAAATCCAGAGACTAAAAAGCGAAAAATGCATGATTCATTGTGATACTTATAAAAAAATAAATCAAATTTTACCTCATTAAGTTCCCGTAACATAAGAAAAATAATTTTAGTAACATCAAGAAGAAATAACCCAAAATGTATGGAATTTAAACCATGCTTGTTTATGGATGAACATAGACATGGTATATGGTGCCTATGATTGTAATAGAAGCACTTTCATACTTGTTTAAAATTGTGTTGAAAATGAAATACCACTTATATAGCAAGAAAAGGTTGCCATTTAAAAAAATTGCATTTTTTTTTGCCATGTTAAATTTTTTTTTAATTTTATATTACTTTTCCTATTTATGTATAAAAATATTCTTGTATGGTCAACCTCCACCTGTTCAACAATCTCCAAATGCAGAAATGATTTCAAAGGTTACACTAAAATTATTTAGAGACTGCTATGTAAAAATGAAACTTGAACTTATATTTTTCTCCGTTCCCACTCACAGAAGAGAAAGTTTTAATTTTCTTATACCGCTTTCGGCAAAACCTGCATTTTGTAAGTCTTTCATAAAGTCTAATATTATAGGCACTAAATGGCTGTTTTACAGAAATATTTACCGTTTAAGTTTTGGCATCGGCTAATAAGCTAATCATTGAAAGTGTGCGGTGCTTAAGCTGTATATTTAAGTCAGTGATTGGAGGCGGGCATATGTTGAACATCGATGACGAGAATTTCTGTTCTTCTTAGATGATTTTGCTAGGCACATGGCTTGCTTAGTGTTAAATTTTCATCTTTATAAGCACTCATGGTCATATCTCTGATTGTAGAGATGCTATTATTTACAAGCGTTTATTGAAATGTAATAAATCTCCAATATAGTTAAAATTTCTAGTTATTTTTCATCACTATTTTTAAGACATTAAATCTTTGAAATTCCTTTTTTAGATGTTTTAATATCTAAGAATTTGTTCTGCAGCTTATTTTGTGCTTCTCTGTTAATATTGGAACTTAAAAAAAGGAAATAATCAACATTTTTCATACAATTTATTGAGCATGCAAGTCTTGTAAAATTAGACTGTGCTTTTGAATACGTTTGTGAATTCGACTGATAAAGATTTTTCTGAGAAATTGGTCATCCTATCTGACGAAAGCAACCAACAAACATGTGAATTTAGAAATGACAAATACAAGAAAAAACCCTTGATCAATTGAAGCATTTGTTATGATTTCGGAGAAGAACTACATATAATAAAAATCATATTATGTTCATGACCCATATGGTGTCCTCTGCCATATCATAATTACGTTACAACAAATAAATTATGCAGAAAGACAATGTCTTTAGAAGCTATTCAAAGTCGATTGCAGTATAATAGAATGACCATTAGAGGACGTATTCAAGGATTATTTTTTATCCTACTTCAATGATGGTTTAAATTTATCATCATTCAATAAACAATAAAGATAAACACATGTACAGCATGCACTTTCCTACGTATTACAATGGCTTTATTAGAACTTAATGTTTATCATAAAGAGAAACTAATAAAGAGTTCAGTATTTCCAAGAGTTAGTCCTGCATCTAGCTTAATGGTATGAAGTGGTATTGGATTCCACTGTCACATTCCTCCTAATATGCATTATGTGTCCAGCCAGGGATATGTCTTTGAGATTTTTCCGGTTGTTCTCCTTGTATGTGCGGTCATTTCACTTACATTTCTGTTTTTATATTTGATGAAATAGCGCCATTTATCACTGCATCAGTGGGCATAGCATTAAGTTTAATTAATGTATTTGCTGAATCGCCGTGTTGATAAATTCTTCAAATTTTACCAAATCGGAAAAGTATAATGTTTTTAGAAATTAAAATATTGAACTGAGTCTTTAGCATATAGTTAAAGATTCGGCATTATACGAGCGAATCTTTAGTTCATATATGTATTGTATATATTCCATATATACCATAGCAGACATGGTATGTGCTATGGTTTATATATAGAATATTTACCATTCCATATCTATGAGCTAAAGGTCCACTCATATCGTATCATCTCAGCTACTAGTTTCATATAAGATATATATGGAACTGGTATCTGAAGGGTTTGTACTCGACTTTCACCAAAGGAATGTTTGTTTGTAATCGTTCGATATGCTTTTAAGCTATATGGCGGGATAAAAATATCTTTTGAATGCAAGAAATGAGCTGTGATCGCAATAAATAAATATCAAATTGCATCTGTTAGCTAAGCGTATTATAGAAAATTTAAAAATATTGCTATCTTAATTTTGCGTAACGTATCTCATCTTTCATGAGATATTGGAAAGAATTCATATAGTTGATATTTTTAATGTATTATTTTCAGAGATGGTGACCTTTTTTCGCTTCATAGATAATATTGCGAAATTTTATTTTTCGCTTTATTTTTAAGATTTAGTTTCTCATTAGAATCTGATAAACGAAATAAATTGTGTTAAGCGCCGTTATATTAACGAAAACCTTAGAAAAAGATAAACATAACTAGGTTGCTACATTTGGCAGAAAGCAGTTAATTTGACAAGCTTGACAATACCATTTAGATCTTTAAAATAACTTCTCTAACTGAAATTTTGACATTTTTCTTGAATAATTTAAAAGATAGTCAAAATCAATATATAATTTCAAGTCTTTAAGATAGGTCATATTATATAAACACTCGAGAACTATAAGATGCGGTCTATTGGTGCTGTTGTTGTTGTAAATGTTGTATTTACGAGAAATGCTTGAAGATTGGTATTGTTGATTGTTTCAGTGGATTTATTCTGCTTTTACGTTGAATGTAAAATTGTTTCGGAATATTTCCGTTAATATTTGATTTCTGAATGATAAAACATGTATAGCTACTAATAATGAGTATTCACTCCATATCCACAAACCAGATAGAATATACTATGATATAATTTACTGTCAGATTTAAAATTTATGTGTGTTGTGTTATTAATATATATATATATATATATATATATATATATATATATATATATATATATATATATATATATATATATATATATATATAATATATATATATATATATATATATATATATATATATATATATATATATATATATATATATATATATGTATGTATATATATATATACATACATTTTTTAAATAATTCTTCAAAGTTGTATTTTAATATTTGGTAAAGAAATTGATTTTAAGATCTGCAAATATGAATTATTTTCTGAATCAATACCAAAGAAAATTATATAAATATCATAACTTAATGCGTGTAAATAACTTTCATTTTCATAAAAATGGCTTAAAATCTCGATAGTCACTTTTTATGTGTGTTTGCTTAACTTTTGTTCTTTTGTTTCCTTTTCAATGAATCAACATGTAAGAGTGAAATGCAACAACAGAGTGATTTCCATATATCAACTAACCTGACTCATTTCGAAGAATTTCTTTTCAGCCATGTAATAAAAAGAAACTGTTGTTTTCCTCATTTCTTTGATATTCATCATTTTTATGCAATCATTAAGTCAGCATAACCTTGAACAACGCGCCAAGTTGTGAAAAATGTCGTGAAGTAATAAATTTCTAGTCAGGGGAGTCGAATTTTCAATAATGTATACAAAATAACGCAATATTTTCCGATGAAAATGAAACATTCTAGTTTTCTCTTTCTAGAGTTAAAATTCTTAAAAAAAAATCTATGAACTCAGAAAATCAAAAGTTAATATATGATGTAAAAGTATACTATAGAAAATTTTCGATTGCCATATCAAATTGAAGTTATAATATCTTTATTAATACCACTTAAAACTCTACATATCATCACGTTTATTCTATTGTGTTCCTTGAAAAAATTTCCATTTGGCATATATAATAAGAAGAGTTTTGTCAAGGAAAACAAAGCTGCAAGTTTGTTCTAAGAAACATTTTTTTTAGAATTAATAGCAAAATTAGATAAAATAAAACTCTTAAAGACCTCTTGTTTCGAAATGTGAAAAATTCTATCAGAAATTAAGATAAAATTATTCAGTTAACATTCTAATCTACTTTTACTTCTAAATTTAAATTCAGTGTCATAAAAGGATTGATATCGCAACATAATTAATGAAAAATTTAAAAAGCATATTGTTAAGTTAATCCTCATTTAAATGTAAATTCACAATCGAACAGGTAAATGTTTTAATTTAATTAATGAAAAAAATTGAGGTGATGTAAAGTATTTGATTTTGTTGTTCTGTCCTTCACCTTGCGATAATCAATTTTCGAGAAGATAGAAGTGATCCAAACTTCATAAACTTAAACAATCATTACGAAACAAACAAAAAAGAAAGAAAAGAAAAGAAAGAAAAAAAATCTTATCTCGCAATCTTCAGTTTTAAAAGCAAGCTTCAAGTTGTTGAAATCTGTTGATCTTAATGGAAAATCATAGGAAGCCTTCAAAAGTCGGAACTTCTAGTTTTGAAAGATAAGAAGAATTGGATTGACTTGCATACTTACTCTCTTTAACAAATATTTTCTATCACTCCATTAAAAAAAAATCCCTTTATCGATATAATTATTGAAAAAGATTCTGATATTATTATATAAATAATAGGATTTATATAACATATTTTTTACTAGGAGTTAAATTTATGTGCTTAGAAATTTTACTTTAAAAGGAACATTAATAATAAAAAGTCATGGATAAAACTATCACGGATAAGAATATTTCGATAAAAACGAATATTTATGCTGTGTTAGGATAAGCAATTTAAATGGAGATATTAATCAACTATGAAAATATGCATCTACGGCATCTTAGAAGCTCTTTATAATTTATTGGTGACAATTGCGTAAACAAAATCTAAATTGTAACTATTATCTAACTCACAGAAAAAAGTAAAATGGTTTTTGAAATTTTGAGGCTTCTAATTAAAATTTACGACATTATTGTTGTAAAAATGTGCAAAATTAAGAGTTATGGAAAAGTCGATTAATCAAATGATGCATAAATTAAATCCCAAGATACCAAACGAACAAACATTTAATAATTTTAAAAAGGCAATTTAGAATTAGAGCCAGAACTATTATCAACTCTTCAATACACACCAAAGAACGCATTTTAAGGCGTTATTGGTGAACGCCTTAAAATGGTAATGTTATCTAAATAGTGGCAAACAAACTCTGATAAGGATTAATTTAGACCAATCAAAAACTTTCGTTATAAATAAGGACCAATGTTTTTTCTCTACGCACCTGAAAGTTTAATGATTTGAGGATTTTCTGAGTTTAAATTTTCCAATATGTAATTTCACCCATTATGTATATAACGGGTTACCCAAAATGCAATGGATGTTCCCGAATGACTTACAATAAATACATTTTTTTTCTTTGCAACCCATGCCATTGCATCCAATATAAAGTAGATAGTTATAAACATCTAAATTATCATTAGAAGCAGTAATATTTCAATATGTTGCTCTATTAGGAATCGAAGTTATTTATTCTTATGCATATACAAGATGGCCGCACGACACACAAATGTAATGTATATATGTGTCTGTATATATATACATACAATATTACATCTGTGGTTATGGAAAATATCTTAACACAACCAATTTAAGCCATATGTTTATTAGTAAGATAGCGTTCTTTATTGTGGAAATTTCTAAGTTCGATCTTAGCAACTGTTGAACATCAAGGAATGAATTTTGCGCCTCAGCCTTCCGCCCATACATCTATTAATACAGAGATTTTTGGGTTTCATTCCTTGCGAACCCATTGACTATGAAAAAAATTTCTGAAATACAAATTACGCTGTGTATATGAAAATGACTTATAAATCCATTGACCAAGTTAGGCTGTCCAATATGTGGTGTCAAACAAATGATTTGTTTGTATGCACATTGTAGCAACAAGTAAGTTTCCAGCAATTTTATAGAAATCTCATTTCTTGTAGCATCTGGACTTCGATACTGTAACGGACACATGCGTATATATATAAGTATGTTTAAAACATATCTTTACCTACCCAAAACTAATAATATTCAAAGAAATATTCAACTAATCTGGTGTCTTTTAACGTAATGTCTTTTTACTGTAACGGACACATGCGTATATATATAAGTATGTTTAAAACATATCTTTACCTACCCAAAACTAATAATATTCAAAGAAATATTCAACTAATCTGGTGTCTTTTTGCAAGGAATGTGTAAAAAGGAAGCTTATTTAATATTATCCAACCAAAAGTAATTAATCAATTTCTGATATGTAAATCCAGACTTGGGCACAGCATGTCCAATTTTGGACCTTGAGCCATAAAACCCAACCAACCAGACTTACGTCATCCAACGTTGAATCCATCATTTTGGACAAAGTAGATCCGAAATCTCTGAAGCTTCATGTAATTTCAATGTACAAAGATTTAAGTCAGTTTATCAGCGCTTTAAAATATTATTTATAAGGATCTGGGAATAATCGCCTTACCATTAATTCAAAAGCAGAGAACATAAACAATGAAAATTCCGGGTGTTTAAATATTTCAAGAAAGATAGCTCATACGTTATGGGAACAATTGCACCACAGTTCAGCAGTTGTAATAAACAATAGACAATGTCATATACGAAGGACAACTGCTTCAGTAGATTGATATCTGCCAATCACTATTCATTGTAACAGGATGCGTACTGTTGCATAGTTAAGTTTAGAACTTAAAACCGCCAATGAAAAATGTGTTCAGGGACAATTAATTTGAGAATATAATTTTAATTGGTCCACAGAACATCAATATTGAAGAGAACACCAATGGTTTCATTTCTATTTATTGATGAGTCGTAGTTGTTTTACGAATGATTTTAAGCGTGCTTAAATGTGGAGGTAGACGGGAACACGAAATATTTCCTAAAACATTATGAAACTTTACCGTGCCATAGCAAAGAAATATTTGTATGAACACAAATAATTATCAATGGATGTACACCATTTTCAACAGCAGGTATGTGACCAACAAGAGATGTCTTGATGATGCCTTAGACACTTATCTAAGATTCTAAGATATGCATAAAGATCTGACTTTTTACTGACTATAATGTTCGTCTTCATTGACAAATGTTGAAAGTTTTGGGTTTGAGGATTAAACCGCGAAAGGAAATTTTAAAGATTTTTGAAGCATGGATGATAAATTCAGTTATATAAATACAGCATTTAAAAATCAAAAAAGACCTTTTTTTAATGGATTATTATCTAAACTTCGAAAAGGAATAAAATTTAGCAGGCAATGAAAATCATCAGGAAAAAAATATGGACAAAAGTAAGTTTTTGGTGAAAAAAAAAGGTTGAAATACTTATCGCTATGCAAAATTCTCTGGTTCAAGAAATTTAAGCAAAGAAACTACAGTTATCGAAATCCACAATTAGTCGACAGATAAAGAATAATAGGCTATAAATAAGTAAATAAACCACTCTGTCATCAAATATCTGGAAGACATAGAAAAACAAGAGAATGATTTTGAGCTTTCTACATAACAATGTCGAATGGCCAAGACTATACCAACAGGATAATGGGTATATTAAACTGATATCATAGGCCAAACACAATTTTTATAAATAACATAACACTTCCATTTTTAACTTGGGTTTGTGATTTTTTTTAATGAAGAATATTTATAATTCACATGCAATGAGTTTAAGATCACAAGTTTTTAGAAAATTTGTGGTCCAATAAAGAATGTTTTTAGTGCATTCTTTTGTGTAGGTATATATTCAAAAGCAAAGAAAATGCTAAATTATAGTCGCATTTTATACAATAATTTTTGTCAGAAATTGATTAAATATTTTACACATTTTCAGATTATAAGTAAAATATGCTTTATTAAATGTATGTAAAACATTTTCACTCACTTTTTTTCTAAATTTTTATTTAAAAATATTTTTTAATCTACTGGTTTACATATTCTCTAAAGATATTCTACCTTAAAAATGTCTTTCCCAAAAGCATGTCCATAAGCCAAAATTCGGTAAGTCCATGAATCACTTGTCATTCAAACTACAAAACAAATGAAAATCTGTTGGAGAAAAATTGGTTAAATTAAAGGAGATGAAACATTGTTTTAAAATTCACTTCAGTAACATCAAGGTTGTCCACTTTGCAATATTGCTGATGATACAAATTACCGTATCAGAAGAGGCCATCAGTTTTTATAAAATTGGCTGCTTCACTATCAATTTTTGATACAGTTGCAAAGGTAGATTTATAGTATTCGTAACATCGGATTAAGCATTGTATCATCTATCATTCATAACTGGTAAAACGATGATACAATATACTTCATGCAAAAAAATCACAAAAATGTAGTTGCTTTGAAAAACAAGTTGGCCATTAAGTGTTATGATATAGAAAAGAATGCCCATACTCAAGGTTTTACAAAACCATTTTTTGCTCAAGAAAAAGCTAAAATTGATGTTAAATACCGTCAGAATAAAAGTTTGAAGCACATTCGAAGAAACTAAATGTCTTTATACTCAAAGATACCATGTTTTCTCTCAAGATTCTGCAGAAAATAATATTGCAAAATTAAAAATAAAATGGCTGAAAAATAAAAATTTTAATTTTCGTCCTTCTGAAAAATTATTTTCAATTTCAAATTAAATTAATTGGTCAACAATTTGATTCTTTCTTGTTTTCATTTTGGTTAAGAATATCTTTTGCTAAATATCTATATTTAAAAGGTGTGGAAACCATATGAATATGTAGAATTCCTATTTGTTATAAGAAATACTATAAACTGCAGACTTTTTCGCAAAAAACACAGTTAAAAATTATGAGATCTAAAATTAGGGGGTTTAAAAGCAAACCTGCTTCCATTTCTAAAATAAGATTATACAATAAAGGTTCCGAATAGTTTTTGATTAATAGTTAATCCAATTTTCATTTATTGCAAGATTACGATTTGAAAATTTTCATTCAATTAAATATTTCTAAATTTTAATTAATTTTTGACAAACTTAATATCATGACTTTTATTTTTGGAATACTTTTAAATATATATTTATAATTTTAGCTTTTTTAATATTTAATTTTCATGGTCTTTATATTTCATAAGGGGTGTAGAAAGATCTTTTTGAATGAGAAAGCTAGATTGATTGGATAAAAAGTTTTCTGTGCAGTAAACTTTCATAAAAATTAAAAAATTTTAAAGCATTAAAAATTTAGAAAATTTAGAAAATTCTGTAAATTTAGTTATAAAGTTAAGAAAAAATATCAAAAACTCATTAAATTAAGTTTTAAATTTTTTAATAAATTATTTAATATAAATTATGTATTATATTTTTAATCAATTTTATGTAACTTTAGAAAAGTCATAGTTATTTCTTTTCATATGTAATTTACATGAAGAAAATTATATTTGTATCAAATACAAAAAAATGTGCGTGTGTTAGTTTTTTTATTATTATTATTTTATTTTTCTTTTATATCACTTTCTTTCATAATCTTTCATATATGCATGATGTATTCAAAACTGAAGATTAAAGGAACCGTTATAGCGCCATCTATTAATATTCGTACTAGCTATTCTCTACAGTTGAAAATTCCTAAATTTTTGCAAATTGCATTTCTATTTTAATTAATATTAATCACTTATTAATATTTTTTAATTTAAAATATATAACACGTGACATAAAGAAAAACGCGTGACACATAGAGAGATTATTGAATATGGCTTTCAACAACTATAAAAATTAAAAATATTCAATTACTCAAATAAAATATTCCAACTATGCACAGTTACAAATTATCATAATTTAAAAAAATATTAATTTTTAACGTAAAAACAAATGCTGAATTCAAATTTCTTAATTTTCTATAAAGAAAAAAATAGTTTCGTAAAATTTTTAAATAACTATTAGTCAAATGCTAGGGAAAGCAAACTTAATTTAATTCTTAGTTAAACATAAAGTTTAATATTTTAGTTTTTCTTTTTTTTACTTTTTAGTTAAATGTTATTATTTATTTTAAAGTCAGACATAAATGAAAATTTATACTTAAATATTTTAAAAGTTATTATTAAAATATTTAACTCAATTTAATTTTGAAAAATTTATTGTAATTTTTCTTTTTTAAACATTGCGTTGTTCTTTCATAATTATTAAAATGAATTGCTAATGAGAAATAACTCTACTATTACTTTAAAAAATTTAAATATTTAACTTTCAATTATACGAAACATTTTTGTCAATTTTATTTACTTTGAAAATCCTGCATAATAGCAGAGATATAATCTATAGCAATATAGCTTAGCTAATCTGAATCGTGTTTTGTCCAGAACTCAAAATAAATAATAAAACATTTAATATTAAAAATATTTGAAATGCTTTTGTCTTTAAGAATATGAGTAAATTACATTTTTTTTATAAAAAAACAAAATTCACGTGGTGGGTTTAACATGAAATATTTACTTATTTTTAATTTAATAGCTATTAAAATCATTTATTCAGTTTCTATAAATTAATGACTAACGCATTATTTTTTTAAATCTTTTATATGATTTTTAAGGAGGTCGAACGTTTACTCTCTGAATTATGTATAAAAATGGTTGCTTAAATCACAATTGAAAAAAATTTCTATTAACATATATGATAGGTTTTGTAAAAATATATATTTAAATAATGTCTAACATATATCATGTGTTTTAATAATTAAATCAATTATATTCTAACAAAATTATAAATTTTCAAATATACAGGATTTAAAATAATTAAAGAACAAATGATTACTTGCGTGTAGATGGCAGCACTAATGGTATCAGTGTAAATTGATTTTTATTCCGCCTGATAAACTTTCTCTGTTGATGTAAAAGATCATTTGAAAAATTTATGAATATCTTACTCAGATAAAACGTTTATTTTCAAAATTCATTTCTGGGGAAGAAAGATTTTTGTATGCAACTTTACTCGATCTTAATGTCAATTTCGGATTGCCATATTTACATAAATCGAAATGCCAGAATATAAGAATTTTACTAATTAAATTCATAAATTCAAGGTTGGACACATTGTGTAAAGCGTACTATATATCATTTAATAGAGATAAAAATCATATAAATTTAAAGCATAATTATTTTTTAAAATTTATATACTGTTTTTATAAAGAATTTTGATTTTACAAATAAATTTATCATCAGTTCGGCAATTTTCAGCAAACATGAAAACAGATATTTTAAGTAAGATAATTTTTTTTAAAATTTACGTGTGTTATTTGCATATACTTATTTTATTTTTCATATCTTAGATTAATTTTCATGTTTACATTGCTCAGCTTTATACATTACCATTTTATAGTACTAAAATTTAATATAAACAATTATGCATTATTCTACATTACTACAATCTCCATTTAAGAAAAAAATTGGAATTTTTTTTATCCTCCTTAACGACAAGGAAATGCATTTAATTGTTCATATAATATTCCAAAATAGATATTTTTTATGAAGTGTTACAATAATCTTCAATATGCAATGAATAAAATGTATTTCGTCTATTTTAAAAATCATAGACTCTTTATAAAATATCTGTTAATGCTAGTGCATGATAAAAAGATAAGCTAATTAAAACAAATAGCTGAAAGTAAGATATTTTCTTAACATTAATCCCTTTATTTATTTTATTAATTTTTCTTTTATTAAGTTTACTATTTAAAGTTTTATTATGCATTTTTGAAAGAATACTTCTACTATTTGTAACTATTTAACTCAATAGATGGCAGCATTGAGTTTAACAAACATTTTTATTAAGTTAATTTTTTCAATTAAAGAGAACCAATATTCCTTCCATCTTATCTGAACTAGAACGTCAAGATATTCGAATTACTTAAAAGAGATAAATAAATAAGTTTCAAGAATTGGCACTCTGACTTTAGACTAAAAATATCAACTGGACATTCACATGAATAAATAAATAATATGTACCAAACACAACCAGTTCCAGGCGGAGTTGCTGTTATGATAAATAAAGTGTTGTCTTTATACCTATAACTCCGTCTCACGTACAAAGTGATGCAATCTCTAAGGTCAGCATTATAGTTATTGATCGTTTTTAATTTATATTCTCGAATGCACTTGATCATTGGATTTGTTAGATAAGACTCAGATTGCCTTCGCAATCAGTTATGAATATTAAAAATGCAATAAAAAATTATGTAAACAACCATTCGTGCAAAGCAATAAAATAATGATTAACCTTGAGGTTTTGGTTGGTTTTGAAAACAAACTACTAGTGGAAGTAGATTAGTGTTAATAACAAAGCAATTGATCAATGAATTATTTAATTTTCGTTCCTAATATTTCCATTATTTTCCAATGTAAAGTGAGTATTCAAGTGCTTTCATATATGGGAAAAATATATTTTCTAAATATTTAAATTTTTCAACCCCATAGTTAAATACTTTCATTTATTTTTTTAAAAAAGTTTTTTGTTTTATTTATTTATTTAAAAAATGTAAAATTTATTATATATTTACAGGAAGTTTGCATATTTCTTAAAAAGAAGTTTTTTTTTTATTTTCATTGTATGTATGAAAATATTTTTGCGGAAAAAAATGGATTGAATATTTTTCATGCATTTTTATGTATAAAAAATAAGGTATTTCTATCCAAAATTATTTACATTTGCTGACTAAATGTAAGCATGTGTGGCTAATTGTGAAAATAGCAATATCTTTATGCCATATATGCACTATATATGATAGTATATGATATATATATAGTATATATATATATCTATATATATATATATATATATATATATATATATATATATATATATATATATATATATATATATATATATATATATATATAAATTTAAAAATATTGTATATAAAAAATTAACCCAAAATACCGATTGTATTGCGCTTTTTTTTTTTTTTTTTTTTTTTTTTTTTTTTGTATGGGACAGTTTCTTCTAAGTCATTTTGAATGAATTTACTGTCTGAAAAAAAAGCACAAATTTACTCTTTTTATGGTTCCTTATTTAGTATTAATATGAGTGTTGACCAATAAGAATATAAATATTAATATTTTATAACATAAAAGTTCTTTTAAAGATGTGAATTTATTTTCATAAAATTTCTTCATAGCATTTCACACGTTATAGTATATATTGTTAACTAAGCTAAAATCCGTAAAATATGTCACTAAATGTAAAGTAAAATAAGGTTCAATGGTTTTAACAAAATATTTGTCTTAATAAAATTAAAAATGTAAAGCATAAGTTTACGTCATACATATCTTTAAAAGGATTTATATTGGAAGTAATAAATTAATTTAGAGTAAGTACTTATATAAAAATAATGATGACATGTACTCTCTCTCTGTCTTTCTCATTAAAATTTTTTTATGAAGTTTGATTTTTTTTAAATAAATTTTTTCATCTTCTGCCTTTTCATCTGCAAAAATCAATTGAAACTTGATAAGCTCCTGATTCAAAGAACATTATAATTCCTTATTTAATATTAAAAATGAACAATTTTCAGAGATTAAAAACGATTTGGTTTATAATTACATTGCATAAAATATTGTATATAGATACACACACTAAATATATTCATCTAATACATTTTTAAAATCATTCTTTTTTTAACTTTAATAAAATTTACATTATAAGAAGTCATTGCAAAAATTGATGGATTTTCTATTTAAAATTATAAAAAAGGGAAATAAATCTAACTAGGCCTCAAAACAATCTATGTATTATATGAAGAATATTTTGAATTTAAGCATTAGTATATTAGTAAATAAAGAACTAATAAAGTTTAAACTATAATATTGCAATTTTTTTTAATTATGAGATTAAAATTTTCCAACATAAATTCCTCGAATATTGTAGAATTTCATATTTAAATTAAATTTTAATATAGCAGTTATTTTAATTATGAGGTTAAAATCTTCTGACATAGGTTATTCAAATATTATTGAATTCCATAGTTACATGGTGCATATATTTTCATAACTGACAATTCGTAAAACACAAACATAAATCCTAAAATTACCTTTATATTTTAGTTTGAAAATTAATTCCTTAATATCTTTTTAGCAAACATTTTTTAAAATATTAAATCGTATATATCCTAATAACTTTTTTTGTAACTTATTTATATATCTCAGTGTTTAATATGAACTTTATCATCTTCCGATTATACAATTTCTTAGTAACACAACTGATGTAATAGATAAAATAATTTGCGCATATTATTTTTAACGAGTGAAAATAAAGAGAATTCAGAGAAAATATTTATTCCACAGAATTACTCTAGTTAAATATTTGAATAGACATTACAAAGAAAAAAGGTTTTGAGAAGGCAAGTTTCGAGAACGTCTATCGGAAGGAATTAAATAGAAGCTTGTATTTAATTCCTTCAGATAAACATCCCCTTCTTAGAAATTGATTCGTATTTTTTCAGTACCTGAGTCTGAAATTTGAAAATGCTGTTGTGTCTCGTTAACAAGACACCACTTTTAAGCAAAGTTGTTCGTTAACATGGAGCAGATTTTTCTCCTTAGTAATGTGTTGTAACAGGACAAATTCAACTGCCACAAATGAGAGATCCGATATTTAAAAGCGATATACGTCTCTTAATGCATAACATTTGCTATCTTTTGAATAATACAGACAAGAATGGTACAGAAAGAATCGTAAAAAAGTTGGGCATAGATTAAATTGGGGAAAAAAAAAAACGAATCCTTTATAAAAGTATGGAAAACAATGACAAAAATGGTGAGAGTTTCATAAAAAAATATGGAATTGAGTGATATCGCCAAAAATAGTAGGAATTAAGTTTTGTGAAAAAAAAAATTCATATTTTGGAAAAAAGTAAAAGAAAATTATTTTCAATATGACTTTAATTATTCAAAAAGTTTACCATCCTATGAAACGCTAAGCTGCAAAAGCATTTTAGTCTAATTTACTATGAAATGCATTTAATTTATTTGTATTTCATAATAAGAACATATAGATTGTTAATCAGTATGACCATTTAATGTGTTACAAGGTAGGAAACGGATTGTTTTGAATATTCTAATTACTAATTTTCTTTTAATTACTTATTTTGTTGCGTATAGCTTTATTTTTCATATTATTGCTTATTAAGGTTCAAAGTTGCGAATAACTCACTATTTTTTAAAGTAGATTATCATTTATTACAAGAAGAATCGGACTTTTAACTTGATCAAAACCGCTCGAATAACTCCTGACTAACTGGTTACACCAATGATGTTGATTGTAGAAAGCTAGAACGCGACTTTTAAGTATTTTAATATTCTCGGCAGTAAGTCAAAAATTGGATAAAAAATGCAGTCAATGATAAGAAAACTTATTTCTAAAAAGATATTTTATTTGAAAATGTAAAAATTTGAAAAAACGTAATGGGTATTTTTTCAGCTCAGATTGAAAATTTTCTCGATATTAGTAGATTCTAAAATTAAAAAAAAAAAATTCAGATAAATAATTTTGTATAGAATTTGTTCCACAAAATCAATTCCTACAAATCATACAAATTTTAATAAAAATGCATGAATTTATAATGTTTTGATTTTGAATTTAGTTGCATATCGATTTTTTTTTGTTACATATAAATCGTAATTATACATTATTTTTTTCATATTTTATTATTAAGTTTTCTTATAAATTATATCTGTATTACATTTCCTTTAGATATACCAAAATCATGCTTTCATAGATAGTTTTAATAGGTCAGTGGTAATTAATTTTTGCTCTAAACATTTTCTAGTCGGCAATCAACATTCTCTTGTAAATCTCTGATAGACAAGCCTATCTAGTTGCTGAAAAGTCAGAACTCTAACCTTTAGTTCAAAGTTCTATGAGTTCGATTCTCACCACGGAAGTAGATATTTACTGTAATTCAGAATCAACTTAAAATACCACACCTCTTATCCCTTATGTTTGCAATAAGTGACCGTAGAGCAATAAGAGAACAAAATCTGCTGACGAAATCCTGAAGTCAAATCAGTAATAAAAGTACATTAAATAATCACCAAATTCTTAGATTTTTGACAACTATGCATTGATGAATAGTCAGATGTATATAATTTCGTTAAAGACAAATATATAATTAGTTTAATTATATAGTTATTAAATAAAATGTATATCGCTTAAATAAATAAGCGTTCTTAGGATTATTGATTTTGAATTTATGGCCAATCAAGTAACTATGGAGAAGAGGGTTAGAATATTTTAATACCAACAAAAATTAAGTAGTATACATAGAAAGATGTTTATTGTGCATGTTATATGCTACAGACTTTTCATAGGCCCCTAAAAATTCTTCTAGCTCTTAATATTATTTAAGTAATTTTAAATTTAAGAATTTGAAATACCTTGTAATTCTCGTTTCTATTTTAAAAAAATTAATATATTGGTTGTAATAAAAGTCAATAAAAGAGTTTTCAAAATCACGCGAGCGCTCTCTTGAAATAAAAATTTAATATTTGAAACCAGTATGAAACCAGTTTTTCTTATTAAACTATATCTTTTTTTCTTTTCAAATAAAGTACTGTTAGAGAAAAATATTTAGTATGTTCTGTATAAGTAATTTATGCAAAATAAAATTCATACTTAAATAAAGGATATTTATTTGCTGAAAGCAATTCTTACATTTTAGCAAAGAAGCATCAGGCAAAACAACCACATTATTAATTCTAAAAAACAATTTGCGTCAAAACTGCATTTTTTAAAAATACATTTTTTCTTTTTTTGATGCAGGAAAACATAATGCTGTTTACTCAAAAAAATAGTACAATCTTATCAGCCATTCATCTGTTTTTCAGATTACATTAATCATAATACTACGTTATTTCTTTTTGATTAGTATCTGAAAGTTCATTTTTATTCATTATCTTCTAATTTAATCATTTCTAATTTTTATCAGGTGGATTTTCAATTATTTGAACATACTTATATACTTTTTTCTCCTAAATCATTCCAAGCATAGATAGAATGTATTAGTCCATTTATGCTTGAAATGATTCTTTTTCTCTGCTAAATCATTCCAAGCATAGATAGAATGTACTAGTCCATCTACGCTTGGAATGATTCTTTCTCTGCTAAATCATTCCAAGCATAGATAGAATGTACTAGTCCACCTATGCTTGGAATGATTCTTTTTCTCTGCTAAATCATTCCAAGCATAGATAGAATGTACTAGTCTACCTATGCTTGGAATGATTCTTTTCTCTGCTAAATCATTCCAAGCATAGATAGAATGTACTAGTCCATCTATGCTTGGAATGATTCTTTTTCTCTGCTAAATCATTCCAAGCATAGATAGAATGTACTAGTCCATCTATGCTTGGAATGATTCTTTTTCTCTGCTAAATCATTCCAAGCATAGATAGAATGTACTAGTCCATCTACGCTTGGAATGATTCTTTTTCTCTGCTAAATCATTCCAAGCATAGATAAAATGTACTAGTCCATCTATGCTTGGAATGATTCTTTTCTCTGCTAAATCATTCCAAGCATAGATAGAATGTACTAGTCCATCTATGCTTGGAATGATTCTTTTCTCTGCTAAATCATTCCAAGCATAGATAGAATAAACTAGTCCATCTACGCTTGGAATGATTCTTTTTCTCTGCTAAATCATTCCAACCATAGATAGAATGTACTAGTCCATCTATGCTTGGAATGATTCTTTTTCTCTGCTAAATCATTCCAAGCATAGATAGAATGTACTAGTTCATCTATGCTTGGAATGATTCTTTTTTCTGCTAAATCATTCCAAGCATAGAAAAACTAATGCATTGCGACTAAAATATCAATTTCATAAGATGATTCCAACCCATTATTATTGCTTGCAAAAATTCCTTATGATGTTTCCAATTGAAGCTATTCATTACATTCTGAAATGGACACTGAGTTGGAAATGAGATTAATCGGAAGAAATTCCAGACAAATTAATTAAAAGCTGCAAATATTTCACTTTCAGTGAAATTCAGTTAATTCTCCCCAATTCGAAAAACTCACCATCTCTAGTAAAAATAAACAAGCATCGCTAACATTAAAAAAAAATTGAAAAAAATAAATAAGAAACGAAAAAGTACATGAAAATGAAGAAATTATTCAAGCTTTTGATCCACAAATGGGGGAATTGAAATTAATATTGTGAGCGTCTATGGGATAATATTTGGGATCAACTTCCAGCTTGCATTGGGAATCAAACCTACGAACTGTTGAACTGCAGGCAAAGCACTGCAGTAAACTCTTATAAATAATTAAAAAATTATTATAAAGATTCTACAGTACTCCTGACTTTTAGAATTATTGAAAAGAACAATTTCGAAATATTTTAAACATGAATATTATAAATAATAAATTAACTGATTACAACAGAAGAATTAAAAAAGAAATACACCAGTAAATGTGAGATCACACTTACACAGTAAATTAAATGAAATTATTAACCTGATTTTTAACCTTGACACAATGTTTTTGGTATCTGTAAAATATGCTAATTAAAACTTTAACTTAAAATATTATATCAATACTTTAACTTAAGGATTCAATTGTTTTATTAAAAATAAAGCAATTGATTTGAACAATTGAACAATAATTAAAATTAATTTTTTTTTTAATTATGAACATTTTTTAATGATTATTGTGATGGAGAATCTGATGTGTAATAGATAACTACAAATAAAAATTAAAAAGTACCAATACAGAAAAATAACTGAACATCATTTTAAATAAAATTGCTAATTTATATTCTTACATTTTTTTTAAAGAAAAACGATTCCCATTACATTATTTCCATCTCATTTTAAGTCAACGGACATTTTAAAACTTAGATAAAACGTTTTTGTCAAACTAAAACAATATAAATAAATCAAACATGCTTCAAATTTTACACAGATATAAATCACTATCTATATAATCAATAACATGAAAAGATGAATAAAAAAAAATAAAATAACATTTCAAAAAATGTAAAATATTTTCTTTACAACATTTGACTGAAAAGTTCAGATAACATTATTTGGTTCAAGATCCAATAATAGGGTTTTAATAAGCAAAAGTAAAAAAATAAATAACGGAATTTGCTTAGAAGGATTGGATTCTGATGTCTCCGTTTAATCATTTATGAATTGAAGAGGTCATTTTAATCGGTAAACTTAAGAAATTTAAAGGATAAATAACCGCATTTCCGCATCTATAAATCATTCAGTATGGAGTACAGCAGTTAAAGATCTTTAAATAGAAGAATACCGAATTGAAAAAAGCATAATTAAAACAGATCCCGATCTATAGTAAAACGTGTTGATAATAAAGTTCACAAATACCAGCTGTATAGAAATTTTCAATGCTTGAAATAGCCAAATCTTTGTGAATGGATCCTACTGAAAATTTTTGTTTTTAGAAATAATAGAAAAGCAGGTGATATATTTGACAAAAGTTGTTATGGAAACATCTTTTAAAATATATCGACCAAGTCAAATGATCGAAATTACATAATTTATGGTGACATGTGGCCACAATTGTGCAGTTTAGCAGTGAAAAAAATAATGGAATGAAAATGGGGCAGATGGTTGTACAGTTGCATGCCTTTGACATGTGTAAAGGAAGGAAATCTTTTACTACAGGAATGGATTCAGTTTTTGCGTATATTCTGCTAATTTAACAGAATCAAATTGTCAAAAATTATTAAATCTTTAATCTCATTTTTTTTACAGGTAAAAAAACACTTACTATAGCTTTAGTAATTTTCACATAATTGAAAAATATGTTACAATAGGAGAATGAAATATTCATATGATCTGCTATTCCTATTTAACAGATCAACATAGTCAAAATTTGAAAAAAAAAACATTAAATATTTAACCCTTTTTTAACAGTTAAAAAACGCTCAACATTTTAATTGAATTCCACAATTTTATATTAAATTAAATCTTTTAAAATAAGGGGAGGTTACAATCACATATTTTGCTGCACGGTGTTTTTAACTGTAAATATTCAAAAATTTAAAAAAAAAATAATATTCATTTTTTCTATATTTTTAAGAGATAAAAGAAATACGAAAATTTATTATTAAAACTTAATAATTTTTGGTGAAACAATCTTTTTGAGTAGTTGTAAATGTTATTCATATTGTCTGCACAATTTTATCTGTAATTTATCAGATAAAAAATTCAAAAATTAAAAAAAATGCATAAAATTTTTTACACTTTTTTCCCTTGTATTATTCAACATTTTTTATTTAAATTTAACAATTTTTTAAAATAATTTTACAGTTGCATATGACATTCATAAATTCTATTGTATAAATTTATGATATCAGAATGTTCAAAAATTAAAAAAAAAATGATTCAATCTTCAATTTATAAAATTAAGTGAAGCAGAAAAATACTAAAGTCCTAATGTATTTATAAATTAAAAAACTCTATTTTATTATATTAGGCTAAATCTATTTGTTTATGAAACAAAATGAAATGCATAGTAGGAAATTGTTTTTACATAAATAATTAGTAAAATAATAAAATAGAACAGAAATATTTTATATTAGTCGATAAATCTTAAAATATTTCAAATTTATTTGCACTTTTTTTCTTTTGCTAGAAGCTTATGAAATATCTCTGGCAATTTCTCCGGCATTTTATCGAATATCTATAAATTTGTGTCAGAATATGCAATATTGGAATTATTTTGTTCTTTCTCCAGAAATTGTAAATATATCCGGATATTTTGTAAAATGATAAACTTTTTTTTTAAAATGAAAAAATGTTAAACTATTTTTAAAATAACACGTTCCATCATCTAAATTGTATATTTTATGCTGAGAAAATATAAAAAATGTCATTATAAAAAGTTTAAATTTAAACTGGTCCAGATTCAGCAAATGAAAATTAAATAAAACAAAATTTAGGTCATTTCTCTCACATACATAACAGGCAACAAAAAATTATTTGTTATACCAAAAAAAGAAATAATTGTACTTTTAATATTTACTTTGCTATTTGATACTCAACTACAGAGATGTATTTCATTATTTGCTGCATTTTCTGACTTGTTATTTGCGCAGAAAATGTCAGAAATAGTAACCGTTTCTTACATTCCCGCTCAGTTTTAATGATTAAGCTTTGTTCTCGTGATTGGATGCTAACAAATTCCATCTGGATTAAACAAATTTTATCTGGATTAAGCAGATTTGATCCGTATTAGGCTAAAGATTAAGTCAAAGGACACTTCAGGAAGATTTGGATATTTTATACTTATGAAATCTAAAGATTAAGTCAAAGGACAATGCAGGAAGATTTGGATATTTTATACTTGCAAAATCTAAATATTAAGTTAAAGGACAATTCAGGAAAATTTGGGTATTTTATACTTGTAAAATCTAAAGATTAAGTCAAAGGACAATTCAGGAAGATTTGGATATTTTATACTTGTGAAATCTAAAGATTAAGTCAAAGGACAATTCAGGAAGATTTGGATATTTTAAACTTGTGAAATCTAAAGATTAAGTCAAAAGACTCTTCAGGAATATTTGGATATTTTATACTTATGAAATCTAAAGATTAAGTCAAAGGACAATGAAGGAAGATTTGGATATTTTATACTTGTGAAATCTAAAGATTAAGTCAAAGGACAATTCAGGAATATTTGGATATTTTATACTTGTGAAATCTAAAGATTAAGGCAAAGGACAATTCAGGAATATTTGAGTATTTCAAACTTGTAAAATATAAAGATTAAGTCAAAGGACAATTCAGGAAGATTTGGATATTTTATACTTGTGAAATCTAAGGATTAAGTCAAAGGACACTTCAGGAAGATTTGGATATTTTATACTTATAAAATCTAAAGATTCAATCAAAGGATAATGCAAGAAGATTTTATACTTGAAGAATCCAGCATTTATTGATGGTGTGAAATTTGTGAACATTTTACGATCATGATTCAAAATGCTGAAACAGTTTGCAAAGTAAAATTATTCAGTTGGCGTAAAGAAATAAATCGGAAATAAGATATTTAGGATAACACTCATTCTGTGTGAAAAAATGCGATAATTGTATCTATTTTTGATTTGTTAAATTTTCACATATGCATCCATCCATTACAAAATTAGTCATTTTTGATGCGAGTAAAGATGCCTAAACGTAATATTAAATAAACAGGCATTTCTTCTTTTTATTAGAAATTTGAATTTTACGAAACGGTTAAGTTGCACCAACAAGATACATTTTTTAATAATACCAATAAATTATGAATTCCATTTTAATTTTCTATAAGCACATTATTTTTTTAAAGAATAACAGATTTTGAAATTTCAACTAATATTTATTACGAAAGAAAAATGACGTTGAAACTACTTTAATATAGAAAGTCTTTGTAAGCATTAATAGAATGTATCTATGGTTATCTTTACAAAATTAAGAAAAATTGCATGGAATTTATTGTCAATTTTTGAACCTTTTACTGGGATTTTAGCTCACATTGCTGTTTGTAAAACGGTAATTATATATTATCCAAATTATAATGATTACAATGTTAAAAGGGAAAAAATAATGAAGCTTGAATTCATGCAAAGGTAATGTTTAATTTCACTCCAATAAATAATCCAATAAAGCAAACCAGGTAAAAATTCATTGGGAAATAAATCACGATTTTCACATTTATTTAATAAAACATGAATAACAAAATGGTTTACTTTGCTCTCTGCATCTAATTTGTACTTAATGCGCATTCTTCAACTACAAAGTTAAAATTAATTCCCATAATTTTTCGATTAATATTCCATTCGCTTACTCCCTATTTAGGTGAAAATTATTAATTTATTAATATAATTCATTTCGAGTTACACAGCAAAAATTATTAGAAATTTTAGGTTAAACGAAATCTTTGTGGTGCTGTTTCTATAATATCACAAAGATTTCTCGTGAGATAAATACTCTTTTCTTCGTGATTAAAGAAACGAAAAAATGAATTTTATCTTGTTAGAGGAAAACGAAACAGAAATGAGATTATAATTACAATCAATGAACTCATTTTTTTATCTTTCTATTTCTTTTCTAAAGATATAAATTAATCTAATTTCCACATCTTCACGTTAAAATTATTTTAATTAGACTGTATAACAAGTAATTCTGTTGATTTAAAAGTGTAATTAAAAAATATCTTTATATCAATAATCTGAAGGTTAAAAGATTATGTGTACTTAAAAGAAAATAATAAGATTAAATATTCATTTAAAGTGGAATTTCAAGAAGAACGTTGACGGTCAAGGAGATCAAGGAGAATCATGAAGAAGACTGCAGATGAGGTGATGTAATAATGCGTGCTACACGTTCAAAAAGGTGATTCGACTTATTTTTGAAACGGAATCTTCTCACATAAATATAATGAAATTTCTTTTATTCATCACATAACATTCTTTTAGAACGGTTGATCTACCGGCACCATAAATATTTCTACATAAAGTTGAAGGATATTTCGAAATCATAAATAAGATTTGCATATTCATAAAATTGCAACATTATTCTCAAATTTGAGAAATTAAAATCTATATATTATTACAAAAAGCTTTTCTTGTATTATAAAAGTTAATGAATTTTGAAATATTTTTGTTCTATATATTGATTTATCTTTAAATATTATTTTAAATAATATTATGTTAGGTAAAATTATAAATATTTTGGAGGAAAGTAATTATACATTAAATATTATTAGTCTATTTGAGTATCCAATAATAGAGATGAGGATTTTTCACAAGCAGCAAGAATAATAAAATTAAAAAGAAAATCAAATTGTGCTAATATAGATAATTTACTTAAATATTAGATTTAAATTAAAATTAATAAGTACTTAAAAAAACTAATGTACTAAATTTTAAAAATTCCTATTGTCCGCTATGAAAGGTACGGATATTGGACACTTAACAAAGCAGAAAAGTAATGAAAAAGTAGTAGAAAATTCTGAATGAGATCTTTGTTCCAACAAAACAAAATATCGGTCAAACATTTAATTCATTTATGAACTATATAAAAAATAATGGCGAACCCAACATTGTGAAAATACTTAACGTACACAACATTACTTAACGTGGCCTTGTGGTAGGATAGCTCTTTTTGAAACATAAGTTCCTGGGTTCAGTCCCAGCTCTTGTTGAACATTGGGATATTGAAATACTGTGTTTCTGCCTTCTGCTTGTCTTGGGGTTATGTGCTTGAGAATTTTCAAAGTTTTCTCCTTTGTGACACGTGAATGTGTCCCACTATCTATGAAAAGTCCACCCGGAATAAAATTGACACCAGACCAGACAATTTTTGGCGGAACAGCATCAACAAATTGCTCGAGAGATGGGAAGCGGTTATAAACAGCCACGCGGCGAATATATAATTGATTACCGTATTTACGCGAATCTAATGCGCATGGTTTTTGGTCAAATGTAGTATTCAAAATTGGGGTGCGCATTAGATTCGAGTGCAAGGTCAGCAGTTCGCCGATGACGTCAACCAAATTTAAATCGTAACAATGGATTACTGTATTTCTCGAGTACATTTACCGTTACATTTATCATTGACACATTATTGCATAGAGGATACAAACTGCAGAGTACGTAGTCACGAAATGGAGGGCAAACAAAGAAGAATGTCATATAACGCTACTTTCAAACGTAAATTAATTCTTTATGCTGAAAAAAATGGCAATAGAAAGGCAAGTAGAGAGTTCAACAGACGGGTGCAAACTTCCCCCTTTCTTATTCTTCAAACGGAAAACGTCCCCTAAAACCCCTAAGAATGAAAAGCTGTTCCCAGATGATTTCCTGATTTGAAACCAAGAGAAGGGGTGGATGACGGAATCATTAATGCATGATTGATTCCGAAATGTATGGAAACGTCGTCCCGGTGGACTCTCCAATCCACCATCAATGCTTTGGACGTACTTCGTGGTCATCTCACCGACGACATAAAAAAGAAGATGCACAGCCTAGGCAGTGATCTTTTTAGCATTCCTGGAGGGATGACGTCTGTGTTACAACCCCTGGACGTTAGTATAAATAAACCTTTTAAGGGGTACGCTCAGGCGAAGTACGAAAAATGGTTTGGTGAGCCAAACCGTGAATTGGTCCCGACAGGAAAAATTAAGTGTGCTGCACCGCACATTGTTGCACACTGGGTTTTCTGCTGCCTGTAAAAGCATCGAAGCACCAATGATCGTGAAATCTTTGAAGAAATGCTGCATTTCAAATTCATTGAATGGCAGTGAAGATGACGTGCTCTGGAACGCCGAGGATGACGATGATGATGAGGAAAGAAGAAATGAATCTGCTTCTGACGAAGAGAGGTGCGAGGATTCCAGTGATGAAAACATTAGTGAATAAAGACGTTTACTATTGATCACTGATTGTAGAAACTCTTAGCTAGATAGAAATGTTACGATTTATTTCATGTTCATATTTTACTATAGGTACCGTATATACGGTAGTGGTAATTAATAATGATTGTTTCAGATAACAATAGCCCACTAATAGGTTAATTCTATGTTCTGCTACTTTATGTATAAATCCATTGTTGTATAAAATATGGTATCTAAATTAAAATAAAATTATCATACCATTAATTGATTGCACATGGATTGAAACAATGGATTACAAATCCATTGTTGTATAAAATAAGATTCAATAAATTCCTCATACCATTGATGCGCATTACATCCGCCGACAAACAATTTTTTTACTATTTAAAGTTTTAAAATGGGGATGCGCATTAAATTCGATGGTGCATTAGATTCGCATAAATACGGTAACTTATTGATATAATTATTGTTTTTTGTTTAAATAAAAGTCTTTGGTAAAAACGCTACGTACTTATTTCCCAACCTAATACTTAATAGTTGATGAACAATTTAAAGCCTCGAAGTGCCTAAATAAGTGGTCTTAAATTCTTTGATTCGTGGATTTTTGGAAGTCAGAAAAAAATTTAAAAGTATATAAATGATAAGTCAATGAATAAGTTATACTCAAGTTATAAGATTTAATAAACTTTTTTAAAAGTAAATGCAGAGGCTAGAAATAAGAGGTAAAATTAACGATTCGTAAATTTTTAAAAGCCTATGAGTAGTATCGAAATGAATGATTTTTAATTTTAAATTCTTGGATATTTTTGGAAGTTAATGGGCAATTTTTAATAGTGACTATAAAATAAGAAATTTATCGTTATCATTTTATCATTCGTTTATTCAAAAAATGCTGGGATCGATTTCTTTCAAGAGCACATTTAGGGACTTTTTTGTCTTCAAAACAAATGTTTCTTTTAAATTTGTCACTCTTTCTCTAATACTATTGAATGAAACTTTAATTCAACATGAGAAGTCAGTTTAGAGACTCTTATCTGAATAACATTACTTGTTAAATTAAAGAATAATATTAAATGTATTTAAAGTGCGAGATGAGTTAAAGATTTGAAATTTATATCATGTTCGTTTGTGTTAAAATTTTAAAGAAAACTCTTTGTGTCTTTCCGCAAGTGAGATAAGATTCAAGGACAGGCAGAGCTTAATTTGTTTAAACTGGATTGAGGACTTGAAATCACCACTAAAAAGATTTAAAAAAATATAAAATATTTAAAAATAATTTGAAAATAAAAAGATAAGTAATGTTAAACTGATTTATATTCAGCTGTGCTTTAATTGTATTTAAATAACTCGTCCCTATAAGGTATTATTTTTTTACTGTTACAGCATGTATATATGATACCAAAAAATAAGCAGCAATCTAATTTTTTTATATTTTACAAAGATCCTCACATCGATGCTGTTCAGTATTTCTTTTGTGATGTAACTCTAAATCTTTAACAAATCACATTTAAGAAGATATAAAAAATTTATTTATAAGAAAATCAATGAATTTAAAACATTAGTGATAAGATTAAAAACGAAATAAAAATGTATTTATCAATAAAAGAAATAATTACATCTGGGTAATGTTTGTCCAAAGTTTGAAAATTTGCTGTGAAATTATTTAAAACTAATAATATTTTAAATAATTTTAAAAATATATAGAATATAATGCATTACTTTTTTTAGTTATTAAAATGCAAACATACGAGTATAATACACACACTGGTACATACATGCGCTTCAAATACATTATTACAAATATATCTATACAGAAGATGAAAGTGCAACTGAATTATCAAAATTATTACCTCTAAAATTAATTAAATTTTCACAAACACAATACACTGCCATATACCAGTGTAAGTAAGTTCTGTAAGATAAAAGACTAAACCTGTCCCTTGATCGTAATTCAAAATTAAGAGGCAGTTTTCTAAATTCAGTCGATATAAAACTTATTACAATAACTTTACTTAAACTGTTTTAAACGAAAGATAGCATTAATATTTTTACATAGAGGGTTAACATTTTTAAAATTTAACGTGCCATGACATGATTAGTTGTAAATTTTAAATTGATTCCTATGTTATGTTACATATGACACTTGAACAAGCCAAGCTCGCTATGCCTTGGCTATGCGAATTTAAGTATATATGGAGCATCTTTCATTTCAATCAGAACACCATGAAGGTAAAAAGCACGGCTTTGCTCTTTAAATCTTCCGATAGATGGCACTACCAGAGGATCCACTCCCTCAATTTTGACATTGATCTGAAGGGGGAGGCAATTTTCTCCTGACCTTTGTACCCAGGGTAACTGCTCAATGACAGACCACAGGGCTTTCGATTCAAGTGATGTAACGTGCACGTATATCGTATGTACTCGATGGGTCTTTGGTGGCATTGGGAATCAAACCCCACCCTTCCGATGCCTTAACCAATAGGCTACCACGACCAAATAATTGATTCCTTCTTTAGCTATATCAAGCCTATACCAGGATTAACTTAATGTTAAAGAAAAAGATTTTTCATTTGCTTTATCCTCCTTAATGTAAATGTTTGGTGCACATGTCCAACACATATTTGAAACTAAGCATTTTATAGTACAAGTTCGCGATTGTACAGCTTATTAAAATCATAACTTAACGGCTTGTATGACATATTTGCATAAACTGCTTATTTCCCTCGGTTCTTTAGGGTAAAATTATCTTTTCTTTTGACCAAACATTTTGCTAACATTTCAAAACTTTGTTCTAATTTATTATTATTTTTAACTTGTGTTGCTTATTTTTGAGATCGAATGTAATAACAATCTAAAGCCAACACAAAAATTTGTACTACGTTTTTATAAATCGAAATAAAAAAATAAAAGGTTGTGGCAACATTCATGCTTTTATCTTATTGGTGAGTACTTTGGAACATTTTTATGAAATTAAAATTTTTCATTTAATTTGCACTATTTTCAAGAGTATTTCAAACGAATTTCTTGCAATTTTCTGAACAATGTTCTTTCCCTAATTTATTTTGTCTTTTTGCAATTATTTTGTTTTGTCTTCTAATTATGTAAGCATTCTTTCCACATTTTTTTGATATTTTGTTCTTATTTTTTTAGAATAATTTAATGCCTTACTCTTACTTCTCAATTTTTGCAAATTCTTTTGGATATTTTAATAATAAACACTGGCTTTTGTTTTTATTCAAATATAAGAGTTAGAATTTTTATTTTACTGTTCGTGTGAATTAGAGTATATATTAGCTCATTTTTGTTTTCACGCTAAAATTCGAATTTGATTTTCAAATTCTTGTGTTTTATTTCTCATATTTTTATTATTAATCGTCATTAATGTGTTTGCTTAGGCGATTCTCGCTAATTTTGAAAATAATCGATATTTATTGCATGCAATTATATAAGCTTGGCGACATTTGATTTGCTGCCATTGAAATCTCGCCAAAGACAATAAGCATTTGTCCTGGAATTTTTCCTAGCAGAAATATGTCAATGTTGATTGTACCCTATATCTAGGTAGGGAAGATCTTAGTAGAGAAAAAAAAAAGAGAGTTTTGTTGTTTATTTTGGTAAGTGACGTCTGGGATTATCTAGGAACTTCAGAATTTCCAGATCTCTCTCTTCAATATTCATGTCAAGCTAGCTACTTTCTTTAGTCAACATAATATTTCCGCTTCAATAAAAATCGTTCTTCTCTTCTCAGAATATTGGAATATTCTGTCTGGAATAATCATCTAATAAGATTCATTAGGTTCATCATCGGATACATTAGATATCTCTAATGTGAAAACATTAGAGATATCTGAATGCGAAAAAGATAGTTATTTAATATGAAATTCTAAAATTAATTATTAAAAGCAATTATTCTTAGAATTTAAGTTTAATTAATTGTTAGAAATAACTAATATAAATTTTATTACAAATAAAGGCAATTCATTAGCTTATTAAAATATTAAACTGGAAATTTTGGTCTAGGGAAATAATTTCTATAATAATGTAATTTTTGTTCAAAGAAATTTCTATAAAATGAGCTTAGAGAGACTAAGCGCTTCACGTACCAGAAGCTATTCACACTTTTAATCTCGTGGTATTCACTGAATGCTAGATCGAGAAATTTATCAAAACAAAATTTCTCGAAGCTTTAAAAGGCTATTTGCTATGATTATGCGAGACATTAAATAAAATTGAGACATTAAAAAAATCAATAAAATTGAGACACTTAATCTTCAAAAACTAGTTTATTTTTAGGAGTATTTTATTTATCTATTTGTAATTAATCATAATTTTTCTAATTACAATAATGTGTGAGAAGAGGGATTTATATAATAAAAAAACATAATAAAAAATGCATGCATTTGTATAGATTAAATGTTTAAACAATCCATTATATATTTAATCCAAATACTCATTACTATGAAACTGTCCCAGATTCGATTATTCTAGAATTATTTTTAATTACATATTTCAAAATTCATTAAAGCATAATTTCATAACAATTGTGAATTTTTTATACCTAAAATTATAGCAATTATATAATCACATTTTTTTGTAACAGTTGAAATTATATGCTATAATTAGTATGTGAATGAAATGTTTAAATATTAGAAAATTAAATTTTTCTAAAAAGAGTAAAATATTTGTTCAATTTTTCACCCACAGCAATGAAATAAATTAATGGGAAAATTAAACAGTATAATAAAATATTAAGATATTAAGTGTAACAATAAATTAACAGTATCAATAAAATATTAATTGCACGTTTTAGATTTTAAATTATGTTCACAACCAGAATTAATTTTTTTCTTTATAATTACTACCTTTAATCTATTAATTTGTTAAATTTTTGTAATTTAGTAAATTGAAACAATGTTTTATTTATTCTGTCTTGTTTCTATTTTATATTTTTCCGTTGTAATTGTTAACGTTGCTAATACAATTTTGAAATAATTATTTCTTGCCATTTTTTTAAATATTTTGCAAAAGTACCTGAAAAAATATTTTTCTTTTCTACAGTCAAAGATTAATTTTAATCACTCTACTTTTACATGTGCTACTTTCGAACTTTTGATATTACTTTGCTTTTTAACTATTAGAATAAAATTTTATTCACTTCCAATAATATGCCGGGTATGATTTTTATAATAATTAGATTTGGTAGAAAAATATTTTACTATGAGTAGCTCTATAGACTGAAGAATGAAGAAAACTCTTTAGAATAAGAAGAAGATGGGTTTGATTATAACTTCCAAATTTCATTATTGCTTTCAAGTGTAAGAATGAGATACGTTTTGATAACTAGTAATAAAATAACTTACACTGATGAATTAAAATGATCATTCTCTTTATATTATATAAATATTACTGAGAATCACATTATGTTAACTCGTATCTCTGATGTCTACAAGGATCATAATTTTCATTTCATGAGCTTAGATGAATCTTTTTGTTTACGGTATTAATATTTGCAGCATTTGAGCTAAGCTTGTGTTTAAGTGACTAATTTTCATGTAAAAAAGTATATTTTCTCAGCTTTTTAGAAACTTTTTCTTAGTTTTTAAAATAGATTTGTGTGTGTGTTGCATTTTTTATTCTTAAGTTGAAAACATCACTAGACAGTAGGATTATAAGTATTTCGTTGAATTTTCCCCGCCCGATGATATCTTCACTTTGTCGTGGTGGGTGAGCTTGCGTGCTCCAGTAGCCCAGTTTGTTTGTGGCTGAACGGTCATTTTTTGCATACGAGGGCTAATTAGACCGGGACCTAGGGTTTAAAGTGGATTCCGAACCATACAAACATCCATGCTCAAAGTGGGATTCTAACCGATGAACTGTTGAACCGAAGGCAAGAGCGCTAACCATTCGGCTGCCAGTTCGGCCTAGTAACCCAGAGAGCAATGTCGGCGGTAGCTTAGCTACTGGTAGGATCTCCCTTGCCGGACAGGTCTTCGTTGGGTAGGAGTCAGACCAAAAAGATACCTAGGATAAGGAAAACTCTTGATCTAAATCCCAGTCTCAGTTCTCCATATTAAGAGCGGCTGACCGCAGATGTAGGAGCAAAGTCAGATTTCAACCCTATGGTGGTCTAGGTACTTTGTACTAAATGATGCTGCTCATTTCCTCCTTATTTAAAAACCCTTCTATTTTCCAATGCGGCCAAGACCTTCCGAGTCTGCTCCAAATGCCGCATTGAAGAGGCTAGTCTCGGACATCTTCTAGACTGCGCTTTTAGAGTAGTCTACTTAGTCCTAAAGGAGCCAAATTTGACTGTGTTGAAATTAAAAGCGGAGAACCTCATTGATCTGATTATATTTCAGATCAGAGGGATTAATAATAAGCAGAAGATTGAATTTTCCATAAATTGTTTCAATGAGTATTCCGTGAAAGAGGTTTATACCTTGAATGAAAAGAGACATTTTCACTTTTCTTACATATCTTTTCAAATGTTACCAGTGCTTTCCACGTGTAACATCACCACCATCCATCAATCCATCCATTAATCATTGTATAACCGGCAACATAGTTTCCTCCGTCTTATACTACACTAATGAGATCACAGATAGTGTACAAAATTTTATTGTGAAACGAAATAGGTCTGGAAAGAATGAATCAAAAGTTTTTGCTACAATATTTCGATACTAAAATTATATATATATAAATATGAATATATATATATATATATATATATATATGAATATATATATATATATATATATATATATATATATATATATATATATATATATATATATATATATATATATATATATATATATATGTATATATATATGTATGTATATATATATGTATATATATATATATATATATATATATATATATATATATATATATATATATATATATATATATATATATATATATATATATATATATATATATATATAATTTAATTTAACAAAAAACACCTTTATAAAGCAACTAATTGTGTTGCTCACTTTTTAGATATAAAAGTTAATTTTACAGAATTGGAGTTTAACAGGAATTTTTCCGATACAAGCCCAAAGTGGAAACCAAACCATAAACTTTTGGGAAGATAAAATATCAGGCCTCAACTTTTCAATATAAAATAAGAGGAATTACAATAAAGCATATCTCGAAAATAACTACGAACGAACTTAAAGCTCATGATACATTTTTAATCACCATACAATTAATAAAATGATATTAAAATAACAATACAAATTAGGGAATAATTCAGAGACATAGTTTAAGAGTCGTTCAAATATAAAACAAGCACATATTTGTTTATTTTTTACTCCTCTCGCGTGCAAAAATTAATAAATATCTCACCCAGCATTATCATTAAGTAAAATTTTTGTTTACGATTTTGATTATTTTTGAAAGCGTCAATTAATGAATAAAATTAATTTATAAGTTAAAAACTTTTGTAATTAAAAAGGTACAGATGCATACATTTTTATACAATGTATAAAATATTTTTAATATGTTTCAAATTTTAAATTTTCATAGACTTTTTATCAATCAGAAGACTTTTGAGAATTAATTATTAATCTTTAATAGGTAATGATCATCCAGAAATTATTATTATTACTCTGTAAAATCATGTTCATCTGGAGCAACTGGGGTTAAAAGATATATACATTTATTTATACAGGGAGATTCTAAATTGCTTTTACCAATTAAGATGGGTGATAGTACTCATCCTGAATCCAGACAAGCAATAATTACATGGGAACATGAGATCGCATTCCACTCTGAGAGGCGGAAAAGAGGAAAGAAATGCATTAGGAATCTATTAAGAGTTTACCTTATGCAAATTTCCACAGAGAAGAAACGGCATTTTGCTCTTATTGGTTGCCGGAGAAAGCCAATCACAGTAGACGTTATCGGTAAAATCCTAGGAGAGCCCACATCCTTGGCGACAAACTGAAGAAAAGCGCAAAGCCAGAACAAAATTCCAAAAATAGTTTGGTTTACTATATCAACTGTATACATATATCAAGTATATATGTATAAAGTGTATCGAAGTAGAGTCGCTAAGATTGGCGCAGACCACAATTATCGCCAACCAAAATCATTGGCACCAAGGGTGTAGGCTTTACTAGGATCCAACCGACGTTGTCCTTTAAAAACAACGCAATATCATCACTTCAAGTATTATTTGGACAATATCATCGGAAAATTTTCGTGAATGCTATGGCAGCGTACACGTATGAAGAATTAGCTGATATACACGTCAAATACGGTAAAACAATAGAGAAGGGACGAGAAGAACGAAGATTGTACGAACAGCGGTTTCCAACTCGTCGTATTCCAAATCATCCTACCTTTTCCAGAATTGATCGACGATTGTGAGAAATCGATTTATTTGCCATATCAATCAACGATGCAGGGCGTTCGAGAAATGCACGAACGCCAGAAATGGAAGACCAAGTTTTGAATAGATTTTAAGTAGCTCCTTCCACAAGTACACGAGTGGTGGCTTACAAAATGGGTGTTTCACAACTAATGGTGGCAGTAATTTACACAAGGAACGCATGCACACCTACCAAGTGCAATCTTTGTAGACAGATGATTATCCCTGTCAGGCAGAGTTTGTGCAGTGGATGCTTGGGATGAAGAATAACAATTCACGATTTTTCTGCCTTAGTATTATTTAGTGATGAGGCAACATTCAGCAGAGAAGGCATTTTCAACACGTTTGGTCAGACAACAATCCCCACTGTACTACCGTCGTAGATACCAGCAGAAAATTTCCGTGAACATCTGGGCAGGTATCCTTGATGATTACCTGGTGGGCCCTTACATCATGTTAGACCTTTTGACGGCGCAACATACTGTATCTTCTTGGAACAAGTGCTTCCCAGTTTATTGCGCAGGCTGTTTCCTTACCCTTCCAGAGAGACGTGTGGTTTATGCACGATGAAGCCTCAGCACTTTTTCCATCACGGCCTAAAACTTTTTGAATGCCACATATGCCGCACGATGGATTGAAGGTAACTGCTGTGGCTTGGCCTCCTCACTCACCAGACCTCAACTCACTGAATTTTTTCTTCTGGGGGCACATGAAATTTTTAGTGTTAAAGATGCCTCTAAACTCTGCAGAAATCTCGTGGTTGGAATCATTGTTGGCGCGTACAAAATTTAACACGTCACCAGGAATCTACGAGAGTGTAAGTATGACGATTCATTCGCTGGTGTCAACTGTACAACGACACACGTGGTCATCATTTTGAGCATTTACTTTGAGGTTTTTACTTGAGAATAAATATGATTGTGAAATTTTTGGTATTATTTATTTGATTCCACAACAGTGTTATAATTACTTCAGCTGGGAATTCCTCTTTTCTGCCTCTGAAAGTGAAATGCGATGCGACCCTATGTTCTCACGTAATTATTTCTTGCCTGGATGGGTACTATCACCCCTCTTAATTTGTAAAAACAATTTAGAACCACCCTCCTTTTGATAAGAAAAAGCTATGAATATTCAAAAATAACGTCAAAAACTTACTATAAATATTTTCTTTAAAAAAATGTTCCTAAAATTCTCAATCGCTTCTTCTTTAAACCCAGTTTTAGTATATAGACAATGATTTATAAGAAAATGTGAGATTTCAGGAAACATAAAATCTAACAAAATTGTCTTAGGTGAAAAATACTCCATATTTAGACATTTGATTATGTTTTTCATTTGTATCTCTATTGAAATACTTATTTAGAAGGAGTTTTCTAAGATATGAAGTGCTCATGCATTGTTTTTGATTGAGGGCCTTGGTAGCCTAGTGGTTAGGGTATCAGCCTTCCATCCGGTAGGGCGGGGTTCGATTCCCAATTACGCCAAAGACCCACCGAGTACATGTGATATACGTGCTCGTTAAATCTGTGGCATCAAAAGTCCTCTGGTTGGTCGTTGAGCAGTTACCATGGGTGTAATGGTCTGGAGAAAATCTCCCCATCCCACTGCAGATCAATGTCAAAATTGAGGGAATGGATTTTGTGGTGGTGCCATCTATCGGAGGTGTCTTACATCAAAGTCTTCCTTTACCTTCATAGCGCTCTGGTTAAACGAAAGACCACTCTACTGATTTAAATTCGCATAGCCATCGGCAGAGCGAGCTTGGCTTATCCGCGTGTCAAAAGAAACAACAACATGTTTTTGACTAATTTATAAAACAGCGATAGTATGTATTTCTACATTCATTATACGATTTTTTTTTTTACTTTCAGATAATTTTTACTTCCAAATTAGTCAATACAGAAAACCACTTAAATATTTCAAAAACTGAAATCTGGTATATTTAAATAAGTAAAACTGTCACAACTCTTGAATGATTTGAAAACTTTAAAAAAAATATTAGAAATAAGTTGATAAACTTTATAATATAGAAATTTTTACAAGAAAAATTTAAAAAAGTAAAATTAATTTTTGAATAAGTTTTTGAAGATGGAAAAATTTTGTAATAAAACTGTTTAGTTAAAAAAAGCATATTTTCTATAAAAAAACAAACTACTCTTTTATAAGTAGAGAGATTCTAATCTCTGCTTGTTTGGACTCACACAATCTAATGATAAGATCACATTCTTCGAATTAAAACGTACCAGTTCAATCCCAGCGGGTAATGAGAAACTTGACAGGTAAGTTTTTACATACTCATGAGTCAGGGTGGCTGCTGAAGAATTCTCCAAATTTTGTTTTTTCAACTCGAGAATTCTTCCTACTGTCTATGAAAAGTCCACTTTGAATACAAAATGTGGCAGTTATTTAAATGTTTTGTAACAACCTTAAGTTTCCAGGTTGACAAACCTGTTGTGTTGGGTACTTAGGATTTGAGACATAAGTATGCAACTATCTAAGAAAACTGCAACAATACGAGCGATACATTAAAACATTTTGGAACAGCTTTTAGCCGTTAGGTTGTCTTTAACCCTGCATCAAACCTATCAAGTAAAATTTCATTATAAAATTGCGAATGTCATTTGAATATCAACCACCATGTAGAAGATAATGCGTCACCATAAATTCATTGAGTTTGTACTCTTAAAACAAGGTACAAAAATGTACAAATGGAAAATGGCAAAGTAACCAAAAGAGTTCATATTATATAATTATAAGAGTTTTTTAATGTAATGAGATGATATCAAAAGTAACATGTTGTTTTAAACAATGAATTTTTCTCCAAGTCTAACAAAATTCAAAAGGACATTCATGATACCAAACTCGAACTGCTCTATATAACAAGAACAAATGATGGTAAAATTGTTTAAATAATTCAATACAAATAAATTATTTTCAGATATTTATGTAAGTACATGAAATCTTTAAAGTAACTCAGCATTATCGCCTCTTTTTTCTTTTTCTTTTCTTTTTTAACCATAAAAGGATTGTTTCTTTCATTCCAGTTAAGCTCATGATTACGCTACATAATTACGATTCTCATTGGTTATCCATGAAGTCAAATCAATGACGTCAGATAACGTTTTATCCACGTCACACATAATTAATTACGATATGGTATTGAGACTGCGTAGTAAATCCGATTTGTCAACTTTGATGCCTGCCTTCAAATCACATTCTTCGAGTGGCAGCCAATAAGGCGAAGTTCACGATTGAATACCTGAGAATATTTTCGAAGTTCATTTTGTTAATAACGCGGTTTCTAATATTTAAAGACCAACACATCGGTTTGAGAAACCGTTTGTCATTTAATTAAGCCGTTAGCAAGTTGACAATAGAATAGAAAAAAATGAAAACGACAAGACAAAGTAGCACAGCCCGCGTATAATCCAGCATGCGGAATTCTGAATTTCTTTAGCGACGAAGAACTGTTGCCAAGATGACGTATTATGACGTCTCGCGATGACGTAAATGCTAGGGTTGCCAAAATAGAATTCTCTACATAACTCTTATAGGTCTCTATCTATATGACGTAGTAAAAATCAGGTTGCCGGGAAATCAAGAAAATCCATAAAAACTCAGAATTTGGCATAATGGATTATACGGCATCTGTGCGCCGAGCATTCACTTTATAGTTAGTATAAATCAGAAAGGACGAATTAAATTTTAAAAAATTTAATTAATTAATAGAATTCTGAATTTATAATAGTGCAATGCTTATAAATAATTTCTTATATAATTAATTTAGATAATTATTTGTCTCAAATCTTTAATTCTTAGATAATCTTCTATGAAAACACAAATTTAAATTATTTACGCCAAATTTGTTGAAATGGTATACAATTGACGGTACAATGCAGTACTGCTTAAGAAAGATATTTTCATTTCGATTAATTGTATATTTCGGAGAAATGTTGATTCAATTTAAAAAATTTTATATTTAAATAAAAATTTAAATTGTATTAAAAATCTTTCCGTTTTTTCTTTTAAGTCTCTTTTTTTTCTGTATCAAATTCTATATCTGTTTCAGATACATTTTAAAATGATCTTCATATTTTATTCTCTTGTTTCAAGGTATATTTAAGATTTGTAAGCTGTTGATTTTTTATAATTTTGAGGTGTTTTTGATGTAGAAGTGTGAAACTGCTTTCGATTATAGTAAAAATTATAAATAAAAATGATATAAAATGGAAAAAAAATGATGTGCTTAAGAAATATAATTTTTTTGATTGTCTAGAAGTAATTGTTATTATGATCTCTATGTAGATATTGGATGAGATTAAGTATGTCCCAGCATTCTGGCATAACCTTCTAGTCATTACAACCTTTGGCTGAAAGAAGCAAAGTTTGTAATTTTATTCTGGTTTTATAATCATTTAGACAATTTTTCTATTAAAATACAAAGAAAGATTAGTAAAAAAACTATTGAAAAATAATGCTGTGTAAAACACATCATATAAAGGCCATAAAAACATCAACTAATGAAGAAACAAATTCATTTTCTCACGGTTATAGATTTTGAAAAAGCATAATTCTATTATAAAAAATAATATGCAATTACGATGGCAATACAATGAACAACACTGTATATATTATTTCGTGGATTAATTTGGCAAAAAGTAAATAAATAAATCGCCAAATAAATCGTTTTAGCTCTAAATGCTGCTGTTTAGTGATTACTCACACACTATCTATTTTTTTATGGTATTTTTGCTCCATTTAATATTTTTTAGTTTTCAGCTTATATAAGTTTTTAATTTATGATTATAAAATTGAAATATGAGTTAAAAGTAAAATTTTTAGCTATTTGTTTTAAAAAAATGTAATTCAATTTTTTGTTATGTTTTTGTTCTCTCACATTTTAAGAAAAAAATTAAAATTTGCAACATTGAATCCCGTTTTTTAACGAAACTAATTAACAGATAATTTGTAAATATCAAAGAAAAATGAATAAGGAGTTATTTATTTAGTGTTGGTAGAATTACAATAAATTGTGTCAAGTAATTTAAGACAATTTTAGACTCGCAGAAAAAAGCGATAAATATCCCAGCAGTGTAAGAAAATCATTTATTGAACCTATTAAATTTGTTTTCATTATTTAACAAGCCATATGTACACTGAAACAAGAATTTGGTTGACAGAGAAAGGTAATTGGTCTCTCTTCTATGCGGTCCCGGTCCGGAAATGCTGTTAAAAACCAAGAAATCAAAAACACAACAAACTTGATACGTAATACTACAACATACCCTTATACATGTATTTCTCCATTTTTTTTTTTTTTTACAATATGAAAGTGAAATTGCTGATCAAAAGTCTTACAAAACAATTCTAAGAAGTAGTATGATATCTTTGTTTCAATATTGTATCAGAGAATTTTGATAATCGCTTCCGTTCATTTGACAGCATGGACGTTTAAATGACCTCAGAATGATCGAAAATTATCAAAATGTTTTACATTGCATTTGAGATTATTTTTTTAATGATCTGCTTTTCATTATAATGAATTTTGATTGAATGTTATAAAAATGACTATAACTGCATCATTTTATTAAAATAAAATATAAATTTATTTTATTGATGATTATTTTTAGTTCAATATTTTTACGTTTGATCTTTTTTGAGGGTAATTTGAATTTGTTTTTAAACATATTTTCTTTTGGTTCTTCGTCTGAATATTTTATACTTTTGTTTACATTTTCATTGTCATTGAGAGTTTATTTATTTAGGAATATTTTACATTTTTTAAAAAAGATTGAGGTAATTGATGGACATTATATATAATTACGTAAGCTTGGAAGTATTGCCAATAAAGTCACTCCAAAAGTATATTTATTTGCTAATAAATATCAGCCTTATTAAGCCATAGAAAATTAGATTCATACAGATTTATTTTTTAAGAATGCATTTGCTTAAAAATATGTGCCAGTTTAATTAATAATGTGAATATAAATCTCATTATTTATCGAATTTTGGACTCATAATTCCAGAAAAAAGTGAAATCATAGTAGGGCTAATAATCAAGATTTTTCCAATAGATCATAAATAGTAAATTTCAAAACGACATGAACAGTTGTCATATGGGTTAAATTTAAAAGCCTTAAACGTGTTTTGCTATAATTTTTACCAACAATCTAATTTTTTAGAATTTCTATTAGAGAAAAGTATCTTGTTTGTAAATAATTTAGCACAATCTCTCCTTATCATCTCTACATCATGTTTAATTTTAACCCTTTTTGGACAATCTAGAATACACCTCAGAAATTTCATAACAAAAAAGGTAATTTTTCAAGCCCTTCAAAACTCTCAAAAAAATACAAGTGTTTTAAATTTTACATGACAAGTTTTTCTGATTTACATTGGCAATCCGCTAAAGTCCAATGGAATTAAAAGCATATTGCAAACCAATTTTTTAGAGTTAAAATTGCTCAATTTTCAATTTTGCTTTATTAGAATTGTCTTAGATTAGCTGGAAATTGATGGTTTATTTTTACAAGCAAAGACCCAAACTCATTTTTCCTGCCATTACTCATAATCATTAGGTCAAAACATTTTCTTTCAATTTTTGTTTCGCTCGATCGCCAATGTTCATTAGAAAATTATAATTTCTTTACTTATAAATGATGAAGAGCGCCTACAGACTTAATCTACATTGCTAAAATTCAATCTAAGACCAAAATAATTCTCTTCTAAATTTAATAGTGAAGTCAATATATATATTTCAGTTTTTAATTTTTATTATAATATAATTTCCCACTTACGTAGGTCCTACATTCAGGAAAATACTTAAAAATCTGTAATTAATAGCAAATTTTGCTGATATTTTTTAAAATGCCATTAAATATTCAATAAAGCTCTTTAATGTTGCACAAAAAATTAGGTATGAATGATGAAAATTAGTATTTTGTGTATAAATGTCACTTATTGCAATTTAGTAAAATGTTTGTGTTAAAAAAATCACAGTTCATTTTATTCGTGACTGGAAACTGTGCAGTGTATTCATGCATTAATCAGGAATTGTATCCAAATCCATCTGAATTGGAGGAACGTAAAACGTTTTGTATTTTACATCACAGGTAGCTTTAGGTTGGGGAATAAGTTCGCAGCGTTTTTATCACAGACTTTTATTTAAACAAAGAACAATAGTTATATCAATAAGTTAATCAATCACCGTTGCTGTTTACAACCTTTTTACACCTCTCGACCAATTTGTTGATGCCGTTCCGCCAAAAATCACCTGGTCTGGTGACAAAGAAGTTATTCAGTTAGTTTTTAAGGACCTCTTTGTTATCAAAGGTAACTCCCTGTTTATGGTTTGACAAGGAGCGGTAAAAGGGGTAATCGGTCGGTGCAAGGTCCGGAGAATACGGCGGATGCTGATGGACCTCACATTCAAGCTCTTGAAGAGCGGCTTTGAAGACTTGTGCAACATGGGGCCCGGCGTTGTCGTGAAGACGTATGGTTTGACTATGTCGATCATGTCCTTTCAGTCGAATGGTCTCTTTCACGCGGGGTAGCTGGGCAATGTAGAGCTCTTTATTGACAGTGGCATTCTTTTCGAGCATTTCCCAGTGCACAAAGAGGTCCTTAAAGACTGGCTGAACAACTTCTTTGACACCAGACCAGGATATTTTTGACGGAAAGGCATCAACAAATTGGTCGAGATGTGTGAAAAGGTTGTAAACAGCAACGGCGATTGATTAACTTATTGATATATAATTAGTGTTTTTTGTTTAAATAAAAGTCTTTGGTAAAACCTCTACGAACTTATTCCCCAACCTAACAATTTGAAGCTAAATACTTATCACTTTAATTGATAAATTTTTCAATTTTTTTCGTTCTTCAAGCGAAATTGCACAAGAGTAACACAAATTAATTTAATAAATGAAACGATTGCTAAAAAAATAGTCTTTTTCAGCACTTTTTAAAGGAAAGTTTAAACTTAAACAGACTTATTTTACTTTTGCTAAGTTCTGGCAAATCATTTAGCATATCGAAGATACCTTAGGTACAATATTTACAAATGTACAATATATATATATATATATATATATATATTATATATATATATATATATATATATACATATATATATATATATACATATATATATATATACAGAGAGAGAGAGAGAGATAATAAACACATGTGGGTATTCAAAAGAATGCTTGTTCAATGAGCATAAGCATTTATTTAGTTTTTAAATTTTATAAAAGTGGGGTTATTATTTAAATTATGTATTTGAAAGAGGTTATTCTAAGTGTTTTCAATTAAATCACTCTTCCAGATTATTATGGTTACAGTTGATAGATACTCGATGAAAATATTTTAGAAAAGGGAGCGTAACAAATATTTTTATCGTTTTCGTATTAAAATATTATAAGAAAGAATGACCAATAAAAGTTTCACTGTATATAATGAAGTTAATGTTGATGCCTTCCTTTTTGAAAGAATAACAATTATATTTTATATTAAAGCAATATTAATTAGAAAACGAGATACAGTATTGTACCTAAATAGTTTAGATAATGCGTAAAAAAGACTAGAATGTGACGAAATGACGCATATGAATTTTAAATTTTTAATTTCCGAAACTAAAAGTGTGCTCTAGAAATTTTTATTATTATTTTATTGTTTTTCAATATTTTGCTTAATGCATATCATCATCGACATACAGAACCGTGTCATATTTTTGACAAGTTCTGTGTATTTTAATTTATTTTTCCAATGAATAAAATTAATTTATATTTGGAAAAAGATTATTGCAAATCTTGATAGACTTTGATTATTGTATCATTTTAAAATAGGATAAATTATCAGCATTAATTTTGGACTTTACATTCAAGTTCAAATTTCCATAATTTAATGTTTTCTCCGCAACTACAGTTGAACTATCACCCTCCTTTATTAGTAAAAAGAGAATAAAGGTTAACTAAATCCAGACCATCTTATCTGGGCAGTCTTTTTTGTTTATTTTACGATCTGAATAGATTTTTTTCATAATTTCGTCATCATTATTCAATTGATTAAATCGAAAATAGAAATCAATTTCAGCTGTTATTCACACAGGCATGCTTTAATATGCAAATTACTGATAAAATATTCAAATTTTAACAATTAATAATCAGTACAATAATTAAGATATACAAACAAATCAATGTGGCAAATTATTCATAATGTAGCCTATTTACGGCATTTTATGTCAATGTGAAAGTTCTTTGAAATAGAATTAATTTACTCAGTTGAATAGCTTTTATTTGTAAATATCATTTTGCATGTTATTAAGTGAGATAACATTTTAAAATTTGAATATCTCTTTTCTATGGCCTATGTTGACCATTTCACTAAAAAAGAAGTTGTATTCTTTTTCTTGAATACCAATATATTTTGATATTAAAGTGCTGGAATTTACTCTTTAAATTATTTTAAACAACTCTGCTTACGTAAAAAACTGCTGAATATTAGTGACCTAAATGAAAGATTACAACTGAAATACCCAAATTGTCGTCTACATCTGGAGGTGAAATCAACTGTTTTGGTATTTTTATGACGACGGGTGAACATGTGAAACTCTATTCTGGAAGATCATAAAACCTTTTGAATCTAACTATCAACTTTATTAAATTAAATTTGCATTATTTTGCATATTATGATATCTATGATTCTGCGTCAAGGGTAGACGAAGCAATAGACGTCTTGCAGACAGACCACTCTGCTGTAAACGGCGTCGAATGGTACGCGCTGACACTGGATGATGTGTTACAGACTGATTGAGCTGTACTATGGTTCATGATGTGGCTGGGTTTATCCGTCACTTCCATGCGCATAATTTGTCTGTCATCACGTGAAGTGGTGCACTGAGATGGCTGCAATCGAACACGTTGGTCCGTCGTACTCTCTTGCATCCAACGATTACATATCCGCATTACAGTTGCTTGGTTTCGTCCAACAAGGCTACCAATTTCCCTTAAAAATAATGCACAATCTCGGTAAGCCAATATCGAACTCTGATACTTGATCAAAAATTAATCGCTGTTTTCTACAAAGCATAGTTAATCGGTTTTTTTTTTTTTTTTTTTTTTTTTTTTTTAAACCGCAAGAAAAACACAATTGTGGAACTTGAGATAGTCGAAATATGTAATCCCAAACCAACTGAGTTGGTTTGGGATTACATATTTCGATGCCAAAGAAGATGAAAGACTTAATCCTGTAAGAATTAAAGGGAATGATTATCCCTTAAATGCAGTTGAAATTGATCTGTGTGGTTCCTTTTATTTTAAAAATAAGGGTCAAAGGAAAGAGTTATTACAGAAAATTCATATTTGATTATTTATTTGCATAGTTACTAGGGCACTACATTTAGAAATAATAACGGATCTCACATCAGAATCAATGATTTCTATCTTAAAACGGTTAATTTCCAGTAGAGGAAAATGCTTCTTAATCATTTCAGACTATGCTTCAAACTTTGTCGGGGCAAATAAAGAAATAAAAAAATGGCATAGGCTATTTGAGGTACACGAAAGCGTTAACAAACATTTCAGTGAAGAAGAAATTGAATGGAAGCACATCCCACCACAGCTTCGAATTTTTGGAGGTTTAGGGGAAGTGTTGTGAAAAGTTTCAAATATCATTTTAAACGAGAATAAGCAAAGCTAACCATACCTATGAAGAATTACTTACAATTATGGTGCAATTAAAAGAAATGCTAAACTCATGTCCTTTAACTAAACCTTTTTCGGACATCGATGAACTTGGTGTATTGACACCAGCTAAAATTTCTCATGGGTCGACCTGAAACAGCACTTGTTTAGCCAATTTATTTGAATTCAAATGAAACCCATCTAAACAGGTGGGAAAGAGCTGTAAAAGCAACGCAATCAATTTGGAAATATTGGAGTCTTAGTTATTTAAATAATTTACAACAACGAAATAAATGGACTTTTGAAAAGGAAAATACTAAATTAGATGATATGGTTCTAATTAAGGAAGAGAATATGCCAACAAATAAATGGCATATGAATAGAATAGTTAAAGTATGCCCTGGGAAGGAAAGGGTAGTTGATGTGAAAATGCAAACTGCTATTTTTAAACAAAGTGTTTCTAAATTGTGACCGTTGCCTATTGATGTATAAAAATTGTAAAACCTTTTTTTTCGAATATTTCATAAAATTTGTCTTATTAGTAGTTTTAAAGAACTTATTAGAGCTCCAGTGGCTCAGTAGCTTCACGCCGCTTCCCGTAAGCTCAGCAAAGTGAAGCATCATTTGCCGCGGGCAGTGGTTGGGAGGGTGACCACGTTACTGGGTTGCAAGATTAACCTTCACTGGGTTGCTGGAGCTCCGTGGGTTGGGGACGTGTCCACGTTAATATGTGACGTCCAAAGTCCTTCCGCTGGTGTGGCGTGGATATGGAGAGGAGGGTGCCAACTCAGGTGTGGCCTCATCACCTGACCGTGGTTCAAAATTGCGAGGCACCTTAAAAAAAGAGCAAAATCGTGCTTTCACCCTCGTGGTGCTCTGATCCAAACGAAAGACGCTCTCTATTGACTTAATTCGCACTGCCAAAAGGCACAGTGAGCTTGGCTTGTCCAAGTGTCATAAGCAACAACAACAAGAACTTATATATACGTCTACAATACTGTAATAAAAATGTATACTAATGTTTTTGTTTACTCTTATGCTTACTGTGTTTTTCACAAAAAAAGAATACATATATTATATAATGTGACCATCCTGTTCTGAACTGTTTTGCAAGGCAAAGTGGGGCGGGATGTTGGCGCACGAGAGGAGAAACTCGAAGAGCAACCCCTCCTTGTAAACAATTCATTCCATTTCTCAATACTGAGGAGTATGGAGCTCGACTGACTCTGTCAGCTCATACTTACACTTACTCATTACTTATAATTACTCACTATTACTACTTTTTAATTGTTATTAAATAAAATTAATAAAAATTCTATATTAGTTTGGTCATTTATACACATTTTAACGCTCTTACAAACATTTGAATTTATGGACTAACAGATGTTTCTTTTACACATTTTAAATGTAAATACCCAGACATATGTTGTAATTTGTTTCCCTTAATTCTTCTACTGTGATGTATTTTAATAGCATAGAATTTCGACTCTACAACTTAAAACAGATTCCCAAAAGACAAAAATAAACCTTTAGGTGGTGGGTGAAAATTTTTAAAAAGCTCCAAAGACTCCTAGTGGTCTATAATAAATTTTGATATTTTCTTTTTCGTATCACAGGTGATGATGCTATCAAGTGAAACAAAATATAACTAATTGCTGCTTTTGCTGTTATTAATTTTATCTTTTACAACTATTTTAAATAATAAAAAATCATGCCTTGCGAAAATAAAAATAGTTTTATTTTTTAGGAATGTTATAGTTGGATAATGACATCAGTTTTAATATGTATAAATAAATTTAAATTTCTTAAGAAATGAATGATACATTTTATGTATTTTAAAACTTTTCTGGGCTGAAACTGTCTTTAATCAATTACAATTTTAAAAAAACTATAAATCACACACAACCAAATGCTTCAGAATGTGGTAATTTGCAATTATTCTTAATTAATTTCTCAACTAATATAAAAAATATCACAGAAAAGCATCAACCTCAATCATTGTATTAAAATTTTAAAATATTATACAATAATTACATTAATTAAAGTTTAAATTTATTTGGTAAAATATATGTTCGTTCTTTTAGTAATAGCATGATAATAAATTAGGTGTCAAGCAATAAAAAAATTGCATTAATGCTTCAAACACAAATAATACTTCAAGAGAAATCTAAATTTTGTATAATTACAAAATTTTTATGAAATTTTGTTTATGTATGATAAATTAAAAATGAAAATAAAAAAAATATTAAAGTAAAATCCTCATGAGTTATTTTTGTTCTTACTGAAATTGATATCCTTAAGTGATTTATCTGAAATCATTTATTTCACAATTATGTTTAATGTTAATGTAAATGTAACTGAATCGATGAAGAAAATCATTCCTTTGAATCCGAAGAGGAACAGAAGCTTTGCAAAAATTTAAATCTAAACAGGCAGAAAGCTTTTATTGGGAAAAAAAGGAAAATCCATTGGTGAAAAGTCCATTTTTCTAACAATGTAATCAATAAAATAATTCTAAACCGTGTTAAAATTTCTTTTCATTAAATAAATACTTCACTGCTAAACTAATACGAAAATTTAATAAAATAGTATACATAATGAAACGTAAGAAAAGCGCCATTCTGCAAGTTTCTTTATACATGTATTTTTGCAATGAAATTATTTCTTATGACTCCTTTCAAATTAAAAGAGAATCAATTTTTCTATAATTCTCTTTATCTTACGCTGTTAGATCAATAATATGTTAAGTTTTTAGAAATAAATCATTGTTGTTTTCTGTACATTGTAAATGTTAAATTTGTGTGTGAAGAATCTAATAATAGAAGTTTCTTTTATAAAATTTTCTAAAACAATTATTTTATAGAAAATACTTAAGAAATAAAAACAAAAGTTTAATTTTTATTTAACAAAAGTTAATTAAAAAATAAACTTTTGGTTTTAGAACTATTTTGAAGAGTGTTGTTAATTTTTTACTATTGGCAGAGTAAAATTGCTAATATTAAAAAGGATGTGAACAATAGGAGTAGAAGTGTTTTTCTCAAATTAATAAATGACTTCTAATAATAAACTAATACATATCAAAATTTTCCTTAACATACATCTAATATATTTTAAAATTTCTCTTGAAAATATGATGATATTACCATATATCTAAATAATAAAAATTTAACTTTTGTTTACTCAAACGACTATAAATTAATTAAAGAAATCAGTTCTTATAACAAAAGTATAATAATTAAGTTTTAATAAATATTACATATTTTACTATAAAAATAAAGATGTATCATCATTATATTTTAAGAATTATACTTCTGAAGCACCTAGCAGTAATAAAAAAATCAATAATATCCGAAGAACTTCTTTTGTTTCATCATCAAATGCATAAATACATGTTACATTTTCGTGTTTTGAAATAAAAGAAAATAGACGCATTTGCACAGCAATATTTCTTTTATTGCAACAAAACATTTTACAAGTTTCCTGTACATTATAACAAATTTTACAAACAAGAATGATGAATGCAGTTAGCGCTAAAAAAAATGAGGGGGAAAAGTTTATACATTGAAAATTATTTACAGCTTGAACAAGAAAGGGTGCAACTGTACCATCAACAACATCTCTACTCTTTGTAGACAGGCACTTACATAAAATCTTTGGAAGAACAAGACTTCAACTCTCTTAACTATATTCAAACACAGAATCTAAAACTAATGACATCAAAGATTGTAAATACTCGACAAATGCAATCGTTCTTTAAAATGCAGATTTAAACTCCTAAATAAAAACATGTGCTTAAGAGGGTGGAATTCGTCTTAATTTGTTCATTCTTTATATTCATATTTTACTAAGCATAGCTTTAAATAAAATTCAGAGCAATATTTGCATGAAAAATAAAATTATTTTTAAAAGTTAACAAAAAATTAGATTTTGCAATAATTTAACACTCAAATTTGTTTTCAGAAAACAGCGCAATATATTAGCATATATATGAATATTAATTTACTCTTTTTTTTGCATATATATATATATTAAGATAATTATACAAATATTCAAAGATCACAGGTTTGAATATTCTCTAAACGTAAATACAATTCAAATTACATAAATAGCAGAATTTTCTTTAATACAGTTATAAATTTCAATCAATAAATATATTTTTTAAAGTATTTACATTATAAGCTCAGTTTTTTCAAACCCTATACAAAATACAATATGTTATCATTTCACTCACTAACATTTCTTTCATGATAGAACAACATATCTACATTTCAACGTTTTAATTAGAACTTCTCAAGAACTTCATATTTTCATTATTATTATTAACTAAGAAATCTGAATAGATTCAATTGCAATTTTTCTTCAATTTTAATTTATTTACGAACATAAAAATCACCACAAAATATACAAATTCTGAAGTTTTCCCGATGAAGAATTAAAATTAAAGAGTTGTATTCTAATATTTGTTTCTTGATAATTTTTTGAGCTATGATTACATATCTTAAAGAAAAGTGACAAGAAAATTTATTTTTCAAGTCGTACATTATCACAGGATTGCCAATACAGTCATAATAATGAATATATATTTTTAATTTTATCTCTATGATGTCCATATCACATATTTTGAGTCCAAAGAGCAGTACACATTTTTCTCTCTTAAAACGTATTTTCTTTTTAAATAAAAATCACACAAATATAGAGTTAATATATGTGAGTAATTCTATTAATATATTCATATAAACATTCAGCACTTGCAACCTCCTGTCCTAATTTACATCACCGATATTGTTTATCTCTTGGCCTTAAAGTGAACCTCAAAGCTCTGTTACGCACATCCGTTCCTGGGAGGACTTGTTAGGCATGAGTAGAAGACAGGCCTTTCAGGGAATACGTATCTCTCTTGGTACTTGTTCATGATGAATGAGGACTGCGGTCGATGCGGAAGAATTGAAGATTCGGTGACCTTCTCGACTTTCACCGAATTATTGCTCAAGTTCACGCATATGCTGATGGGATGTAACACGGGAGCAAGGTCATCAAGTCCAACCATGTAAGGTACTAGTAACGACGAGTCCAGTGTCAGAGGAATGTAGTACGCCCCTTTAGGATGCAAGGCGAACACGGGTATGCCTTGCATAGGGCGTGGAGAACCGTTGGACAAGCGATCGGGAGTGCGAGAATAAGGTGACAAGGTTGGCGAATGGGCACCATTGTGGGGCTTGAGCAAGCTGGAGCCTGAAGTGTTCTCGCCGTTCGTGCTGTACCCAGAACTGCTACCGTTCGAACGTCCAGCATTCGGTGGTGGGCTGGGATTCGAACCGCAACTGCTGGCAGTTTCAGCATGGGAATCCCAGTGTTGTGTACCATAAGAGGAAGATAAAACACCATTTTCGTGAAATGTCCTTTCTGGTATTTTAACTATAAGTTCGGAGGAAAGTCGTGTGCTCGGATAAGGTGAAAAGGCGTGACCGGTATTGGAATGGCCATTGCACAAACCGTTAGGCACCAATCGTTCGTCAGGAGAGTGCGGTTGGTGAGTGGCACGCAAGGAGTAAGACTCTGGCACGTGCAGTTTGTTATTCTGGTCTTCATCCGGGAGGGACATTCTGTCTGACAGGTGGCTGTCTGTTGGTGAAGACGTGGGGTGTCTGAGATCGTTATTGAACCTGTGATTGATGTTCTTTTTGAACTTGTAGTAACCTTCTTCCTGTTTAGCGTCATCATTGTGATTTTCTGTAGGAACCATTACTGACACTGGCAAGGACGCTGGGGGTGATGGAGGCGCCGGATTCCCATTGCAGTTCTGACTGCTGGACCTAGAAGAGTCCTTGAGGGGAACACCGGGATTCTGCAGCATTTCGCGAAGTTGGCTGGTCGCTTTCATGGGGGTCTGCGGCTGAGTAAGAGGATGGTGACCGTTTAAATCAACTTCTTGTTTCAATTCTGGAACTTCGGAATTCCTGTGCTCGTAAGAGAAAGCTGTCACTTGTCCATTTCTGGCAGCAGGTTTAACAGCTGTGTCAGGTGCGAAACACGAGTTAGAATGGTTGTCCACATCCATGTGTATTACTGATTTTGTATCTTCAGAGATCGTCATTCCAAGTGCTTGAGAATAGCACATGCCTAAAAAAGAAGCAATCATAATTTTTAAAAAAAATTGTAATGAAATATTCTTATTTCCTTCGTTTAATTTCGTTTATTTATATTTTCAATAAATAAAGAATTATTTCAATTATTCTTACCTCCAGACATTTTATCATAATGCTTCGAAAGATGAGCAGCAATTCTGTGGGCGAAATTTTCTCTTGAGAAGATATCTGAGTCAGTTATGTATCGAACCGCTTCGTTTAAGCATTCCGAATAGCCAGCTTTGTACTGTCGTTTGTGATCCAATTCTGTAGTTTTAGCAATTTCACAGTTGCCTGAAATGACGAAATTAATTATTTATTTTTATAAATACGCATACAAAAAGATTAATGCCTTAAATAATATGTTTGAGCATTACACTACACATCTAGATATAGTATCAAATTTAAAACTTTTTTTAAAAAAATAAATAAACAGAATAAGTATTATACAAGATTTATATTTTTTGTAAGTCTACACATAATATAGTTACAGCTTTTACAAATAATTTAATTTGAAACAAGTGTTTAAAATCAGTTACTAGCTTCGATATTAAGAACAATCATTTTAATTTCAATATATTATATGATTTTAGAGTAATACTAATGCTTCATAAATAAACCATTCGCATCTTACATCCCGTTTAAAAGTTGTATCAATAATTAAAATTCACATATTTTAGGGTGTATAGAACACACATACATAATATCAATATACAAGTTTAAAATTTTAGTTGTTTTACATTTTTATTTCGTTTCGTAAAGCATAAATAATTTATTATGATAAAATATAGCAAATTAAAATTGAATTATTTTCTGTTCTTATAAAATATTTCAGTCTTGAAAAATTATAAAAATAAAACAATTTATGTCTTAAATTTTTAAACTAAAGTTAGTATGTACATAAGTTGAATATATATTCATTATATATGTACTTTAGATTTGAATGAATATTAAAAATTCAACATTCATTTAAACTTAAAATACACAATTATTAGTTTCAATGTACACAGTAACTTTAGATTAAAAATGAAATAAACAAAATGCAAAAAAATTTACTATCAAGAACGTTTTATATTATTTATTTCTAAAGTAAAAAAAAAGTCTATCAATTTTTTAAGTTACGGTAAAATTGAATACAGAAATAACACAATTTCAAAACGGATATCTATTCAATATAATATTCAACATAATTATAAATGTTTTATTTTAAAAAATAGTACTAGTACTGTTTTCTATTATCGGATTAAGATCTAAGACAAATTTTTGTAAAAATCATCAAGAGGTTCATATCAAGTCAATATTTTATTTCCTACAATTACTTTTCTAAAATCTTTTTCATTGAAATTTTTATAACAGTTAATAGTAAAGAATTAAAAGAAATCGGATTTGTAACTTTTATGTTAAAAATCTTAATTACCTTCATCCAGATACTATATAGATATCATATGTAATTTATCGAAATGTCTTGACGAAAAATAAGTAAATATGGCACACCCGATTTACACCGTAACTAATTTAATTCTTGATTTAATTAGGTTTAATATGGTGGTAGGGACATTCTAAAACGCAAATGTTTTCGTACAATTAAATGTTTTGATAGTGATAAATAACTGAAATGTGAAGCATTAAATTCGATTTTATGCCATTGTATTATAACTATTTTGATGATCAAAATTCATTTTTTTTATTTTCGTATTGCTAAATGTTTCTAAAAAATTGGGGTCAAATAATTAGCGTTATTTTTTAACTCATTTTCATTTTGACAGCACCATAAATATTTTGGCAATTATTGTTGTTTCTTTTTTTTGCCAAATACTAAAAATTTGGTCATAACCAAATTTCATTGCCTTAACAAAATTTGAAACAATTCAAAGGGTAACCATTCGAATCACACATATAGCACAATTAAAAATGTATTACTTACTAGGATCTTTACAAGGATGATTTTGCAAATGCTTTAAATGCTTTATGGCCATTTCAATTATTTCGGTCTTCTCTATCCTACCTCGACCCTGAAAGACACAGATACATGATTAACATTAACAGATACCACATTTATAAAAAGTCATACTTTTTTTGAGTGAATAGTGCATGCATATAAAAACTAGTAAAAGCATTTGCATTCAAGTAATTTTAACAAGATTAATTTTAATTACCTTTTTTAAGTAATTGGTGGGTACCAGTCGACTGAGGTCAGCGAGACAGTTATTCATCCTGTCCCTTCGCCTCTTCTCAATAATCCGGTGAGACATAGGGTCCTGAGGAAAAAAAAAGAATAACATAAATAAAAGATACAAGATAACAAATTCGATTATTCTCATCTATATCAGAATCTCAAAATTTCTTGGATGTTATGCAACAAAAACACATTTATTTTGATTTCTAGGGCATATTTAAATGTGCAACAAACACTGAGTGAACTAATTGTGAAGCTAAAGGTCTACCAAAATTGGGAAGTATTGAGTAAGCATCTTAAGGGGTGGAGAGATTTATAATTTGCTTATTTTTGCTGACAGACGGAGAAAGGCCAGTATTTTCTTAAATGAGGTTGAGAAAACAACGCGATTAGCTCAAACAGACCTAACAAGTAACAGATGTGCAAGCAAGAAATTTTCATAACGCAAGTGATTTGTTATGCTATATAAACGTAAAAATTTTAAAGGATTCAATTTTTATTTAAATGGAAAAATTTTTTTTAAAGTTTTTTGTCTTATTTGATAAAAAACTAAAATATATTTAAATAAGTAACACACAGTAATATACTTCATTATTAAAAAAAATAAATGATTCTTTAAAAAATGTGCCATTAATATGCTGGTATAATAGTGTCTTCAATATACTCAAGAAAATAAGCTTAAAAAAATTCATTTCACAAAATTATTCCTTAAAACTTTTTTAATAATCGCTTTTCATTTTCTCTACTTACCTTTCCTAACACAAACTTTTAACAACAAACTATATCATGATTACGATGGAATTATTCAAAAATTATATTTTTTACATTTTGGAATTTCTACATTAACTTAAAATTTATATGCTGCCCTTCACAGAATTTCAAAAAAGAAAAAAATACCAGTTATTTTAATGCGTTATGATTTATGTTATTCACACGTTCCTTGCCAACCTTAGAGACAGAAGAAGAGACCATTTAATTATTGTATAGATTTAGGGAAACATATCTAAATACAATAACAAACTTTCATAACATTCATTTTTATTGTCTTGGCACGTTTTAACACGTTGTCATTGAAATATTTAATAACAGGGCACTTTAAAGGACACAAATTATTCAAGGTATTCTAAAAAGTACAGAAGGTGTTTTATGGTTTTATTATGTTGCTGTCCCATTTCCTTACATTAATGCACACAGAGAAGAAACTGTTTTTACCTCGGCTGGCACAAAAGCCTTAATGACCTTCAATTTATCAAACCCAAATAAGTAAAGAGGTTATCCCAAACAATGCGCTCAGAATTCAACAAAGATTGCTAGTAAAATTTTTACAGCTGTATTTTGTTGTGGAAAAAAGAGTTATAAATCAGATTCAAAATTCAAAGCACAAGCCTGTATTACAGTACAAACTAATATAGCATATATTGAATTACGCTAATTCAAAATCATCAGGAAAATTTTCTCTTTTATATATTTTTTAAACTAAATTTTTTTAAAAAAAGATAAAATTGATTTTTTTATGTTCTATAATATAACTTAAAAATAACATAAAATATTAAAATAAGTATAGAAAATAATTACAGAATTTTTTTATTTGCACTGTTATTATTTATAAAAATGCAAAATATTGTAAAACTACATTTAAAGTAAATTATAATTTTTTTTATCTACATGAATAACCATCAATATCCGAATAAAATTCTCAGAATACTTTTAGATGAGTCACTCATTAATTCTTAATATATCAAGATGTAAATAATTATCAAAAATGTGGTCAGTAATTATTAAAAAAACACTGAATAATAATAGTTTTATATATGTTTTGAAAATAGTGGACGTAAAATGAATTTTGTAATTCAAAATCTATGTCTAGACTAGTAATGAGCAAATAGTCAAGTTTCCCCTACGGTAATTTTATCCGAGTTAAAATATTTAAAAAAGAGACTCTTCTAAAGAATTCCCATTCTTGGTTTATGCTTTCAGCAGACATTTAACCCAATATTTCCTGGAAACATTTTCGGCAGCAGACTGTTACATTTATCGGTGAAACGTCAAGTTCGCAATTGTGAAACTTCAAGTATTATTTCATTTTCTTAAAATTGAAAACGAAGAGATTCTGAGGAAGCGCTAGAACAACTCAGCACAACGTTCTTGGAAAAGAATTCCTTTGGTATTCGGAAAATAAAAATGAAGTTCACAGAACGAAAAAGAGCATTGGACTCTAACATTAAATATTTTTCTTATAGAAAGCATAATCAATGAACCGAACTGAGGAATAAAAAAAAAGGAAAAAAGTGGAGAAATCTTTTGAATTATCGAAGGAAGAATTAATATCATATGTTAACAATAACACGCATTTTTTTAAATTTCTTACTCGTAGTAAGCACAAGATTTACAATACAAGATTACTACTCACAATATTTATGATAAAGTAAAATTAAGTACATTAACAGAAATTGTTCATTATAAAACAAGTGACTGACGTTATCATTATTATGGAAAAATTTAAATAAATTTTATAAAATTTTTATAAATATCTATTTATATAATAAATTAATCATAAAAAATTTTGCAGACAAAAACTGCTCAAAATATTTTTTACATATAAATATCAAACTAAAAATTTTATTTATCCAAATAATTTCGTTTTTCTCTTATTCATGAAGAGAAGTGAAATGAGATCTAATTCGAATACAGCAGCATCATTGCGACTCTGTTTCCAAAAAAAGGATTAAAAAGAAGCTTTTTTTTCCTTTTTATATAAGTATAATAAAACACGTGATTATCAATGGCTGAAATATTCTGTAACACTCTATAGTGGTAATAATGAAATTGTTTCACACATATGCTGAAAACGGAAAAAAACCTATTCGCAGAAAAGTCTCATTTATTATTTGAATATGGTCCGCTATATTATATAGATAAATAATACAAAGAAAGTAAAATGAAATAAATTATGAAATCAAAAAATAATCAAATTATTTCGAACAAATTAATCTATCAGTTATGGATAATAAATGCAGAATTTTAAGCAGCTACTTGCTTTCAGACGCAATTCCGAAAAAGATTTATCAGTTCTTTGGTTCGCGCGAACTTGTGAAGAGTGCGAAGTACACGCCGTATCTATCAACGAAATGAAAACTTCTACAGTAGTAACGTTGTTTGCTCACGTTTTCCACCTTTCTTTTTTGTTGCATTTTTATCACGGTTTCCATGGTAAAAAAAAGGAGAAAAAGTCTCATCTGACTAAATGCGGATTTTTTATCAGTCCTGATAATTCAAGAAAAATACGTAAATTTATCGCAACAATGAAATAAACAGAATCTATTTGGAACGTGCACTTGATTCCAGTGCAAATTACGCTGAATTTGAATCAGCAAATTTAAAACGATAAAAATCGCTTACGTTAAAAGAATTATATTTTGACTGAAATAATTTTTGTATTATGCTTAAACATATTATTTTGGAAAAATAAAATTATTTTAATTATTGAGTAAATATGATTATAAGTACAACTGCAATAAATATTTTTAAAAATAACCAAATGTGAATACATTTAAAATATAACTATTTATATATAATTTTATTTTAAATAAAATACGATTACATTTAAAATAAAATAAGAAAATTAAAATACACAATATAGTTATTATACGAACACAATTTTAAAAAAAGAAAACTTAACATATTATATTATTATATTGGAAATATATAAAAATAACTAAATAAAAATCAGTATATATTTATGTAAACATATACATTATTGAAAGATTTTAAACTGTATTATTTCTTTCTATGTAAATCTGGTTAATACACGATTAAATATTTTGTGTATCAAAATACAAACTCATTTTTTACCTTTGCAGTTTAACCTGAAATATTTTTAATTTTTGAAAATATTTTTATGAATCAGAAATATAAAGACTTAATTTTCGAATAAAAATTATGTACTTTTGTCATTTTCTAAAACGTATATTTAAATAATTAATATTTAGATTAGAATATATTTATATTCCGATTTAATTTTCGAATAAAATTTACATACTTTTGTCATTTTCTAAAGCATATATTTAAATAATTAATACTAATTCAAAAATTCATTAATTATTTAAAATAATAATTTATATTTAGATTCAATATATATTTGTTTATTTGTAAAAAATATAAACCCATCGTGACATATGCACCACTTTTAATTTTGAAAAAAATTTATCTCAAAAAGGAAATATTCATCTACAAAATAATTATAATTTAAAAAATAGAATCCAATTTCGTATCTTCTAGATAAAATAAAATTTACAAGATTAAAATTTGCATAAAGTGCATTTCATTATTTAATTTTATAACAAACAATTATTTCTTCAAAAATAAATGAGTAAATGAAAAGGACAAAATCATTTGCATTTTAAATGATAAAAGTTAACCGCGTTAGATTTTAAATATATCCTGTAATATACATTATTATACGAATATTATAGAACACTTAATCATGTAGAATATAATTAACTCACTTGTATATCAGTTTCAATCAATCACAAAATGTAGTTTATAAATATATCAATAAAGTTGTTCTAACTCCTTTTCAATTATAATCCAAACGAGATGCATAACAGCGAAAATAACTGAAGATTTTCTCCCTACGCATAAAGAGGATGGGGAAAACGTACACAAGCACTAAACTTGTGGCTAAGTTCGAACGTACTTTTTCGCGTTCATTATTGGCGGGTTGCCATTTGATATGAATACCGCCAAACTTATTTCGCCAAGTTGCAGACAGATGAAGAAACATTTCATGTTTATCATCAGGATTATCGATAAAGAAATGACGCCAGGTATATTCTCAATTGTGTTATTTTTTTTTCCTTCAAAGTCACGTGCGCAGGTTTATGCTGTTTTATTGAAAAAAGGAGCTACATTTTATTTATTATTATTTTTTTTGGCATTCTGAATTCCTTTATATCCTTATTTTTCCACTCTTTGGACAATAAAAAATGAATTTTTTTTATTCAAAATTCAGTGGTAAGATCTCATTTTCTTACTAATACATTAAATTTCGATTTATTTTAACACGTGTGAATCAGATTTCTTTGTCAAACAAATATTTCTAAGTTTTGTGAATATTTCAATTAAAATGAAGTAAATACTTTCATATATAAAAGCAACTACAGAATAAGAAAATTTATTTCTTTATTTCCTTTCCATTCTATTATTTATTCGACTTATAATGGCATATTTTTATAGGATAATCATAATTAAGTGATTATACGTAAATATTAAACTTAATTTATACGTACATAAAAATAATTTGAAGTAATTATCTTAATACAAATATTTTTAGTTAAATAGGTATTTAATATCATTATAACTAATAATATTATAATATTTAACATTTACAAAAGAATAAAAACTTTCTCTATTTTCATTTAAAATATATTTTTATGATTTTCTTTAAATGAAATTTATGTAAAGACGAATAAACTCTTTTTAATAAAATTGGATAAAATAAATTTAAACAAAAATGTTTCAATTTTAAAGTCAAAAAGAAGAGATATCCTCTATTACAATATTTAGCTTAGAAATTATTAATTCCCAAATGATAAATAATAGACGATAAAAAGTTAAACTTTTCTTAATAGCTGTGTAAATTTGAATATTTAACAGCCATTAATAAATATAAATTACTGTTTTTTCTCGCAATTTTCTCGTACTTTATATATATAATGTGAATCTAGAAATTTTAATTATTATATTATTTGCTTATTAATTCTAATATTAAGTCTTCAAAATATTATTAATTTAATGAATTTTGATATTTTTCGGATATTAATAAATTAATATCCGAAGAATATCAAAATTCATTAAACGGAATGGCTCTTTATAACCGTTCCACTTTTCATACCATGTATTGTTCTTATATATGATATTACATTACTATGAAAAATTATTTATGTTTTATAAAATTTTTAAATATTTTTTGAAAATTGAAAATTTAGTTCATTTTACTTTTCTCGATTTATAAAAATAACAAAGTGAGCGGTGAAAATAAAAATAATTAATGGATGTGGTAATTTATATAAAATGATTAAATTTCAGATGACCAAGAAAATTGAAGGAAATATTGGAAAAATTTTCTACGTAAATAGCATCATGAAAAATTTTAATTTTCTAAAACATAACCATATTATTTACGTAAATCATTGGCTGAACTTATATCAAACATTAAAGATTTGAATTACTACCATCTAGAAATCTAATCATTTAATATATATATATATATATATATATATATATATATATATATATATATATTATATTTTTTTTAATTTTTGGAGAATTTTTGATACCTTATAGCTGATGACTTAGTCACTAAATAGCTGTATGGCATTTAAATATTAGCTGCGTATTGCCTTCACACATATATGAAGAAATTAAAAACTCAACATCCATCATTGTAATTTAGCAGTGATGGAATTTGGAATAATAAGAACTTTGAAAAATGGCGTCATGCAATCAAATCTCAGTCTTCGAAATTCCAATATTCCTTTAGCCACTACCATTCTACATATGTGACATCATGGATCTGTAATATTAACAAATTAAGTTATTGCTGAGTATTTAAACAACCTCCCACTCTTACTTTACAAATGTTTTCCCATAGACTGTTTTTAACTATTGAAGAGGGGAAATTCAGAAAACTCTCAAGCACGCACATTGACAAATCTGTGCATACACAATATAAAAACGTAATAAACCATTCCTGTTATTTGACAATAACTAGTATCCAACTGTAGCCCTTTCAAATGATAGGGAACGGTTCTACTATTAAGTAAAGATGATTTAAACCATTTTTAATGGATTTAAATTTGTCTCCGATAAAAAAATGATATAAAAATTATTAATGCAATTGTAGCTGACAGATTCAAAAAATAATGCAGTGCTATTTTAAAAAAAATAAATTGCAGCTTTAAAGCCTTATTGTCAAATAGAATTCATCATTGCCCCCGCACGCTTAATCTCTTTCTGAGACCTTGGCATGAATTAGCTGCGCGTAATATGAAATCCAATAAAAAAAATAAATAAAAGGCGAAGGTCTTTCCAGAAGTCCCGTGAACAGGAACGAGTCGCACCTCCCAAGGTTGAGATCTTCAAGAAGCAGCGATATGTAAATGCGAATCCTTTTTCTTCCTGAATTCTCTTGTTTTTTAGTATACTCTGTACGTGTATTGAAATGAATATTTTCTTAGCCTTTTTCGTACATACTCTGTTGTGTATTTTAAATTATCCATTTCAGACACAAAAATGCAAGAAAACAATGAACTAATCATCAGTTGAGTTTGTCTTTAATCTATGTATTTCAATGCAGTCAAATCCACACATTTGTTTTTTAAAAAAAAAACATTATTTGCTTCGTCAAACAGAAATTTTGCAGCTAAGAAATTTATGTTTATCAATATTGCGAAAAATTTTATTTATATTTAGTGTTTCGTTTTGATGGAACTCTTTTATATTTTTAGTAAATTTGAATCATGCAATAAAATTTTATTAAAAAAACAGAAATTATTTTTTCCCTGTTAAAAAGCTTAAAAAATAACCTCACCTCAAATGTTCGAAATAATATTTAAAAAGATGCTGGTAAATAACACAATAATTTTTTATATTAAGATGAGCTTTTTTTTCCATTTGTAAAATAATGTCGTTTAAAATTGTTTTTTGATCCAAACGAGTAATAAGTTCTAAACAATGGAATATAAGTTTAAAAACTTTTGTTGCACATACATAAAATTTTGTTTCTTTATTGAATGACTAATAAAAAGCACATTTTTATAAAAATATTAAAAATGTGCTTTTACGATATTAGTCACATTCATAATTAACATTATATAATTACAATAAGCACTATAATTATAATCACAACTATTATATTACAATTAATATAGCTAACTGTAGTGAAAAAATAGTATTTCTCTAATTACTTAACAATAAACAAAAAAATTCTCATCTAAAGTATTATTTTTATTAGAGTTAAATAATTATAGCGCATAAGTTGTGAATTTGAGATAAAGTGAAAGAAAACACTCTTGTGTTTTTACCGACAAATTTTCAATAAGTTCTTTGAAACAAATGATAATATCTAACGTTTTACCAAATATGTGCGAAAAGAATTATCTTTCAGAAACTAATTCCAATGATCTGCACAATTCGATATCTTTAGTATATGAATGCATTTAGTAAGAAAGAAAAGTAAGGAGCTGAATAACAGTAATCTTATATATCACTTACAAATTGGCGATTTTTTTTAAATCTAGAGTTGAAAGCCTGACATAAGCAACCTGTACTAGCGGCGCTTCGCATCGCAGGGGAGAGATCAAATTGTAGCAATGGCATCCCCTCTGCCTCTTCCGCAAGAAACATGATGCATGAGATGCACGTGACAGCGTTAACGAGGCCTCACGTGTCCACGTGCAACCACATGACGAAAGTCGCCAAGTCTTGGCGTGCTTCCAACAGCGCGGCGGAGACCTTGAAAAGCGGCGGATCACGTGGACCGACGGCGGTGGTGGTGCCCTCTGACTTGAATTTTACGCCTCTCCCCATCCTCTGCGACTTCCGGATGTTTTCCGCTGCTCGCGTTTCACCATCCTGATCAGTTGTTCAGCGCATTCCTGACGCTTACGTGACCGATTGAATCCCTCGTTTATTTGTTTAACAATTACCTTAAAAAGGAACTCGGTTCTTTGTGCAAAAAACACTATATTATCAAAATAATGTAAAATATTTTCAGAATTTATTTTAAAAAAAATTCACTTTTTAATTCATTTAAAAAATTTTTTGCTTTTGTATTCACTTAATACGATTAAAATGCCCAAAATTAATAAAATGTTTATTAATTTAACATAATGACATACATTAAAAATAATATTGAATTTATTTTATTATTAATAAAATGATATTGGATAGTTTTTACTATATAATTCATTTTAGGCTCAAAAGTTTAATTGCCCATAATAGTTTGGAGCTTAGTACTAATTTAAGAAATATAAAATAAAATAAAATGACAACATATTTATATTAGTATAAAAAATAATTCAGATAAAAGTTATATAATTTGCACTAAAATTGCTTCACAAAATTATTGTAGCATACGTGATTGAATAACAATAAAAATGTTGAAATTTTAATTCAATATTAAAATATTTCTATGTACTTTCTCTTTTCTGACTATTAACCTCAAATATTTTTTAATTGTTTCATAAAGCATACATGTTAACAAGCAGAACGTTTTGAACTTAAATTTTCTATGAATTTTATAATTCAACTAATTATCTTTTTTTTTAAAAAAATGATCTAATTTAGAATAATAAATACAGTTATACGTTATATTCTTCAGAACAAAAAAATGCAAGTAGGCATATTTTGCAAAATAAAATTAGATAGCCACACCCACTTACATCACGTGTGACATTACTAACACTTCCAAGGACAAAAGTCTTGTGTCACGAGGTGGCATTGAATAAAATTCTTTCGCAAAGTGTAGAAGCAAGTCTACCACATTAAAATTACAGATGCATTTTTTATATCCACTTGAAAGATTCTCAATTCCAGTAATAATATGAATCCATAAATTTTACTTTTTCGATGTATCTCACAATAATACATTTTTATTTTTAAAACGTGATAATGCTTATTTTAATTTTCCTTCATTCTATGTCTTCTAACTTGTCAAATTTAAAAAAAAAATGGTATAATTATTATATATTTTTCAGAAATATGAAAGCTTGTACTTAAAATATTAAAGGTTTCTCACATTTAGAGTGATATATATATATATATATATATATATATATATATATATATATATATATATATATATATATATATATATATATATATATATATATTATTTTTACAATCTTGATACAACTCAATTTGATAAATTATAATATTTTTTTCAAAAATAAAAATTAGTTTTTAGTAAATTGTTTCGAAAAATTTTCATTTTTAATAAGAGAAAGAAAAAGTAATCAATGTTAATTCCCATTATTATACAAAAATATACGAAAATATTATAAATTAACCAATTAGTCATAAAAAATTTCATTTGTTTTTAATGACTATATTAACTCATTAAATAAAAATAAACTGGGTTATATTTGGAAAATTATATAAAATCTAATATGATAAATAGTAAAAATACAGATTTTAAACGTACAACATTTGCGGTTATAACGAAAATTCAAATCTTATAAAATTTCATAGCAAAAAGAATTCTAATTTTTTTGAAAAGTGGGTTGTATAATTATTGAAAAATATTTTAACGAAGTAAAAGTTATTGTTTGTTATCAACTATAAGAATATATTAAAATTCCACATTAGTATTATTGAAGAAATAAACAATATTTTCAATGTCAGAAAAAAAATTTGAGATATTTTCCGCTAAACTATAAATTGATTTTAGGCTAAACTATAAATAGGGTTTAAGATTTATTTAATTAATACTTATTTTGATATATTTATGTATAATAATCAGACTTTTAAAAATACTTTATATCAAATATTTTAGGAGGCTTATAAACTACCTTTTTGCGGGTAGATTAAGAATATCCTTTTGACCGTTATTTAACCTTCCATTTTGCAATTTTTTTTTGTAAATGGAATTATATAATTATTTTATTGTCTGTAAGAATGAACTTCAGGTGACTTGGAAAAGAGTTCAATAACATCAAAATCTCTCTAATTTTAATAGGACAATTTATTTATATATATAAAATTCTGATCTGTCTGAGAGCGAAAAATAATCAACTGAAAGTGAATAGCGGTCATTGGTGAAGGTCAGTATAGGCTTAGACAGCTTGGAAAAGTGAAATATGCAAAAAATAAAAGAATAAGCGGGTTCAAAAAAGTAATTATTTAGCATAAAAAGAAAAAAAAAGTCATGAGCATTTAAAATGTCTACAATGCACGTGATGTAAAAATTGATGCTAAAATATCGCCATTTTTTTTATGGGGACCAAGGTTCACAGACGGGTCCACTAGAAGGTCAACCACGTCACGTGCATCACGTACACATGTCTTTGAAAATTTTATTCTTAGATTAACAACTGCTTATTGAATAAATTTACCGCCAAGGATAACATTCGGAAACATGTTAATTTTATGGAAATCAGCAGACAATGAAATGATAACTTTTTCTGACAGGACTGGACTGTGAAGTGATTTGCTAATTACTTCATTAATTTTAACGCATCAATTGGGGCATGCATCCACTTTTTACATAAATGATAATATGCCAAGTAATTGCTGTATCCCTAACAATCATATTGAGATTTCAAGATGAGTTAAATATGTGAATTTGATAAATTGTATCGCCAGATAATATTCATAAAAACGACATGAGCATTCATTACAATTTTGGTACATTTCAACTATTAGAAATGGAATCCAATACCACCAAAGCTTCAGTGATTGGCGATATCGATCCTTTAAATCAATTTTCAAATTGCTATGTCTGTTATTTTCTTTGAATATTATTGAATTTTTACAACTGCATTTCGATGCTTTCTACGCATTTTTGTTTTCTGCACTTGCATTCGCTGCTACAAACTATTCATTGAAATTAACGTTGAAATATATCATTAAGATAACAAAAAATAGTAATTTTAGCGAACCTCTTGGTGATTTTAACAAAACATTTGGTGACAAGTTTGGTCTTGATAGCAAAAAGAGCTGTAATTTTTTAAAGCTACTTTATTTATGTCAAAAGAAATTTTCAGATAAAGAAGAGCATCGAATATAAGAGATGCAGAATTACGAGCCAAAAATTTTTTATTTACCTTATATTTCTTAGCTGTGTCATATTGAATCTAAAACTGCATAACATTTATTAAAAATGCTTTTCACTAGCTAACTACATTCTTTGTGATATCTACAAAAACATAGTTATTTTGAATTAACATTACTTTTACTATTATAAGAGTATATATAAATATAGTAATTAGTTGTCATAAATCGAATATGATTTTAGTATTTCAAAAAGTTGAAACAGATTTCAATACTTTTCTGTCATTAGAATTAAATTCGTGGTCAAATGCTGTTTTTTAAAATCAAGAGGTTCATATGAAGTCGCCATCTTTTTAAGCCTAGTAATGTTTCACAAAGCAAATTTCATAGGAATTTTTTACTATAGGACTTGTCTGATGATGAAATATTTTCAACGGAGTATTTATTTTCCATCAAAAAATTTAAAATTTTTGAATAACCATTGTTTATTTTTTGGGGGGATGAAACACTTGGATTTTCCTTTAAAAGTTATATAAATATTTTGGTGATTATTTTTATGCTTCAAATTTTCTGCCAAAAATCGTGTGCTTAGCGATATCTGAATTCAGTTCCGATTACTGAAAAGCTCACAATTTTCAGACTAATTTCTTTGTTTTTTTTATTCCCTAATACGCAAGGACTGCATCAACCTGTTACTACGGAAGCCGAGAAAAGAGCTAACACTGATGAATTATAAATATCTCTGTTCTTCAGTGCAGTTGGGAAGTAAAAAATTACGTTGTGTTGTTGTCCGTGCGCCAAAATACCTGCCAAGGCTTCTAGAACCTCTGCGAGGAGATGTTATTTTCAGGCTGTTTCGCAGAGATTTCTGCTAACATTGGCTGAGTCAACGTTGCCAAGAATGGTTGCGAAACATGCCTTTTGTCCGCAGTTTATGTGTACAAGAATTTCTCTTTGTCTTCAACATCTTTTTTTTTTTATAATAAAAAAACTTTCTACAAGGCGAAATCAATGACAAAACAAATAAAGAGCTCAAAATGGTAAAATAAAAAAAATTACAGTAATTGCGTCTAATAGAATATATTTTTATACTAGATTATAGTAATTAAAACTAGTTTACTCTCTCCAAAGAAAATAAAAATAAGTGAAGTTATTGTAAAAAAATAAAACAAATCTGTAATTAATTGAAAAACAAAAGTTTCGGTAATAGAATGTGAAAGAAATATATTTAACAGAATTAGCCCATTTTAAAACAAAATATACTTAAAAACATATGCATACATATGCACTTATATTAGTTATTATTAGCATATTTTGTAGCTTATACCATAATAAATTAAAATGCTTAAAGATAACAAGATATATTCAGATTAACTTTAATTACAGGTATTTTAAACTTTTTTTAATAATTTAGATTATATGCCTAGTGATTCATCATTCTAAATTGCAGAAGAAAACTCTTAAAAAGAGGATACTTTCAAATGATACTGACATAACAGCTTTTGGGGGTATCACATTTATAAAAAAAATAAATATTGTTGTTAAAAATAGTTTAAATCGCTATAGTCGGACTGTTTTTTATTCTATTCATCGGAATAGTTTTATGGTTTCATTAGTTAATTAATTATAGTATTTTATATAAGCTTGAATTTTGATTCCTTAACTGCTTGTAACTTTGATTTTAAAATCTAAATTACAATTATTAAGTACATAAAAATTTAGTTTCTGAGAAAATTTATGAATGTTAAGTAATAAAATAGTAAAAGATTTTCGAAGAACTATTTTGAAATTTTATTATTCAATGACAATTTTACAGAAAGAACTTAATTCTGGGAAGTTAAAGCTTTTATTATGTGAAAAAAAGTAATTATAAATAATATTTAATAAACTCGAGAATATTCCTGGACATAGATTTTATAATTTAAATTATCCAGCAGTTTTGGTAAATAAACTAGCATAAATATTCTAATTAACCATTTATAAACTTAACCTAAATTAATTCTTCGGCGTTTAATCTAAATAAATTGCAGAATCACCCTTACAAACAACCGATTGATGTATAATTGAATTTTTTGCATCACTCACATACTAACATATGTGAAAGATATTTCACTGATTGATTAATTGATTGTATATTTAACGTTCAATGGTCATTTTATGCACAAGAGATTTAATTGGACCTACAGCTACTGGAGTTTAAAATGGATTCAGAACGACTATAAATAACCACATCTAAGTTTGAATCCGTTGAATTGAAGGGCAGTGCGCTAATCATTCGGCTTCAATTTTACTGATTGAAGGTCATATTGATAAGTCAAAAATTAGAAGAATATTCAGATATCATCCAAACACTAACATTGCAGGTAAAGTACTTGAAATGAAACTGTACTCGTGAAATCTAAATTCCGATTTTGAGTGTAAAGTATAACTCTACCGTATACTAAAAAACATTAAATTAACAGAAATGGTTTTAAGTAAACAAAATCGATACATTTTACAAATAAAAGAATATTTTATATATGAAAATTGTATAATCTGTGTGAATTGAAAATATATATTCCAGTTTTTGATAAATCGTTCATTATACAGTTCGTAAACAATAGATGGAATTAACTGGCCACTCATTATTATTGTGCAAATACTGAATTTTTCTCAAACAAAAAAATTTCTTTTTCTTTCCAGGAGTCAGCTAAGTATAATAAAGCATATTTTTAAAGCAATTTTTTAATAATTATCAACAACTCAGATGTTGATAATTATTAAAAATGAAAAATATCGTCCTAACTGATAATAAATTTTAAATTGTATGCCAAAATTTTAAAATATTATAATTACATGAAATGTGAAGGTCTATCATTATCATAATGCTATGCTGGCTTTTCTCCTTCCAAGTCAGTTTCTTATTTTTTTATGCTTCAGCTAAATATTACTAAATATCTCTTTTCAACTGTCTTTAATAATGCATGAAATGTTCTTATTTATCTTTATATTTCAATTATACTGGCTTTTCTTGATTAAGAAATTTTTTTCTTGCTTCACTAAAGTATATTAAAATATTTTACTTGTCTAAATAACTCATAAAGTTAATTTTCAATCATTATTATTGTGAAAAACTGATTTATTTAAACTAGAAACGTCTCTTTTATCTGTACATTAGCTAATTATAATAAAATATATTTTTTAAGTTGTCTTAATACACACACATGAAAAATGCTATTTAATCTTTATTATAGTAATATACTGAAGTTTCTCTCTATCTACAATTTTTTATTTTCATTCATTTGAATGTAGCAAATGTACTTTTTTAAATTGCCTTAAAAACATACTAGTGAATAAATTAGAAATAGAATTATCGAAAACAGAATTCAGTTGTTTATGGATTTTCCAAGGACAGAAGCAAGACCCAAAGCGAGAACAAACAGCAAAATATAATCCCGTGTTTACTTCTCCCCCTCCCCTCCACTCTTCCTCGTCCTTGCAGACCTCCATCAATGTTCTCATCCCTTTTTTCCTCGCCATCGAAATCATATATCCGCCGCTTGCGTCAGGGATAACTGCAACCGCAGTGGGTGACGATCGAACTGGTAAACAACACGTGATGCAGATGGAAAAATCGGCTTACCAGAACAAAGAAAGTAATGCAAATTTGTATGAAAGAAAATGGAGACAATATGCTGAATCACGTACGATTTTGCATTTCGTAAAGCTTTAAATTTCGTAAAAGAAATGCAAGAAGGATATACACTATTACGTAAAAGAAGTCGTGGAACTCAGGTGAGGAAACGCAAACAATCTCATGACTGATAAAAAAAATAGTGACAAAAACAAAAAATAAATTTTTTATTTGTTTGCCCCTAATAAATTTCTATTTTTAGAGCTACATGACTTTGGATCGTAGATAACGACGAAGTTATCAATTCCAAGTGCGAATGTGATGATTTATTGAAATTACTTCGCACTGAACTGCAAGACTATATCTAAATATCCTTACGTCATTTGCATGATTTCCCATGCGAGATTAAATGTCTTTCATTGACTTCAACTAACCGCGTTGATGTTAAATAATGATTCTCTAATTTAAAGGGTAATTGTAAAAATTGCCCAGCAAAAACTAGATCACACATAAATGCATAAGTATGGTTATTTCTGTAGGAACCTAGTTAACGCAGCAAATGCTTTGCATTTTTGTAGTTTATTTAAGAATTTATTAAAGTTTAGTATAATAAAATTAATATATTAATTACAGATTACATTAAATGAAATATTCAATTGAAACCGCGGTGGCATAGTTGGTTAGGACGGCCTTCTCCGAATCGGAAGGTAATGAGTTCGAATCTAGGCTTAATTGATGATCTGTAGAGTTCACTAATAGCGGATGAGGCACGTTAAAACTGGGCATGGTCGCAATATCCTCTAAATGAAATGATACTTCTGGGGGCGGCACACCAAATAGTGGGGGTCTTCTGCTCGGTCCCTGTTTCAAAATTTAAAGAAGACTCCACTCTGCTGCTTATATCTAACTGGTAGAGACCAACTCAGTGGTAGATACAGGAAAGCATGCTGATGCAACAACTCAGATGCTGATAGTTATTAAAAATGAAAAAATGTCGTCCTAACTGATAATAAATTTTAAATTGTATGCCAAAACTTTTTAAATTATTATTTGTAAAATAATATACATCTACGATTCAGCTTGCTTATTTATTTCCATCAATAAAATATAGTACCGAAATAAAAACTTTCATTTTAAGAAAGTTATAAAATTAATTGTTTTAATTGACTATTGAAATAAATTTCAAACGTTTCAACTCAATCAACTGCATAAAAAAAAATAAGATTTATGTGCAAGAAAAACTTTTCTAAAAACAAATCTTCTAAATTCATGGGCATTTTATTAGGAAATCATTCCCTACTCAGGGGATTGCGCAAAACGGATTCAGGAAATCGAAGCGATGCACAGTTGGAAAAACATGGAAAGAAAAGTCGAGAAAGAATACCCGATAAAGACTAAGCAAAAAAACACGAGCTGCCATCAAAGCAACGGTATTACTCCGTTAGCAATACAAAGCCGCGTAGTTAAGTTTTCGCATTAAGCGGCTTTCTCCAGTTCGTGAAGGTCAACAAAAGGAAGAGAACTGGGGAGAATCACGTTCAATCAGCACGTGCTCCTCCTTGCCTTGCTCCCCCTCCCAGACATGCGCAAAGCACACACATTTTCACTCCAGTGCAATTTTATTATTGATATTTTTTTCTTTTCCATTTTATATTGGAGCACTCCCAACTGCTACAGTACGGTCGGACGGACGAAATCCGGTAAAAGCACGTGGATTATCAGGTGACTTCTATTGATGTAACTGTATTTTTTTTTCCCCTTTCTCCGATAATCCAGCCGCTGTTAACACACGTGGAAGTAAAGGAATTTAATGAATTTTTTCCCCACTAGGTTCCATTATTTTGTTATATTCAAGTGCGATAGGGAAAAGCACGTTTTCTTTCACTGAGCAAAAACTGTGCAATGATAAAACAAAAATCCTAACGGTATATCTAAATGAATTGATTTTTGCAGTCTATTATCATTTTACACCGTTTTAGCTTATTCGTTCTTTTTTTCATTTCTCTATTTTTTTAGTATTAATCTTTTTTTTTGCATTCTTTATTATTTCTAAAAATTTACATTTCTATAGTTATTTTTTTATTATTTACAAAATTTATTAATAAAAAGTTTTAACATTTATGTAAATTTACGTTATCTTTAAATAATTTTTTTAATAAAAAAAAAAACAATCACAATTATTAACTTAATATTTTGCTGAAATATTTGTTATATTAGAAATGATATTTAAAATTAACTGCTGAAACTTTTCAATTATTAAATCTAAATATTTTATTTTTCAATGAAAAATACAATCAAATTTTTAAATTAAAACCAACGCAAATTGTTAATTACACTTCTCTTTTTGCTTCACCATCTATTATTATGTATCAAAATATTAGGTTAGTAATAAGTTAATTTAGATACAATAATAGATATTCCGTACTGGGGTAATTTATTTTTTAAAATTAATATTCATAACTTAACTGAAATATTATATGAATTTGCTTCTAAGGTTAGTTTCAAGTTTTGTATCATATTTCTAATTTATAAATGAAAACATTTGCAAATTTATTATGTTAATTATATACCTTTCAATCAACAAGGTTTCATAATTTTATAAAAAGGGATTTTCACACATTCGGTACAAGTTTATTATAGTAAGAAAGTTTTCGAAATAGTTTGATTTTTTTTCGTGATACTTCTCCATTTCTCAGTAGCACTTTTTGTTGCAACATGTACCAGAAAGTGATTTTGCATATTAATCGTCATCATCAATCAATGAATTTGAATTTCATACTCATTAAGAGTTTGTATATCACTTTCTGTAAATGTTACGACTAACAAACACTTAGCATTTTCCATTATTAATGAATACGATAATTTTTCAAAAGCATGTAACTAAAGGAATAATAGCCATAAGGCATAGTATTTAAGCCTGGCGACAATTTGGAACAAATTTTACATTCTTTATGTGTGCAGCTAAGATTTCGATATTATTTCACTATTTATACTCAAAATGATACTTTTGTATAGTATGTTGATAATAAGTTACAAGAACTTCCTATCGTGAATTTTGACACTCCGGAAGAAAAAAAAATATCTATCTCTTTGTACTATTTAATGCCTACCAGCCAGAGAGGATGCTTAGAAGTTTTTTGTGTTTTTTTTTCCCTTCGCCAGATCTGAATGCTGATTATCTATGAAAAGTTCTTCCTGGACAACAAAAAGTAGTGATAAATGTTATAAAAATGAAAGAAACGTCTGCCAACAATTTTTAACTGGTAGATTTTTATCTACACTGTATCAAAGTGTCTAGAACACAGTATATATTTCAATACATGATTTCATTGAGTATTTTCCATTAAAACTCATGTCGAAATACTAACTTTGTAGGCCATAATAATCTTCATGTAAGAAAATGGTACTTTCCAGGCTAATCTAAGGTTTATTCTACTTATCCAGTATGTTATTCAACTAATAATTTGTACAATGAATATATAACGCTACTGGTTATTTTTGTGTGTTCCCTGGGGGGGGAGAGAATTCATTGCAAAGTGACACCTACAAGCATCCACGCACCATAAATAAATGTATGTTAAATAAAGTTTTTTGACCCGTCTCATCCCCCCACGCCTTATTATTCCACTGCGCCGCTCTGAAGGGTGCCAGAACCACCCTGTGAGCCTGCAAATCCTCCTCAGGTTGTTGCTCCCGATGCCTACTGATTTTCCGAGTAAAAAGGATTGTCTGATCACAGAAATCCGAAAAAAGAATTCTAGCGATAAATAATGAATTGTTTCAAGCATATTTTGAAATTTAACAGATTTAGGTTCTTTTGTTAATTTTATAATTCATCGTTATATAAATGTTCGAATATTCCTCGGCCTATAAATGCATATTTTTAAAGAACTAATTTTACTTAAAAATTGTTTATATTTTTAATCATTTAATTTTTTTCTTTTAACCAAAATTAAAAGATTTTTACTATTTTTATTCTTTAATAAACCTTTATCTTGTTGAAACTTAACGTCGAACACGGAGAAGCTCGGAAATTTTCATTGATATTAATTAAATAAGTGATATTCTTGGGATGTGTTTCTAATTTGATGTTTGTGATTTTATCCCATTTTTATAAAAATATGATAATATATTAGTGAAATATAATATCTATGCATAATTTATGTATAGTATAAAATATTCCCAAAATATGATAAGTAAAATTTTAAATTTATTTGAACTTTTATAAACAGCATCAATTATTAAATAGACACAAATTTATCATTAAATAAAATACTTAGTTTTTTTAATATATAACTGAATCTAAATCTGAAATAAATTATACAATGTCATTAAGCAGCGCTTTTTAATTTGAATACGATTTCTTAATATATCAGTTAACAACAGGATGAAATATCTCAAACTACACTTGTAATAAATCATGGAAACATGTGGGAAGTCTCATTTAATTTCTCTAAAAACAATGCAGTTCAAATCCAAAAGATATCTAATATTTATTCCAAACATATTATTTTTTAAATTCATCAATATTTATTTATATTACATTATTATTTTATTTTAAATTGAATATGAATGTAAAGCACTTATCTATATATAATTAAACAACTAAGTTATAATTTATTTAGTCATATTTTTATAATGTTTTATGGATTGTTCGTATATTTTCACAAGAAACATTGAATAAAAATTATATTGTCCTTCCCTAAGATTTATTAAATAATGTTGCAGTAACTGTGTGTGTAAAATATTAATACTCAGTTCGATACGTCAATAATTTATTATATAATTTACTATTCGGATTGCTTAAATATTTTCCCAGAGAAACCTAAACATACAGTATTCTTCTACAAGATTTATTACATAATATGGCGTGAAAATTACTAATAATCAATTTATATATGGTAATGATTTATTTAACCTTTCTCTCGTACTTTTATATAATTTTATATTCGCAATATTCTTAAATATTCTCTTAGGAAACCTTGAATAAAAATAACATAGTCTTTCCACGAGATCAATTACATAATATTGCGTATAAATATACACATAAAATATTAGTAATTAACAAAAGCAATCGTTAATTAATTAATGTACCAAATATAAATTTACATATAGCAATAACTTATCCCAGCTGTTCATGATTTTCTATTAGGATTATCAAAAGATTCTCTTTAGAAACCTTGAATCAAAAACAGTACTGTTTTCCCCCAATATTCATTACATAACAAAGATCCATTTCATCGCGGTAATTGCAATATTGGGTATGCTATTCAGCGACACTGTGTACGTGAGCGCCTACGTGTACCACAACACACTGACAAGCCGGCCTTGTCAAGGTGAACGTCCTGCCCGTGACGTCAGTGAGTGCAGAGGCCTATTTCTTAGGTCCGATGATCCTTCGGTGAGCATTCAAGAAATCTCCGCTTGTCCCCAATTCTGGAAAACAAACGCGAATGTACGCTCTTTTGTGTCTTATCATCCACTGATTAGTGGGCGGCGGCGGCGTTGAAGATCGAGTTCAAGTCAAAAAAGAAGACATACCTCGATAATTTGGAGCAACGCATAATAGGCTCCATCGTCTCTAATTTCAGACGTTGGAAGATGAAATTGTTATGTAAAAGTATTTTCAAGACTAGAATATACTTTCGAAAAGTCTAGCCTTATCCTTCATATTGCAAACATTGAACTCAGTTTAGTATTAGTTATCGCAATCGTTAGTCTAAATCTCGTCTAAATTTGAGAATAAAAAACGCTTTATATTAGTGGGTCCCATTTAATGTGCAATACACGATTCGCAACTTTTTTTCTAGATTTAAATAGCTAGTTATATATAAAACGCAAAATAATATCAAATTAATATTTTGATATTGATTATATGAATATTGATAAACCTATCTTTAAAAAATAAATTAAATTATAAATAGTTAATTCAATAAGATATAAACTTATATAATATTTTCAATTTTTCTCATTAAATTATGACTGAAGCTATGATATAATTGATGCAATCTTTCACACACTACACACACACACACACACACACACACACACACACACACACACACACACACACACACACACACACACACACATATATATATATATATATATATATATATATATCATTAAACATATTTTGAAGTTCAACTTAATGACGAAATTATAAAAAGAAGAGTATGTTATATACTTTCGTTATATTTTCCAAAAATATAAACTTTAGATAGATGTTATAAATTTACAATTTTTTTTTTAAACGAAGAAATGCGTAGTTACAATAATAGTTAAAAACATGTAACTTTATACAAATCTAATTGTGCCCAATAATATTTTTGGAAACTAGGGTATATACATTAAATTTTATGACTTCGAAAAGGAAAATTTTTGAAATAGTATTTAAAATTCACTGATGTTTTTAGATTAGTTTTATAACTTATTATACATTTTAATGTATGCAGAATAAAAATTATTTTATTCATTAGTTAGAAATGAGACATTTCACGAAAAATAGGCAGAATATGGAAAACATATTTGCATGTTGTTTAAATTACAATTAAAATGCAAATGTATAATATATAAATTACAAACTGCGCATCACTGTTTAAAATGGAAATGTGTTCGATTACTGAAGGCTAAAATTAAAATACACTTACTCTTGTGGTTTTCTTACGGGAAAATCCAAATTCATCTTCTTCATTCGCAATTGTTGAAAAATTCAAATTTCTAAAAAATAATAAAGATAATTATTTTTATACAATATATTTAAATTTTTAATAAAGCACTAATTTAAAAATCAGTTAAAAATATTCTTTCAGATAAAGACATAAAAATGATTTAATTTTTAAAGTATTAATATATACAGTTATGTCGACATTTTTATGGTAATGGAATTTTCTTCTTCACATGTATTATGCATCTATTTTTCAACTTACAGATATTTATTAGATTTCATTAAACAACGCATTTCCATTGAAAGGCAAGAAAAAGTTTAAAATTTTTGTCTTTCAGCACATGTTGGGGAAGATGTTTAGATGGCTTCTGCTTTTTCTAGCGATTAATTACAATATGAGACGATTACATATTAAATAGATAACTAAGATGATTATTTTGAAACTCTCATGAAGACTCATTAGAATGTTAATATTAAATTCAATTGGTAGATGGCGACACTTATCAACTTGGTTATATTTAAACCATGTCTAATGATACTGTTTTTTATAATATTTTTTAAAATAAACTTTATTTGTTTTGGTAGTTTTTAACTCAATTAAATCCGTTATTATTATTCAATTAATTTTAAAAATCGCTCTCTCTCTCTCTCTCTTTATTTCTTATTTTTCTCAAAAGGCATTAAACTAAATATATTGCCAATTTGTTACTTTAATTAATACTACCCATATATCATATTAAATATTGCCAAAATTTATTGTATTTTTTGACATACTTATAATATACACACGGTGTGATTTTTATGCATTCAATATAAAAAAAATCATTAAATATTAAATACCAATAAAATAAAATGTATAAAAAGAAAGATAGGACTTTTTATGCATTTTATTTTATTTATATTGTAAACTTTTGGATTGTAAACATTTATAATGTAAACTTTTGGAAAAATAAATATTAAGGGAAATTCTATCAAGTAACAAAATAATTATATAAGCCTGCGCATTTGGGTTTATATGATGAATATATTTAATTTTTTTCTAAATGCTTATTACTATTTACACATTTCATTTGAAAAATTAATTAATAAAGTATACAGGTTATAAAGATAATTAATAGTTTTATTGTTTAACCTTCGCATATACATATGTATTATAATACATAAAAATATTGAGGTTTCTGGAAAAAAATTTTTGTGTTTCTATTTTAATTTGTTATAATTAAATACTATAAACTAAACCAGTTAATAATTTATTAAATAAATTAAAATTACTGTCATTTTTTTCAATTTCATTTTATTAATAAGCAGAGTCTCGAAATTTATATTAATATGATTTCATTCTTAAATTGTTAAACACAATGTGGAAACTTTTCTGGAACTACTGAAAAAGTATGTAAATAAATGTTCAATTGTGTGAATTCTTTTTTATGTGCGAACTCTTAATTATTTAAAATATTTTTCTTAGACAGTGGGCCATTAACATAGCAAGTGGGGTAGGAAACCCAGAGATCTTCTAAGCACCCAATCTACCACGTATCCCATACAAAGTATAAATAGTGTAAATTTATTTAAGAATATTTTAAGTAAAGATTATTACAAAGGTCAGTCACTTTGAGTGAAATTTTCGACTGCGTGGATTTTTATTTCAAAAGGTTGCTAATTCTTAGCAAACTTCCAGTAAACGAAAATTTGAGTGAAATTTTCGTTTACTGGAAGTTAGCTAAGAATTAGCAACCTTTGCAAACAATTTTACGTTACAGAATGTGCATATATGAATTTTCAAAGTTTAATAAACTTGCACATGACTTCTATTTATCACGCATCAAGAAAATAAGAAATGATTCTAAGAAAGAAAGTGAACTTTACCCCCAAAACCGTGTGACCCATTTCCATCTTCAAAAGTCACGAATCTTAATATCGCTAGAAAACACAAGAGACTGAATAAAGATTATAAGATGTCCTCTGAAACGAAGCTTCTTTATTATTTCAGGGTGGAACAACCTCAAAAAACAATCAGCCCCAAACATAAATAAAAATCCGAAATAGTTCGTTCAACCGAGACGAAGTCCCCATTTCGTCTTTAAGAACCGCAAGAGGTTTTCTCACGTGCAAGCCGAGAGGGTGATGATGCATCCGGCTTTGCAGTGCATTTTTCTCTGCTAACACAATGACCTACTTCGGAGGGTTCGTTTCTCTCTCCAGTGCCCCCCCTCCCCCTCCCGTGTTTGGGAAAAACGAGAACGAGCGAGAAAAGCAAACGAGACCGCTGCTTCCTCCTGCAGGTCGATCAACCCTGACCATGACAGTTGACTGACCTGCGCGATCCACCCCGAAAGTGGACCATCTTCGAAAGTTACGCCGCCAGGTTCTCCAAGCGGTTCCGAAAACGAAATGTGGGAATGCAAACACGTGTTTTCTCGTGCGCGTTCCCTTCCCTGGTTTTCGAGAGCACTTTGCTTCGCGATACCCCAGTTCCAGTGAGAATGTTTATACCTGCTACTTTTTTTTGGGATAGGTGTGGAGCGATCTAGAAGCAGTTCAGACCTATTTAATTCGCAATCAAAAATCGATAAGGTCAGAGCATCCGCTCAGAAAAAAATATTTTCAACATGTGAAAATATTCCATGACGTTTAGTCCAAATCATGGTCGTTTGCACTTGAAGAGCGTTACCTAGAATGTTTTATTTCCTATATTTTAACTCGTCGTTTCATTTTCCTACTAAAATTAATGAAAAATAAATTATGTTTCTATATGTGGTACAGGTCTATAAAATGCCTGAAATTTTTTTATATTTCATAGAGCATAAAATAGCGAAGATATAAAGAAACTTGTAGCTCTTATTCATATATATTTTACAGTGTGAATATATCCACTGATAATTCCCTTTTGTAATTAAAATAGAAGCTTTTTTATGTCATTAATTTTAGCCAATTCTCCTCTTTCTAATTTGAACAGCTTTCATTTTCATACTTTTACCATTTCACGGGAAGATGGATTTGAACAAGTTTCTCAAGCACCCAGATTAGAAATGCACTAGTAGAAGTTCAATAACAAGACAGAGGGTTATAAAACATTTTTAATCTAACTATTAATGCTATTTATTTATATTTTAATTATATGAATTATTAAACATCAAAGTGTGCCTGATGATTTACATTAAAAAAACATGTAAAATTATCATGAACAATGAGGTGCTGTTACGAGTTTCAATTACAATATGTTTATCAAACATTAAATAGTTTTTGATAGTTTGATATCATGTCAAGCATGGAAAAACTTTTGATATTACAGAATGTTCAAAAAATATTTTAATATATAATATAAGACGGAAAATTTATTTTAAGCAAAAACTAATTTATTAATATCATCATCTTTTTTAAATATTTCTCAGAAAATTGAATGGTAAAATAATTGACTTCAATAAAATTTGCATTTTATTTTTATATAATATTTTTTTAATAATGCATACGGAAAGTATTATTAAAATATCCTACTACGTGAAACAATTTAAAAAGTCATTGATAATTAAATAAATAAAAAATTTACAAAAATATGCATTTCAGAAAACATTAATCTTTGTTAATTTTTAGTTTAACAAATAAAATAAAAAGAATTTTAATAACTCATATGTGATTCCATAATAACTTAAAACTTTCAAAGTAATTAATCTAATAATTAATTTAAAATTTCACTGCATAATTAATAATCTGAGAGTCTAATAATCAATATTCAAAATCTGGTAAACCAAGAATAAATTTGAGGAAAATTGTTTTAAATAATTTTTAAATTAGATTTATTTTGGCACAGCCTTACAACCAAAGTCTATTGTGAGATTTCTTTATGAGAACTTGGGCATAAATCATTACCTTCTGTAAGAGTTTTTACAGATACTGGGTCATGTACTAGTGATTTCAAAGGAGGAAACTCAAAGAATTCCTTAGCACGCATTCCGGCAGGCGTGAATGCAGATAATAAAAACGTAACGTCCAGTTTTAATAATAAATTTCAATAATTAAAAACAACACTCATTGTTCAATAAGGCTTAGGACTGAAGCCTGGAATTTTCATTTCCAGGCTTCAGTCTTAAGCATTATCCAATTAAGAACGAAATCAAATGTGTTTAAACTGTTCATAGAACGGTGAGAAAAAGCCTCTTTCTCGAAATAGCGTGTTCGATATCAGACCCAACCGAAACCCCATGAATTGGGATGGACTGAGATTTTCAACGCGCACAGGGCACGTTATAAGTTACATTAGGATCAATGTCCTTTCACTAGTAGGGTGTAATCTGGAGTGAAAAGGCTCAGGTCTTAATTATAGCACTTGACAGTGATTCAAAATTATGAGACGGTCGGATGTATTCAACGGCTTTGCTCGACAGAACATAGCCAATAACTCCAATTTATGTATCACTTAAACCAAAAATAAAATTATACTTGATTAACATTAATCAGTAAAAATGAAAAGTTTAAATTGAAAAATATTTTTAGCAAATTATTATATTTAAAATCTTAAGTTATACGTCAATGATTTTTACTATAATGATTTTTAATATCTGTGTCGAAATTCGAAAAAAAAAATATTTAGTGAAAAGTAATCCGCAAAGTCATAATCAAAAACACATTAAATTACTGGTTCTTTTAAACAGAAAAAAATATTTATGCTAATTGAGATAACTCCTAATTAAAACATAATTCCCGCTACCTAATTTTCAAAAATACGAGGTCACTTATGGAGAAAATCTTTGGCATCAGTCTGATTGGCGTAGAGCTGAGTGCCTAAGAATAGTTTTTGCATTCCCTAATACTGAGTTGAAGTCAATGTGCTTCAGATGGAAAGAAGAGAGAGCGAGAGAGAGAGATGACCGCATTTTTTCCGGGGCGACGTCGAATAGTCCTCACTCTTTGATGGGGTCAAAGGCCGAGCAGGTAATGAGGAAGGTCGAGGACCCCGAAAAAAAAAAAAGGACCGCGTCACAGAGGGCAAGAAGGGTTGGAACTACCTGTTGCATTTACTGGTTGCAATAGTGTTTCGTTTTTAAATTCATGACGTATGTAAATGGGAGAGACATTTTTGAAAGGACTTTTTGAGGATGAATGAATGACAAGCAAACATTTAAGGAAGTCTGTGATTTTAAAAGCGAGAAATAAAATAGAGTGATTGAAAATAGTATTACAAATAGTGCTCTTTTTTAAGTAGTTGCTTTTAGTGTGTCTCATTTTTTCGGATCGTTGTCTTATTTTTAGTTACACGAAAAATATAGTTAGTCATTGATAGAAAAATTTAAATTTTTATTTCCAACTTCTAAAATAATGCATTTTTAACAGAAAACATTCATTCAAATAAATAATCTAATATTTAACAATGAGATTATTAATATTTGAAAACTAAATTAATTATAATTATTGTGTTAATTTTACTGTAGAGAAAAACATTAACATTGAAATAAAATGAAATCTTTGTATAACAGTTCTTCCTACATATCATAAGTGATTCTTAAGGGAAAATGCATCCCTGTACAACTTTTCATATAAAAAAAACGTTACCTCATTAAAGATTATTTAAATAAATTTTACCTCCTTTGTGATTATGATAAGGTTTAAAAGAAAAATTCGTCTTAATATAACTTAAATTATACACGACTAAATAATAATGAGCCTGAATAAATTCATAGGAAAATTGAACAAATTTTTGTATTTCGATGTGTTAAAATTAATATTAAAATTACATTATGTATGTAAAATTACTACAAATGAAAGTTAAGTTATTAAGATAAATTACTTTTTAAAGAGTTCATAGACCTTTTTAGAATTTAAAACCCGCCTTTTCGTTGCCGAACGAGCATTTTTATTATTAGAGTAAATAAAAATAATAGTAAAGAAATAAAGTTGAAAAGAATTTTTTCTCTTAAAGATTATCTTGTTCAAGATTACAGCAAAAGGGGCATTATAAAAATTCATTTTTTTTTGTTTTAAACTAAGATATATTATTTTGAACACAATATATAAATGAATATTGTAAAATGACTTAAAATTCTAAATGGGTTAAAATACACATAACAATCAATAATCATGTTGGAAAACTACATTTTTTACAACATGCTAAAATAAGATACATTTTTTAAAGAATATTTTTATGGTTATTAAAAATTTTGCTCATTCGTTTTAATTATTCAAACTCTTCCTTTTTTCCCCCGAAAAAAAGAGGACCACCTTAGTGAGGTTAAGTATGCATAAAATATTCAACTACTTTTAAATTATTGCTATATAAGTTCTGAATTATAATTAAAAATACGTTGAAACAATTAAATATTATTTAAATTTCTCAAAGTGTTTATTTGAAAATATTTTTTTCCGAATATTTTTCATAACATTCATTTCTCAATATTTATCAAATACTCTAGCTATAATACACAAATAAAATAATATTATATCATAAAATCAGCTTCAAATTACAATCAGGCAAAAATCATAGCTTTTTAAACAAAATTCAATTATATAATGAAACTGATAGAAATAATACAATTATTAAAAAAAAATGAAATCATTTTTTAAAAAAATTATTCTTTGCACATAATATATAAATAACTTCCAAATCACATTTATTACTTTTTTAAAACGACAATTCGAATTCTTTTGCACAATTGGTTTATATTACATCTTCCAATACCTTAATTACTAAACTTGTTGTAAACCTATACCGTAACCATAAACATTTCCTCAAAATGGATTCCAAATATGAATTAAAATTACGAAAATTGACTCAATATAAAACAATCCTCGCCTTTTAATAACAATCAAAATAACGATGAATGTGACGATTGATATCACACTAGAGTACTTTCAATTAAAACTGGTTTACGTATTCCAAATATGAATTAAAATTACGAAAATTGACTGAATATAAAACAATCCTCGCCTTTTAATAACAACCAAAATAACGATGAATGTGACGATTGATAATCACACTAGAGTACTTTCAATTAAAACTGGTTTAAAGAAGCAATAAATGCTTTTTAAGGAGATGAAGATAAAAAAAAAAACCCATTAAATCACATCTAACAGCAAGAAACTTCTCAGGACTTATATTCCATTTGAAAAAACACAGACCAAAAGTTTAAGGATTTAAATTCTATACGAATATCCCATTTCCATCTCGTAGTGCAAAGAACTGTCTACGAATAGTTCAATAACCTTAACATTATCGGTTGCTTTTTCTTAAATTGCAGTTTCTTTTTTCATTCTTTGGTAACCAACCCCTAAATGATGTAGTTTAAAAATAAATCTTTTGATGGAAGGCTGTTCTTTTTTCTTGTTTCTTTTAATAAGAATATTTATATATATATGTTTGTTCGAAAAGTAGATTAGGATTTGAAATGAAGTAAAAAATGTGAATGATGAGGGTGAAAGAGAACGTATTTGGTAGGTATTTTAGATAAAAAAAAAGGTATGATTTTAAATAGTAAATGTTGCATAACAAAATATTAATGTCGTATAAATTAGTTAAAAGAAAAATCTGTAATTTATTTTATTTTTACAATTAATTTTAGCTATGATTGATTTTACTTAATATATATTTAAAAAAAGAATAATTTTAATTTAATTTACTTGAAATATCTTTAACAAATGATTATAGTTACTCATCTAAACTATTGTTTAGATAAGCATGTGAGTGCCAGAAATATTTTTCTAAAGATTTATTCCTCAGAAAGTTTAATTTTGTTTTCTAAATAATACTATATTCTCCCAATAAAACTATGTATATCAACCATTATTATCTAAGAATAATGGTTGAGAAATATAATAGAAAAATATTACTTAATGGTATATATCATTTACAGACTAATTTCATTTCAAAAGTCACGTAGTAACATAACTGCATGCTTTTGATAGAAAAGATAAAGGGTATAGAATTTCCCCCTTTTTTATATCAGTCGAGACACGTGATTAACAGTCCAAATATTCTGCAACATTTGATGGTAGTTACACAAAAAGTATTCAAACTCTCGTGAGGTTGGTGAAACCTACGCAACCATTCATTTGAGTGCATAAAAAAAAGAATGTGGGATTATAATATATGTGTGTGTGTGTGTATGTGTACATAATGAATGTTCCCTTATATTACCCCTACACTGAAGTGCTTTGTTAAGCATTTAACAACTCTGTAGCATCTTCTATATAAATCCTCTTCAGTAAAATAGACACAGATGTCTGCTAACCACAGTAACGATTACACCTTTGCTACAGATGGACAATTTAACTTTATTTAATCTTTTCTTTAAATAAATGTTATTTGAAATGTATCCGTGTCTTGCATTCACTGCCTAAATACTATGCTGCTGATTGCTTCCAAGTTATGAATTATTATATTCAGAAATAATATATATATATATATATATATATATATATATATATATATATATATATATATATATATATATATATATATATATATATATATATATATATATATATATATATATATATATATATATATATATATATATATATATATATATGTATATATATATATATATATATATATATATGTGTGTGTGTGTACAACATTATAACGGATATATATTTTATAAATAATTATAAAATTTTATTCCTTTGTGTAGAATCGTATGATTGAATCTTTTTGTTGCAATTTCCTGCACTGATGATGTAATAATTAATTTCAAAAACATTTAAAAAAAATGGAATTTTAGCATTTTTGGCGTTGTTATAACACTGCATTCCTCCAACACACGGTAGTGACATAATAGCGCAGATAAATGAAAAATGATTCTCGGGTGCCACCTCTTCTTCGCCCTTCCCAGGAAAGCTTGTACCTGGCGAAGAAACCGGAGAGTTGCGTAATGTGAAAGCGGAGAGGAGAAACAAAAATCAAACGTATCTAGTCCAGGTCAAAGTCGGTTGAAGCAAAACAAGGTCACGCCGCGGTGGCGAGGTGACCCAGTCACGTTGTCGTTGCCATGGGCAACAGGAATCGTCCTTGGGATACCGTCTCTTCATACACATTGCCAGTCACATGGTTAGAAAAAAATATGATCACGAAAGCAAAGGGTGAAGGCAAAAAATATATAATTGGGAGACAACGTGTAATAAGAACTGAGATTCACACAGTTTCGGATAGCATTCCAGTACAGTTACAGTTATTGCATCAGATTTGAACTGTAATCTTATTTCATCAACATTAAAATTCATATGCGTTTTCTCTTTCTATTCTTCGGCTCCATTCCGATACTTTTCACTTGTTGAATATAGTGAGGAGAAATTAATAACAAGGGAAGAGCTTGCTGTTTTTGTAGTGGAAAAAAATAATTCACTACAAAAATATTGTAATCATTCAGTAGGAAGATTAAAAGAGTTTTTTTTTAGTGGCGCTTTCTTGAAAAATTAAGCTTCATTGTTGTTGATAAAACCAGGGGAAAATAATTAAAATAATTTCCTATTTAGAATCAAACTTAATCGTTTTTGATTTATATATATATATATATATATATATATATATATATATATATATATATATATATATATATATATATATATATATATATATATATATATATATGCATATAATTGAATTTTGTTGATTTTATCATTTTATTTTGTGCAAATAAAAATGATATAAATCAATATAATTTGAAACAAAGAGATAAGTAAAGGAATCTATATCTCCTATTTTGAATAAAATTATTACATAAACTTATTATAAAATCAATGCATTATAGTTATAGCTAAACTTTCTCTGAGGCAGTAGGAGCATATTTGGTTTTACAAAATTAGTTAAAAGATAAAATTAATAGCCCTTACATTTTGTATAATTATAAGTAAGCCTAAAAAAGCGTAAAATTTAATTTTTTTTAAATAATATACATCAGTGTATAGCGATTTGTACATCATTTGAGTAACTTTAAATAAACACAATATCTATAAAAATTACCTCCAAAAAATTGTCTCATAAATGTAATATCCACTTTTCCCTCAAAAAAATTTAAAAATTATCAGTGTAATATAAAATTATTTTATTGTTTAAATATATTAATGCCAAAATTAATTTGGACTTTAATGATATTACAAATACAATCCTAAAGGACCATTCAAACATTAATAATATAACAAATAGTAACAAAAATCAGTTTTTTGTTTAAATAATTTTTGGGCTTTCAAAGATGTAATGTGTATTTTATTTTTGTTTTTGTATAATATTATTAAGCTGATTAACATTTCCTTTACATAAAATTAATCGTTAAATGTTTAATGTACTTATTTATCATCACTGAGAAGTTTAATTTTAATTTACTACAGCATTTTGCAATTTCTATACATAACCTGAAAACTTTCAATAGTCTTTAAAACACATGAACAACTTATATTTTAGTAGATGCTGATTGGCTATTTCAAAATGCAGTATTTAAAATATTTCAAAAAGTTCAATAATGTTAAGGGACGAATTCCTATAATAAGATGGGGAAAAATTGAGAATTTTTTCGTCCAACGGTCGACAAGTTGCTAGTTCGTCACAGAATTCAAGTGGAATCTTGTCGACGGCAATCGATATTCTAGAATTTGTCACGTGGGAAAAACGGAAGGAGAGAATCGATCGTCTGCCACAGAAAAGTCATGCTCTGGCAACATCCACGATTAAGCTTACAGAAAATCACTTTTGTTTATATCCTAAAACAGAATTTTATATTCAACTAATAATACATTACAATTTTCAATATATGGATTCCAATTACAAAAACCATTTGGTAATCATAAAATATAATCTAGATGTCTTTTATTATTTTTTCTTTTTCTGAATAAATTAACTTTGAAATAATATAAATATTTTAAATTCCCACATGCAGTCAATTTTTAATAATAAAATCGTTTACATACTTAAATTTTATCTCTGGGACATGTTAAAATTAAATATGAGATAAATAGTACAATAATAGCTCTTACTATTTTTTAAATCCTCTCTTTAACAAACAATATGTGCTAATCATAAGAAAAAAATTAAAATTTAATACATTATTTCAAAATGTGAATGCAATATTTTAAGTTTTTTAATTTTTTTAAACTTTTTAAAATATACTTGTTCATTGTTCCTAATTTATATAATACATTTGAAGATTGGTTTGAAATTTGTAACAATTCTTTCCATTAAATATTTTAAAAAATAATATTATAAAATCATCAATAACATAATTACTAAGTTATTTTTCATTTTAAGAAATATTTCACAGAAATAATGAATAGAATTTATGTAAAAAATCTAATAAATATTTATAATAATTGTGTGACTAGAAGATTGAGATGATAGTGTTTCATAAAAGATATTAATATGGGATTTTTTTATTTTTCATCATTTATATGAGCAAAAAAATTTAAATACTTTTCATAGATATTATTAAATTCTGTTAAATCTAGTTACTGAACATTCTAAAACTTACAATTGTAATAAATTATTTGCTGTTATAATATCAATTATGAATGAAAGATTTAAATGTGTATGCTGAAAAAAACTACTTTAAAAATAAAATTATTAATTTTCTTCAGCATATTCTAAAATTATCTTATAAGCAAATTCATTTACATATTCATTAATTGAAATTCAGACCCCAATAAGAAAATAACCGTATCAAAATTCGACTACATATTAATTTTAGAGCATTTATAATTATTCAAAATAAATATGTTAACTTATGATTTATCTTTCAGAAAAATATTTACCCGAAATATTCTAATTATGTTTTTTTACAAAAAAATCCAGGCGTTTTTATCATTAAATCTCAAATCATAGAGTCTTAAATATGTAAGGGTATTCACTTCATTCTTACTGACCCTAAATTGGGTCAGTGTGTTATTTTCCCCAAAGAACATTAAGTTCTATTTTTAGGTAGATAAACAAACTCATCAGATATTTCAACTCGCGTGATTTTCCAACATATGCCATAGGTTTAAAGTGAAGAATGCGACCTATTTTTTTGGAAATTAAAAAAAACTTGCATTTTAAAAAAAATACAGATCTTAGATTGCTAACGAAATTAGTTCCCAAAGAATTTTTGAAACAAAAAAAAAACTTAAAATAAAAGAAACTTTTGAAACTTTTCCTTAAATAAAATCTTTTAAAAATTAATATATTCCTTCTTAAATAAATTTTGACGAATAAAACTAAGAAAGATCAATTACTCAATAAAATTATAGTTATAATGGCATTATTAACTGACAATGTATTGTTAATACCACTAATAGTCTTTCTAAGTTTTTCAAGTATGATAACGAAATAAAAGAAAGTTTGAAATGTGGTATTTTCATGTGTAAATATTAATGCCACGAAGTTTCATTGTTAATAATTAATTTTATTTCATTTAATAAATAATGAACATTATTGATGGGAATAAGTAGTGCAAAATCATTGTTATCGCGTATGTGAAATTAATCAAATATCACTTTAAAATGCATTGTAAATATGAAAACATTAAGATCCTTTATTTATATCTATAAATAAGTTACATATAGACTGTAATATATCGAGATACCGTAAACTGTTAAAAAGTTTTTCTTGCATTTTATTTCAGTTCTGCAAAAACTGAAATAAACTCCAGTCATACACACACACATTAATTTTTTTCTATTTAAATTATATACTTGGCATTGCAAATATATGTGCTTTTATATGAGTGACCTAATTAACTTTTCACTTTCTCGAAATTTGTGCGAGAAAGAAAAATGTCATTCAAGCCTGGCTGAATTCAGCAACTTGACGGTAACCAACAACAAAGGTTGCAAGGAAACCTTCGGAAGCAGATTTTATTTTCAGTATCCAGGCGATGGGTAAAAGTGAGGACTTCACTGAAGCGGTTTACATAGCGGAAGTGAAGAGGACAAAACGGGTTTCGAGATCACTGGGTCAAACGCGTAACCTTCAAATTTTACGGCATTTCGATTTGTGTCAAGTCAACCAACCAAACAATCCAATGTCAACTAAATCGCCAAGTGTTCTCAGGAGAGTTGCCTTATTTACTTCTTATGCACGTGATTTATGCATAGGGTTAATTTAATACAATAACAATTATCGGAAATCTAAACAAACATATTTAAAACTCCAATCAGTAAATAAAGTTGGTAACAAAGTATAACAAATTTAGAAACAAAGTAAAACTAGGTTAAGATGTGTTTAATATATTTTCTTTTGAAGGTAAATTTAAGTGTGTTATTTTACAATTTTTGCTTCATCAACTATCTTTACCAAAATTGCGACTATTAAATAACAATATCACAATTGAATATAGAAATTTTATAAATGTTATTGATTATAATGTTTTTTTTCATTTAAAAGAAATTATGAATGTTGTTGAATTGAACATAAAGTGTAGGATAAAATACTACAAAATCAACTCAACATTTATTTTCTACATTTTTAAAATATCAAAAGAATTAAACAACCAGAGTTTTTGTTACATAGAATTCAAATCCAGACTTAGAAGATGGAACGTATTTTATTTAAGTACAATGATATGTCAGTTGGGATGTAGGAAAAAATCTTATGAAATCATTAAATATCAATTTTTCAACAGCACAAGTAAAAGTATCAAAAGAAGCCTAAGCCTTCTATAAACCACATTTACAAGTTGAAATAGCAAAATGGTAAATGTTATATCTATGGTTAATTTAAATGAATATGTTAAAATTGTATCTTATTTTATTGTTTTTTTACAAATCCCAAATTTGTATTAAAATATTTTCAAAAATTAAAATTATTTAAATAATACATATATCAATATAAAGTTTTTTTATAATAAATTCAAAAATATTTTACCATTAGTTTTTATTAAGAAATATTGATTGAACAGAATATGCTTTAATATATATATATATATATATATATATATATATATATATATATATATATATATATATATATATATATATATATATATATATATATATATATATATATGTGTGTGTGTGTGTGTGTGTGTGTGTAATTTCAGACTTCTGTTACCAAGAAATATTTCACGTAACTGCTTAAAGCAATCTTCTCCGCAAAACGAAGAGTTGCGTTAGAAAAACGCTTTTACAGGTTCTTGTGAATTGATAAAAAGTATTTAACATTTTACAGCACAGGTTTACGCATTAAAAAAAATTATCGTTGATAAAAAGAACTGTATTTTCGATAATTTTTTCACAGAATTGCTTGTTCAACTTTCAACAATAATTCTGAGAAATATTTTTTTTATATTTTTAACTTGTGTATTTTATTACTTTATCACAGTTAATTATAATAATTAAAAATACATAAGTAGTGTCTATTGTACGAAAATATATTTCAAGAATATATTTCTTCTTTTAAAAGTTGCTATTTACTTATTCCATTTAATTATATTTCAGCTATCCATCTATTGTCCGGATTACATTTATTGCTCAGTATTTCGCTAAAATATAGCCAAAAACCTCTTTAAACTAGCCATTATATTTTAGTCAAATAATGTTTTGTAAAGTCAATTTTTGTGGAATTTTATCATTAATGTAATATATAGTTTTTTCAAATTGTTTTCATGCATCCAATTACTTTATATATTTTTTGCCAGTTATTGAATAATGAGAAATATTTGTATCTGATTATATAGAAAAAGACCGCATTTTATCTAAATATTTATTTTCTTATATAAATATTTATTTAGAAAAATAATTAATGTTAAACTAATATCTAATATTATTGATGACATTAAATAAAAATTAATTTAGTTATTATTTTCAATAAAATTAAATAATTTGTGCATGTTTTTATAAATATTTATGAGCTATTTCATTTTACGTACATAATGTGTATTGTTACAAGATTATAATTACTTTGAATTAGAATTAAAGACAGAAAATTCGACATGAAGTTTAAGAAAACAATGCTAACAACATTGCATTAGATATTCCATTTATCTATATGACAGCAATTAATCAATATCTATCAACTATTTGTCGATGACAGTAAATGGGAATTGTTTTAGACTTAATTTTCTAAACAATTATGTGAGTTATAAATGTACAAATATTTATTTTCACAATGAAATTGTTCTTCAAATAAAGTTAAGAACTATCCTTATGAATTCAACAATAAAATGACTTTATTGGATAGAAGCCAAATATTTTTCTCATGTACCACAGAAAAACACGTGCAAAAACATGTGCAAAATTTTGTAGATTGAAGAATTACACAGCGGTATCAAACTGTTGCCACAAGATAGATACTATATAACAGGTGTAATATTCTTTCAACTCATTTAGATATTTGAATTTTATGTTACTGAAAAATAAATAGTTTCTCACACCGGGTCTTGAATGATGAGAAATGAATCGGTGCATATCTGATTTTAATTGGACAGCCATTCCATTTTCTTCGCCTGCAGACGATAACGATTGCAGAAAAAAATTGAATAATGAGCTGCCGCAAGTCAAGTTTGAGTATAAGCATTCGAAGAGTACTTAAAGCACGGCGTGTGATCATTGCCGCAGGTTTCAAACACATTAAGCAAGTGATAATTGTATCTAAAGAGAAGACTGTAATATTCTACGACAAGTACAGTCATAAATAACTCAGGAACTTCTTAGAATTATCGGAAAGGTGTCTTATCAAGTTATATAAATTTGATTTGCTTGACAGTAGTTAATCTTAAACTAAGTAATTTGATAACACATGAATCTAGGCTAATTAATTTCCATCATAAACTTATTTAAACATTACATGAGAGAACTTGTCAATAGTTATTACAGGGACATTATCTATGATTAGGGTTAAAAAGGCAATAAGAAGACATTTAAATATTATGTAATTCAATTTAAAAGCATAAATAAATTATGCACTGCATTTAAAAATTATTTTTGACGACATTTTTTCCTGATTTCTGTTATCAAAGTACGTTTATAATTGAAAACTGTTTAGCTGATATTACTTTTTTGGCAAAATGTATATGCGTAAATAAATATTTAAACCGAATAAGAAAAGACTAGAAATTTATGAAAATATAATGAATATATGCAAGTTAATTTGTGACAATATAAGTTTAAATATTTCATTTATATCAATAAATGTAAAATATATATCTTAAGAATACAAATTTAAGTATAATAATACATAATTCATACAAACTAACAGATCAGTGAAGTTAGTTTTTAGTGTTTTCATTAATTTAAAACATGAAAAATATAACAATTTTTTTAAATTTCGCAAAAAATTTTGAAAAATATTTTTTTAAAAAAAGAGTTAAAACACTATTTTTTATTATTTTAACATATGAATACAAAAATTATCGACTGGAAGTAATAAATTAATGATTAGTTTTATATACAATTGAAAATATATAACAGCTAAGTGAGCAATTAGTTAAGAAAAAATTACGCACTTTACAACTTTTTAAGAGTAAAATATTAAATCAAGTGAGAAAATTTAAATTAATGTAATAAAACAATTTAAATATCAGTATGATTCACAAATTAAAATATTCACTTAATCAATTATCTTTATGTTTATCTAGTAAAAACAATTGCATAAAAATATAAATTATGTTTATAAAAATATTAAACATAAAATAATATACAGATTAAAATGCATGATAATATATCTTATATCAAAATAAACATAATTTTTATAATATTTACAAATATAATTTAATAAAGAAAAAAGTTTTTCACTGTGATAAAATAAGTGAAGAAATTATAATTTCCAAAATTTTTATGCTACGTGAACGGTTTTATTTCACAAAATTTTTAATATACCTGAACGAGATTTATTAATGATTTAAAATCTATTTCAGTATTATGAATCTAAATAGTGTGTATCATGTTAAAATATCAATAGTAAAAATTTATTAATTTAAAGACTTTTTTGTCCATCAACAATAACTACACATTAAAGTATATAAATATCTGATTTTAATTACATGTTTCAGATATTTAATTTTTTTTCATAATCTTAAGTATATTGTTTTATTCTAGTTTGCTCACAAAAATTGATATTATTTAGATGCATTTTTGGAATATTATAATATAATGTATATATATGAAATAAATGTTGTTAATTAAATACCGATGTTAGCCAATAAACAAATATATAAATTAATAATGTTACATATTTATTTACATTTAACCAGAGCGATGTTGAGAACATTAACATTAGGATTATTAACAAGGAACTATCATTTTTTTATAAAAATGTTTCAGTATTTTCTAATAAATATATTAATTTCTACTTATTTTAAAATATGACGTAAAAAATTTTCGCTTAAAATTGAAACTAAATGTAGTATTTTATATTTTTTTTTAAAAAAAAGAAATAATTCTAATTAACTTTGCTTACCTTTCAACTTTCATTCTGTGCGTCAACGGTTCTTCCCATGTCATAGTATCCATTTAGAACATTTATCAGGAAAAACGAGAGTAAAAAAAATATTAAAATATGTATAAAATTCGAGATGAAGAATTGCAATTTCAATAACTGCAACTGTCACTTAATGACGATGATCAGAGAATATTAACATTAGGAGTTGGACCTCCTTCAGTTCAACAGAGAGTAAAGGAGCACATCGCGAACGCGTGTTCTCTGACTGCGCCTTTCGAGTTGTTCTGACTGCATAGTTTGTTGCTCTTCCATTGGCTCACGTGCCCGACTGGTGACGTCACTGTGCCGTTTTCCCCGTACACAATATCACGCGACTGGAGAACGTGTGCCCGGTACAACATCGGTGGCGCTGCTTATTTACTGTTAGTTTGTGGTGTAATATTATTCAGAGTTTAAAATTCACGGCTAGCTGCCCAGAAGGTGGGTCATGGAAAGTAAGCTCATGGCCGCAGCGGAAGATTCTCATTAGAAACAGGGCCTGCTTACGTTGCTAATCGCTCTGGTGTTCCAAAATGCACTCCATTTCATGGCTGCAGAAAAGAACACTTCGAATAAAAACAATTTACCTATAGAAAAGTAAAATATTCAGATTTTTTTTCACATGTCAGTATTTAAAATTCATGTATATATAGCGAAACATTTTATTTGGTATAGCTATAGAAACTAACAGAGAATATAACATTAAAAAATGTATAAGATAATAAATTGAAATGTAAAGGTAATCAAAGTGTTCTTTTTTGAAGTCACAAAAATGCATTTTTTTGTTTCATTAAGGGTTAAAAAGCTTTTAACTTTTAATAAATAAAACTAGAATCTGAATAAATACCATCTACTCAATTCGAAACATGATTGGTTTCCACAAAAAGGCATATATTTCCTCAATCATAACATTATGTTACCAAAACAAAAGAAAATTTAATTATTTTATATAAGCATGTTACTTCACCAAAGGATACTTTGCTAATTTTTTTAGATGAATAAAGGAATTGAAGCTAACTACAAAATTGTTGTTAAAACCGAAAAGGTAAACACAAAGAACGAAAAAACTTTAATTCTCTTCCTTCTTATGGCAACAACAAAATATCAAAACCAATTTGAGTATTATTATATTAATTAAAAATATAAACTATAAAACTATTAATTTCATTAAAAATAAATGTGTACATATTTTTTAAAAAATTTAAAAAATTTTAGCTATAGTTAAAAGTATTACATATTTGAAATTTACATGTAATTTCTTTATAAAATATTGGTGAAAGAAATAATTTTTATTTTATTAGTAATATTCAATTAAGAATAATTAACATTACACAATCACTAAGTTTATCTGAAACAATAAAAATAAGGGCTATCCAATCATCTTGGTCTGTGGTAAAGATTAATTTCATTGTTATAAAAACCGTTCAAGATATCATAAACATACGATATATAAAGACATTTTTATCTTTGAATGAAAGTAATATGCAAACTAAAACAGCTTTCATCTTTAGAATTTCATAAGCAAATTAAATTTGAATTTTAAACAATATCTTTAAATAATACAAATAATTGTGTAAAATAAGTATTTAAAAATTATTTTATTTATTTAAATAATTTAAAGATTTCAGAGAAAATGGCGTAAATTTCAAAAAAATCTATTTTATTTTTACGGTTCATATGAAATGATACATAAAAAAATTACTTTGGCTAAAAATATTTCTGTTGAATAAAACTTGGAGAGAGAGAAGGAAGAAAAATTAACAGCTGAAGGAGTCAAGTTATATTTTGGGGAAAGGGGATTTCAATTCAGTATTGCAAAATGACAAAAATTCACAATAAAGTCTAAAGGTATATTTAGATATTTTAAGCATATTTTGGAGAGAGGAGGTATTGAATGGCCTAATTACTGATTCCTAATGCCTCCTATTGATATATAAGCAAAGGTCTGTAAGAAAGTTTGACTACTTTTGTGAATTAAAGAGCATTTCTTTGAGGAAAATATAATTTAGCAAATTATAACTCGTGCGTAACTCTTAATAAAGTATTTAATGAATGTTTCACAAAATATAAATTACACATGATATGATTTAAATAAAATTATGAATGTAAATACCCCAGTATCGTATAAACTTCAACAGTTATTTCATTAAAAATTATACAGCTTTATTGTCGAAATGGTCAACTACAAGAAAGGAATCAATAATTGGAAAACAAAATTATGATTAAAAGTCACTTAAAATATTCTATAATAGGAAGATTGTTTTAATATTATGGTATTGAATCTTAGAAATTTGGTAATAAGAAAGATAGATAAAAATTATTAAAATAAATTTTTGTGTTGAAAATAATGGATGAATCGACTTATTAAAATATAATAGTGGAAACAAAATTTCACTTTTATGAGTCCAGAAATGTGCGGTCATCTTTAACAAATAATTCTCCATGGGCTAGTAATAGGATAGCATTCCAGTTGCAACTGTTGTCAAAAAATAGGAAACAACTGTTGATACTGCTAATGGTCGAAGGCTTTTGTTTGGAATTTTAGCATCCATCACGTAAACAAGCTTTCAGTAGGATTTTTTTCTTAAATAATGGGTCATATTCACTGTCTCAAAGCAGGAAACCAGGAAAATTCCCATGCATGCATCCAGACAGAGGTGCGTGTTGAAAACAAAACGTTATATGTATCTTCCACTGTTCACCAGTTGCTAAAATTAAGCTAGGGACCATATACTCTAAAGAACGCTGTTACATATTTAAACCATGGTGAGTCCAAAAGATATCCATCCGAATAGGATCTTTAATTCTTATGGGACAAGTATTGAGATTTTCTTCCTACATGAATATCCATTAAGGAGGATGCTCATAAATTTTCCTAGTTTTTCGCTTTACTACATGTGAACACGGTCCTCAATCTATAGAAAATTTTCCCTCGAAAACAACAAGCTTGCTCAGATGTTTACTTACTAATTTCTTCTGTTTTGTCATCCATTCTGCAGGTCTAAGCTACAAAAAGGCCCGCTGTGCTCTTATGGTGGAACGGTGCTCTTTGGAATGGAAGTTATCAGGTTCGATCTCGACCATAGGCAGATAGGATTTTACATTTCTGCATGCAATTTGTTGGAATGGATGCTTGGAAACTTTCCATATTTCATTCCTTTTTACACTTGGCTAACTTGTAAGAAAACTAAACTGACTTATAAGGAAATTTGTCAAACTTATAAAAAAAATTCCAATATTTGATTTTGAAGTATCATTCTATATTCGTTAGAAAAGATAATAAATCTCACGAATTTTATATGCATTCTCTTTAATGTTAAGTCCAAAACTGTACTGCTAGACATCCTAAATATTTTCATAAAAATTTCGATTTTATAATAAAAAGAATTTCATTGGGACTAAAAAATTATGCATTTTTTAAATGGTTTTTTTGAGAGTGCATTCTTTGACATATTCATATAAAAATTATGTTATTTATCATGATATTAGATTTGAGATACAGTAAGTAATATGTAAAGTTTTAATATATATAATTATATATAAAGATTTGGATAAAAAATTATTTTTGTGCTTATTTATCTGTGTTCTATAATAAACGTTAATATGAATAAATTATTTTTGACAAAATTTGTCTCTTTTGTAAAATAAACTTTCGTTTCTAAGTAATTCAGTTTCTCAGTTTTCCTCATTTGTTTGCTATCTTCTTCAAATTTTTATGCATTATACGTTCTTTTATATTATATCTGTTTTGAAAATACTTTTAAACTGCTTACATTATTTTAAAATCGGTTGTTTCTGTTTGCATTTTACAGTTTCATATATTGATGATTTTTTAAATTTTCGAAACACTTTCGATAAAAATTTGTTCATTTTGAGGATACTCAAACATAAGATTAAAAATTAAATTGAGAAGCATAAGAAGTAAAAATTTTAATTTTAGAGCTATGATATAGACTGGAGACAATAGGTTATAAGAAATCCGAGATGATAATTGGATTGCAGCTATAGGCTGAAGAAATAAAAAGCATGCTTTTGGATGTTATAAGATGATGCAGCATGAACATTCACACAGTTTGTTATGAATATATATTTCGAAAAATGCGCACACATTTCTATTACGAATCTTATGTAATTCATTGTCAAAATCTTATGTAATTCTGGATGCAGAATTATACACTGCCAAAAAGGAATTGTTGGAAAAGATGGTTAAGGGAAACGGAAACTACATTTTACACTACTGGCCATTAAAATTGCTACACCAGGAAAGCGGCACACCACACACGTGAAATTTGCATGACAGGTAGAACTTGCAGTGATATGCAAATAAATAGATTTTCAGCGCATTCATGCAAAGCAGGCGACAGTAGAGACATCTACAATGTGTATAAAACCAGAGATATGACAGCAGTTTTCTCATCTTCAATTTCCATTTCAACGTTGTTTTTGGCAAAGAAAGTTGTTGTAATGCCTCGTGTAAGAAGATGAAATGTCTATCAGCACCTATCTGACTTTAATCGAGGAAGGATTATAGCCTACCGGGATTGCGGTTTATCGTACCGCAATATTCCTGCTCGCGTCGGTCGATACCCCATGACTGTTAGCAGAATATGGAATCGATGGGTTCAGGACAATCATACGGAACGTCATGCAGGATCTCAGCGACCCCCCATCACTAACAGCAGAGAAGACAGATATCTTATCCGCATGGTCGCAAGGAATCGTACAGCCACGTCACGAACCCTGAGTCGAGACGTACTGAGCCCGTACTGTTCTGAACATCCTTGATACAGAACAGGTACGACTGTTACCCTGGCCAGCACGTTCTTCTGATCTGGCACCAATTGAGAACGTGTGGTCAATGGTTGCCGAGAGATTGGCACGCCATCACTCACCACCCACTGCTGTCGATGATCTGTGGCATAGTGTTGAAGCTGCATGGACTGAGATCCCCGTACATGCCATACAATCTCTGTTTGACTCCATGCCTAGGCGGATAAATGCTGTTATTGCTGCCAGAGGTGGCTGCTCTGGGTATTAATTTCTCAAGATCTATACATCCTAATTTCCTGTAAATCTAATCACTTTTTCTTTCCACTGTAATGTCTGTGTCCAATAAATATCGTTCTGTTATTTGCATACCTTGTTGGTGTAGCAATTTTAATGGCCAGTAGTGTATTTCTGTAATTTGAATTTTATTGCTTCGTATTAATAAACGCTAAAGTTTATTTTACTCTTACTGTTAAAAAATATGATAAATCACCAGAATGCAGAAAAAGATTCTTTAAGTCTGTCCAACAATTTTTATTTTAATTGATTATTTACAATGAAGTGCAAATGGAAAATTTCCCTCATAGAGTGTCTAAAGTACTTTCTCTGAATTTCATCTCGAAACCAAAGATGCTGATTAAAAATATAAGTTATGCCTAAGCATAACTTCTCGCATATGTTGAAAATAGTTAGAGTTTGAACTCATATAATACTCAGTGTTTGGGTCTATGGAACTACTTTCGTTGTTTCTTTAAACATCAATATGGTATAGGGATTTGCCTCCCTCTCTTCATTGTTAGTAAAAGTAAAATCCGGTCATGAATAATCTTTCTCCTGCAACTCTTCCAAGCACTCCTTGGAATAGAAGATCCTGGATTTAATCCTTTTCAAATTTAAACAACGTAAAATGCATTTGAGTTTCCGTTTTTTGTATGCATTTTAGTCCAGTGAGTGCTTGGGATTTTTCCTATTTTTATCTCTTAGGATACGAGAGGGCAAAAGTACTCGGGCAAGGCAAATACGATGGATTTTCCTAAGTTTTAAGGAATCCTTTGGCATTTATGACAAGGCAACTAACACCGCTATCAAATTTTACCTTAAAATGCTTGCATAATGATAAACAACGTGTTTAAATTCTGAAATTCCAATATCAAATATTAGAAAAAATTAAATTTTAATAAAAATAAAAATTTTAAAATTTTTTCATATTCTTAAAAATATTTTTAAGTTCAAATAATTATCGAGTATATATTTTTTCATCAATAAAATTAAATTTTGTAAATTAGATTACAAGCATAAGTTTTATTACAATTTTATAAAATATTTAAATGTATATCCTCTTCTATAGAATGAATGTTTAGGTAGGGAAGTGCCCGATCTGACATCCTCACTGCGAGTGGTTGGCAATTGTTTTGTCAGAGTAAAGTCACAAAATGTTAGAGTTGAAAGAAATAAGAAACAGGAAAGATAACACAATGTAGCCAATATATATATATATATATATATATATATATATATATATATATATATATATATATATATATATATATATATATATATATATATATATATATATATATATATATATATATATATATATATATATATATATATATATACAGGGTGCAGGGTGTCCCAAAATGACCGTATAAACTCTTCACAGCTAGATTCCTCGTTGGGAGTCCAAGATATTTAGCAAGCAATGACTTTCATTTACAGCACTGTACATACATGCTGTATTAATGTACAGCATTTCTAAGTAGCTTAACACAAAAAAGTATTGCGTTTTCATTTAATTGATTAAAATTTCTTAATCATGTAGTTTTTTTTCTCCCATTTTCAACATACAATAATCAATATATTGGAAGTCCATCTCAGACTCAGTGGTTGGAGATTAGCCTCATAAAGAACAATCTCGTTAGGGCAGCTATTACGTAACCCTGTAATGATTCGAGCAGCACTAAGCTGGATCCTTTCTAGTTTCTTTAAAATGGTATCAAATACTGTTCGCAAGATCTGATACCCATATTCCAATAAAGGTCTAATGAGGGATGTGTAAGTCGTTCTGAGGGTAGACGCATCCGCCCCCCAGTCCCTACCGGAAATGTATTTTAAGACGTTTAGTCTCTTTCTTGCTTTTTTCACTAGATGGTCAATGTGATTGTTGCTGGTTAGTCCAGGATCAAATGTAAATCCCAAATATTTCGGGTGTTTTTCTTATACAAGCGGGTGGCCGTCAAGCACGATCCTAGGTTGATAGTTGTAAAGACGTTTGTTAATTGTAAAGAAGCCTGCAACAGATTTCAATGGATTAAAGACAAGTTTGTGATTTTTAGCAAATTTCAGAATTCTATCCAACGAGTTATTTAACTCATTTTCTATCAATTCTATATCTCTCTCAGAACACCAGATCATAAATCTGCTCTCCTGTCTGGGTTTGGAGAAGAGAGATCTTTTTGAAAACCCTGCGCTGGTTCGGGACTTTCTCTGGGCGAACGATCTACTGGACTTGCTCTAGATTGTACTAGATCAAGTGGAATAAGGAACAACAACAACACAATAATCAATTAAAATAGTCTCTTTCGAAAAAATACAACTAACCGAATTTTTGATTTTCCAAATAGGGCTCGGTCCCAATTGATTCGGATAATTAGAGTTCTACTGTTCTAGGAATCTTATATTGTAGAATATTTTCTAAAAATTACAATTTTGGCTTACTGTTTCTCCAATAAACTAACCTTTACGCGCTTAATTTTTAAATCAATGGACTCATATTGGATAAAAAAATTATGTATATAAATAACATTACTTTAAAATGTATTAGAAAAATACAACTTTACAAATTTTTTTAAATAAATAATTGTTATATTCCATATTTGAAGATTCCATATAAATTTTTTTATAAAATTTTGTATTTCATATAACTCCGAGAAATTCAAAATAAATCCTCACATTCCATAAAATTAACTTAAGTTACATTCAGTTTCATGAAGGAACTTGGCATAATGTATATTTGGTTAAGAAAATTTTTTTCAATGATCTCATAAATTTGTTTTATCAATTTAAGTAATTATTACTGATTAATCTTACACAAAGAACTCTACTCTAACATCGTTCAATAGCACTTCCAATAAAAACCAGTTCACATTTTCTTTTTCTAATTTCTCATTTTGTTGCCAAAAAGGTTCAATAATTTTAAATTGTTATCTTCTGCGATAAAAAGTTTAACATATTTTTTTAAAATTAAAACCGTTATATTCTCATGAAAAAAGATGATCAAAGAAAAGGACACTATCTAATATACGATAGCTAATTTGGTTCATATTTTCTTTCTAATAATTTTCTCATATTGATTCTTTCGAACTTAGTAAATACAGTAACAGTATGCAAATAACGACATAATATATAACTGAGTATAATTTCAGAGCTTCTCATTTTCTATATTGTAACTAAAGGACTTAATTAGTAGTCTATTTTACAGTAATATGTGAAAAAAAGAGTTTATATATATATATATATATATATATATATATATATATATATATATATATATATATATATATATATATATATATATATATATATATATATATATATATATATATATATATATATATATATATATATTAAAATTGAAATCCTATTTACGAGATAACATTTCTTGAAAAGAAATGAAACTGTCTACGATATCTAATTTGACTTTTCTTTTTTTCGTAAGTTTTTTCAGAATTTAACCCTTATTAAATTAATGTAGATATTGTTTAAAAAGTGAAAAGATTCGAATGAATATTAAACATTCAACTGAATATTTCCTCCTTTAATTATTATTTAATACGTCTATAAGAAAATGAAATTAATATTAATTATGACTATCAGCAATTCTTATTTATTCAACATAACTGAATACATAATTAGCTATTTCAATTTAAGAAAAAATAGTGGGTTAAAATCATAAGAACAAGAATTGCACGTCTATAATTGCATCGAGAAACGAGGAGACTTAAAATGGATTGACTAGAGTCTATTTTTTTATGTAGAAGCATATAATTATTCAACTTATTTACTATCTAGTCATACTAAAAAATCCCATAAAACTGCAATTGCACGTTTTTTCCTCATATTGCACCATACTCTAGTAATGCAATTATACTTTTATAAAAAAATAAAGAAAAGAAAAGAAAAAAAAGAACGTTTCTTTCTGTCAAGATTATTTCACTTTCACTATGAAAATGATTTCTGAAAGTCTGTAATATAAATGGAAACCGTAAAATTTAACTAAAGTAAAATTACTTCTTATGAAGATCTTTATTTTTTTCAACAAAGCATAAGTCTTCTGCTCATAAAATATTTAAAATATCATATGGATATAATTCTTAAACATTTAAAAATAATTTTTTTTATTTTAAAGAATAATATTTATAGGTGAGTTCCTATATTGATGAGAAATGATATGCTTAAATTTTAGATGACAAATAATTAATTATAATTAAATTAATTAAAAAAGCATTTTTGTGGAAAAGATGAATTTATTTTAAAGTTAAAAACAACAAAAATATTTTGAATAATCATGAATATGAAATTTCATACTAAAACAAAAAACAGAAGCTCAATAATTTTGTATTATTTATCTAGAAAACACAAAATTAGTATCTTTTCAGTATATAAATGCATTTATTAAACTCGTAATACTTATGCTTTGTCGTAATGCTTTGTCGAAATGATCTAAATTATTTTGACTACCATTTAAATCATCTTATCGAAGTCAACATTTATAAGATAACAATGAATAAAAAAATTAAAAAGAGTTAAATTAAAAAATAAAAAAATTTCTTGATTCACATCGAGTTATAAATGTATATTAAAATTGAAAAAAGTATATTTTTGTAGGAAATACGGGGCATTCAATAATATCTTATATCATTTTAACTTAGAAAAACCTACAGTTAATTTCATAAAAAAAAAAGGTATTGGTGCTTTGGAAACAAAATAGAACGCATTACCACGACTCTTAAAGGTAATATTCGAATTTTAATATTCCATTTCCTGACCTTTTTTCTAAAGCTTGATCTCTATGACCTTCACTTTTTCGGCACTATACATGGGGAGAAATTCATGCGAATTTATAAAGTCAGGAAGACAGTATGACTCCGAAAATGAGTGGGTGTTCGTAATTTAGCAGCAAGAATCGAGCAAAAGATTTTGCCTACCATTCCAAGGGTATCATTTCACTTGGAGGACATTTAACTATAATCAACATGACCCAGCAGCTTTTAACAAGCACGTAGGATCATCGATTAAGTCAAGATCGAACTCATTATCTTCCGATAATGAGAAAGACGCCCAACCAATCAACTCTCCCTCTCTAGAATCCAACAAGATCTCGATAAAGTCAATAATAAAGTTGTGAATTATCAGTAGAAAAAACAATATATTGTGCACAGAGAATGAAAGCGTTATGTATATTGATTTGGCAGCTAATTTCAATATTTAGACCTAACAGTACACGAGAAAGGGAACACATTCTCCTTTCGCAAATCGCATATACATCATAAAGTCGATTAGTAGCCGGCATTCATCGCATGCGATAGGAACTGGACTTGTTTCTCAATGGGTGTATGCTATAAAGAGTTTCTCGACAACTTTTTAATTTAGTGTGTTTCTTACACTATGTAATTTTCATGATAAAATCGCTAATTTTCACACTTCATTACTGAATTTACAATAAACTTTCTCATCTTGAAGCACATATCCGCTTTAATAATCTCGACATCTTCAGTTTAGTATTACTTTTAATATAAGTAAACAGTTAAATTTATATAATATAGGCCTATTTTGAGGGAATAATTATTTTTAGATAGGTACTTGTGAGTAAAATGTATTTTTAAATACTCTTACTCTGCAAATATGATATATTATTTATAAATTATCTTCGCATATCGTTGTTTTTTTCTCATCCTTTGAACAGCAGAGCTATATCATGTCCACAACCCCATTCACTATGAAGAAATTCATTACTAATAGGGGATTTTGAACCAGGTTCTGTTTGGTGAGCCCCAGACAAGATAAAATGTAACAAGGAGAGAGTAACCATTTGCAGAAGAAACTTAGTGCAAATTTTGTAGTGTTTATTACCCCCAAAAAAAGTCATTGATGACCACTAAAGAATCAGATAAGGGCAGTTTCATCTTGTCTACGGCCATCTCGAATAAAGAAGACGCCAGGGCACTTATTCTGATACTATGGGTGTACCAGTGGGACCATCCAAATGACCTAATTCTTTGCCTTACATTTAGAAAATGGCTCCATAAGAAGAACGGCAAGTGCTGTTGCCTCACATATCATTTATCGGTTCAATTGATAATGAGTATGCAAAGTAAAAAAACTATGCCTAATAAGTAATTACCTAAAATTTGTGGGCATTAGGTTGGGAAAAAGTGAAATGTTTCTTGGAGAAAATAGTTTGCATCACTTTAATATCTGTTAAAACATAATAATCTGTAACTTATTTGCAATACATAAATAATATATAAATGTGAAAAAAACAAAATTATTTTTGCGAATTTAAATACTTTCACAGGAATATTAAAACGAATTTATATTAATTGGCTCAAATATATGAAAATGCTTATGCACCAAACCGTTTTCAAACAGTACAATTCTGTAAAAATCTAATTATTCAGTTTTTAGATACGCAGATAAAGCATTTCATTTCTTGCCACAGTATTTGTAAGCAATCATTTATTCATTGGCATAATGTATGTAAATAAGCATTTTCAGTTACCTAGTAAATTATGATAAATAAATGCATAAACATATTTAAGGAATATACCTATTTTATAATGATAGTAGTTAAAATAAAATGATATATTATCTAATTATCCAACAAACAATAAAAAATGCAATGAATTTTTCGCCAAAATCATTTAAAAACATTAAGTTATCGCAACTTCTGGGAGAAGGGGAGAAAAGATCTCAGCATTTTTAACTTTAAAAGACAAAATTATAGCAGTGCGGCTTTTACATTCCCTAAAAAATATATAAAAATATTGTCATTTATAAAATGCGTAGAAAATACTTGAAAACTGGTAAAAATACAGTCAATAACGTCAATATTAAAAGCAAAAATTATGTCCTTAATAAAGCAAGAAGATATATGGAATGATTTGATAACTTTGGAGATTTTTAAGACAGTAACTAAGAATACCAGGATTTGTTAAGCCTTTTTAGTGAAGATAATGAACATGTAGATTTGGTGATTTCACGTGATAGTGAATTATTTTAAATTTTCTGTAACAGTTTAATTATTGTGTGTATGGAATTCTTTTTGTGAATAAAAACAAAAGCATTTATGAACTCAAATAAATGTACCAAATTTCTTATCTGTTAATTTTTGCGCCAGTTTTATTTGTATTTTTATATCACTTTTTCTTAACAAACATACCATATATCAAAAGACATAGGTAAAGATTTTAAGGTTGTGATATTCACAGCGATGCCACTTCCGAATTAATTGAGTTTTGAGCTGATGTTGTATTTTTGAATTTTAATTTTTTAATCGTTTTATCTAAGGGAAGTTATATTCAATGATGCGACCATCTTCTGGAAATTATGGTAACAATAGATCAACTAAATATAATGAAAATAGGTCGACTAAAACTCAACTTGAATGCTTTGTTGCTCAAATACGCCTGGTCTGTGATTTTATCTAATTTTTCAAGCTTTTGTAGAATTTATCATAGCATCATCTGAAACTGTGAACTTTTACAGTCAATCTCAATTTATTTTATACAACTGTCATAACATTCCATACGATGAAACACTGAAAGTAAAAATTTACTATTTTAAAGTCTCATCGATTAGTATTCAAAATTATTACGACTTAACATTAGGTTTGATTTACATTTATTAATGTTGCTTTATATTCACACATTATCATCCTTAAGCGAGAAATTTTACTCTTTTAAATCAAGTTTTTTTTCGTTACAGCTTTGTTGCATCATCAAGTGACGAAAGATTTACGGTTACCTTCGTAGTCACCGACTAGTATTTTAATCCATATTTTTGTGAGTTGTATATTGTATGCTTTATATTGCTATCAATAATTTTTTAATTCCCATTAATTATTTCCTTCCTTTACAGAGTTGTGTTCTTCTAAAACAAATAACATTTTATTGTAACCAACTGTAATGAAATCATAAAGAAAAGATGGTTATAAAAATATTAAATAATATAGTCTTTGATTTTAAAATTATTGTTACATACCATTTAATACATTTTACAATAACAAGTATAATTTTCATTATAATTTCCTTCATCTTCAATTATTCATTTGTTATAAACTATTTCTAAGCTATATTAATGAAATAAAACTTGGATTTTATAATCTCCAGATGCACCCATGGGATACAATATCTTACTCCGTAATGTGTAGTAAGAGATGGCCCTGTTTGATTTAAACAGAATATCCGTATAATTTGATACATCAAAGAAAGCTGTAAGTTTTTTATTTGCTTGTTGATAATTAGCAGCGCCCTCTATTGGCCATTAGTGTCTATAATTTAAGTGCACATTTGTATACTTTATGCAAATAAACACTGTTGAAATAATAATTATTCAGAAAGAAAAACTTTTTTTAAAAATTTATCAAAGTGATTATTTTCTTTTTTAATTCGATAAAAAAATCACACTAGAAATTCTATCAAAAACATATTTCATATTACCTTTTAAAAACTGATTTTACAATTTAATATTTCAAGATTTTTGCTCATATATACTTTATGAAATTAATCATGAAGATTTTTTTATATAAAAAGGTATCACACACACACATGACGTTAAATTTGTGGCATTTAAATGACGTTAAAAATTGTGTCCTAACTTCAGATAAGACACGTGCCTTTCTTAAAGGACGCGCATGTCATATCTCCGTCCTTGTGGAAGCAGTTGCAACCTGTCACCATCGGTTTTTGTTAAGCTGGCTCTTGATAAAAGTTATCAAACAGCTCTTTTGTGAAGAACACTTTACATTAAACACTAGACACTGGATCCAATTGTTTAAATCACGTGCATTTGGGAAAAATGTATTATCTCTTGCATTCTGGGGGAAAAACATCATTATTCAGAATTGCACTAACAATTTAATTTAAATTTCAGTTGAAATTTATTGATAGAATTCTCAATTATATTAAAATAATTTCATTTATCCTTTATTTTTATCAAGGAAGTATTGAATGAATATAATAATATATGCGAATACCTTAACAGCAGAAGTTATAAAATGCTTATACGTATAAATTTTGAAAGGTATGAATAATTTTACAGAAAGCTTTTGCATGGATTTATTAATCTATGTATAAGAATTTCAAGTACTACTTTTGTTATCGGGGTTAGATTCTTCACAAAATGCTGTACTGAAGTCAAAAATCATTTCATCCGAAGTTCATCTGAAATTGTTGTTCTTCTGTTTGTTACTTATTACACTTGAACAAGGCAAGCTCGCTTTGCCGTCGACTATGCGAATTTAAATCAGTAGGATGCGTCTTTCGTTAAAAAAAAAGTACAACAAAGATGAAACTACGCCTTTGCTCTAAACTTCTCCGATAGATGGCACCACCAGAGGATTTATTCCCTCAATTTTGACTTTGATCTGAAAAAAGAAAATGTTTCTCCAGTCTATATTACATTCATGGTAACTGTTGAACGACCGACCACAGTACTCTCGATTGCACAGATTTAAAGTGCACGCATATCGCGTGTACTCGGAGGACATTTGGCAGCGTTGGGAATCGAACCCGGCCCTTCCGGACAGAAGAGCCGATACTCTAACCACTAGACTATCACGGCG